>CM050325.1:84441341-84511751 GCA_027475135.1 Bactrocera correcta | reverse complement strand
TTAGATTGGTTATTAAGTGAGTTCCATTAGATATGAAAATGGGAAGTTGCGTCGAACGACCTTCTTATAATAGCAATGGTGGAAAGCGATTGAATTCGAAGTTATGGAATCAAATTCAACTACTTATATATACATATATATGAGTGACGTATTTGGGATATAAAATTTCCTAAAACCATAGCTGTCAAATTTAAGGGATGTTTTAATGCTTTTGTTCAGTGAACTTTGATATATTAAGTTGTCAAAAAAGTCTTGCGGTATTTTCGCTAGTTGGCGCTGAAAGCGCGTAGGTCTAGTTTTATTCGTCGCATCGGGTCATGCTATACCTTTTTGGAATGCGCATTTCACGCGCTAACCCGCGTTTATTGATTGTCGTTTCTTTTAAGTCGTTCGTGAGTTATAGCGTCGCAAACATGGAGCAAAATAAAGAGAAAATCGGCATATTTTACAGTACTACTACGATAAGGCAAAAATGCATCCAAGCCGCCAATAAAATTTGTGCAGTTTATGGACCTGATGCAGTTTCCATTTCCACCGCACAACGATGGTTTCAACGTTTTCGTTCTGGTGTAGAGGTGGTCAAAGAAGGCCTGTCGTCGAAAATTGCGATAAAATCGCTGAATTGGTCGAAAGAGACCGGCATAGTAGTCATCAAACCGTTATAAACCATTTGAAGAAGCTTGGAGTCACTAAGAAGCTCGATGTATGGGTGCCACACGAATTGATTCAATAAAAATACCGCAAGACTTTTTTGACAACCCATTATTAAAATACAAAGACTAAAAAGTAGAGGTAGTTTTTTTTCAATACCTTTTTTTGACAGATCTCGCGAAGGTCGCGTCAAGCTGTGATATTATTTTTGTTCGGTTTTGTTTGGAATACATCATGGAAAGACTTACGCCTGAACAACGTTTACAAATCATTCAACTCTATGACGAAAATTCACCTTCTGGAAAGAAGCTCACCTTATGATCAACATAATCGAACTACTGAGCGTACATTTATTACGAGGGCTACTATATATATTTCTGGCCTAATAATGAAAATAGGCATATTTATCAACGAAAATGTTTTTTTTTCGTTGGATTTGGCTCGTTTTGGAATACCCACACGGTCGATTGCTGTTTTGTTTCGGGCTCATACGCATAGATCCATGATTCGTCACCTGTGACGATCTTATAAACGTCTTTTGAAGCACCGCGATCGTATTTTTTCAGCATTTCTTTACATCAATCCACACGAGCATTTTTTTGAGCGATTGTCAAATTGTGCGGGAACAAACCTTTTTTACGGCCAGGTGTTCATGCAATATCGAATGTATGCTGGTGGGAGAAATGCATAGGCATGCCTCTATCTGAAGGTATGTTACATGACGGTCTTGCATTATCAGTTCACGTACGGCATCGATGTTTTCTGGCACAACGGCTGTTTTTGGACGACCTTCACGGAATTCGTCTTTGAGCGAGCGTCGGCCACGATTGAATTCGTTGTACCAGTTTTTCACAGTGCTATAGGATGGTGCTTCATAGCCATACAAAGATTTTAGTTCATCGATGCACTCTTGTCGTGATAATCCACGTCGAAAGTTGTGAAAAATGATCGCACGAAAATGTTCACGAGTTAATTCCATTTTTTGGCCGAGATGAATTTTTTAATTCCCTGTAAATAAAACAATTCACGATTAAATGACAAAACGTTCTGAGTGATGTTATGCTAAAAAATGTCAAACTTTCCAATGGAAATGTCAGATTGCACCTGGCAACACTTAGTGTTGCCTAGTCCAGAAATATATATAGCAACCTACGTATTAGATAATATTCGACCGAATAGATCAAGTCCAGCAGTGAAGAAAATATAGCAGCCGTTGCTGTGATTGTACAGAAGACCGAGGAGAGTCGAATCGCCGCATTCGCAGTAATTCGGACTGATATATGGAATCTTGGGCATTTTACGTCGAATTTAAACGCAGAAAAAACAGCTTGTGCAAGAACTGAACCCATTCGACCTTCCCAAGCGACATCGTTTCGCTCTATGGGCTCTTGGAATGTTCCAAGAAGTTCCGACGTTCTCGAGCCAAATTTTGTTCAGTCAAATGTTGCCACAGTCGGGACGAAGAGCAACCTGAAGAGATTCAAGAGCTGTCATTTCATCCAGAAAAAAAACACGGTTTGGTGCGGTTTGTGAGCTGGTATAACTTTCGGTCCGTATTTCTTCAAAAAGGATGCCGGTGAGAACATAACCGTCAATGGCGACCGTTATCACGCCATGATAACTGACTATTTCACGGACATTAGGTTTCAACAAGGCGGCGCCACTTCCTACACATCACATCAATCAATGGATTTATTGAGAGAACACTTCGGTGAGCAGATAAAAGATCGTTCCTGTGGGGATATTAAAGTCTAAAGTCTATACGGACAATCGATTCAGGTCTTGGAACAAAACATCATGCGTGTCATTCGCCAGTTACCAGTCAAAATGCTCGAACAAGTCATCGAAAATTGTACTCAACGGATGGACCATCTGAGACGTATCCGCGGCCAACATTTTAAGGAGATAATCTCCGGTGGGAAAAATTTCTCCGAAACGGCCGGAAATTTTCACATGACGTTCTCAATCAATTATGAGTCGTAAGAGTAGAGTGTAGATTCAACAAAATATAAACTTAGACGGGGTTATACTACCGGAAAAGCGATATAAGAGATTTGAGTATTAGAGAAGCGACTTTTATGATAATTAGCGTCGGGCCATCGCACACATTTTTGTTATGCAAGTATTGCCATCAGGTGGTATGGTCACTCAGATTTCTTAACCCAATTTTTCCAAAAACTTCTTTGTTCGAGAGCATTATTTATAGATGATGAAGATCTAAAAGTATTTGTATTTTAGTTTTACGAGTGGGTTGGATTGGGATATCAGAAGTAAAGTTTGGGAAATCTAAACGAATTTTAGTGAAATTAGCTCAATAAATACGCCGAAAGTAGCTGTAGCCTTCGTGACCCTGAACGATCGAAAAAAAGGACCGTAGATAAATGGTTGAAACATAGGAATAGGAGTATACTAAAAATTATATTGACATAAAATATATAGACATAGATTCATTATAATGGAGATGCGCGTGGATAGATTGGACTTTAACCTCGAAAAATAACACGAACGTAGCCGCGTAGATCTCAAGCAGCAACTGAGCGCTTCAAACGCTATGGATAAAACTGTAACTCCACAGTTTATTTTTCTTGCTTGATATTATTAAAATGTTGTTGAATAGCCTGACTTAACCTACAATTACGAAACAGTTACAAATAACTCACCTTAACAAAATAGTCAGCTGCAAATCGTGAGCTAACCTCTCCAACGCCGGTACACCTTCTACACGTAGAATATTAATTTTCTCACGCAAGGAACGTGAAACTGTATTCTGACCATGTCTTTCACGTAAGATTTCCAAAATATTCGGTTGACGCAAAAACGCGATAACCTAAAAAAACAAAAACAATAATTCAAAAAATTAAAAAAAAGTTCAAAATTTATAGCCACTATTTCCCAGAAATTTACCTTTTCATTATAAGCTACAGGCACCTCGTTGTATTGCTCGTAATTGCTAGCGCCGCCAGTGGCGCCACGCAAGGCACCGTTCGGGCCGGTGCGTACAGTGCTTGGCGGCCTGGGCGGTGGCAGTGGCGGTACTCCCGACGCCGAAATACAATTACCGTCGAGCGCATCGTATTGGAAATTATGGTGATGTTGTGGTTGCTGGTGTGGATGGTGAGCGTGCGGAAAATGTGCTGACAGTTGTGGCGATTGATGAGAAAGCAACTGATGCCTTTGACGTACGACACGTGCGCTTTCAATGGGCAAACGTGGATCCATGAACGAGGTTTTACGATTATTGTGATCGATAAAAAAACTGTTTACCCGATTGATCGAGTTTAGTCTCCCAGCAGGAGGGCAAATCACGATTGAGCTGTGCGAATGTATTTACCAGCGCCACCAGATCTTTATTATATTGATAGCGTTGAAAGCATTGCGGATCGCGGCGTATACGTATAATCATGTGTTTTAGTGCCGGATTGCGATTATATATCGATAATGCATCCTCATTTGTGTGCAACATGGAATAAAAGTCGGGACGACAGAGCATCACAACGGCTGGATGCACAGAAAGACTGAGATTTTGTAGATTACCTAAATTATTACTATTTCCCGCGTTTGGACTACTGTGCATGGAATTTGGGTATTGATTGGCAGTGTTATTACAAGCAGCATTGTCGCTTACACTGTAAGCGGAGGCATTCGAGAGACGATTATCGCTGGTAATTGTGCGTCGAATGGACTGATAGCGTCTGTCCAATTGTTGGCGATGATGGTGCTCACGTCCTTTAAAGAAGATGTGGAAGTAATGAATGATAAAAGCCAAACTAAGTGTCTACCAGTTAAACTCACCAGCGCCATTTAGAGTTGCGCCGCCATTCGTACCAGGACGCTGCCACGAGGTTGTGCGTGTCGTATGATCAATATAGAAAATACGTCCATGGCTATCCATACGCGCTTCCCAAGCGGGCGGTAATGGTTCGCTGGCAGACTCACCTTCACCGAAAGCCGAACTTCCACGAAGAAAGCCGGCGGCAGCACCACGTTCCGGTATGGATGGTAGACGTGTGCTGCATGCTTCATTTGCTGTACCATTGGTATCGACAGCTTCTGCTAAGCCACCATCAATGGCGTGGTGTTCTGTGACACCACCAATTCCCGCACCAATTGCAATCGGTGGGGACTTTGGCATTGCCGACAAGTTGTAATCCATTTGATTGCACGTCGCACCGGCTAACGAATTGTCCACTGATGCTGCTAATGCGGAGGTGTTGGATTGTAGTCGTTGATGGCGACGAGCATGGTGTGTGGGAGTCGGTGGACATACGAGGTTTGCGCCTATTTTGTTTCAAATGACACACAAGTTAAACACACTCTTAGAAATTTAATTAAAAGTCAAAGAAACTTACCGACACCACCGCCAACTCGTTTTAATAACCTTTGTTGCGGGCGTATATGAGTAGCAGGCGATGATGGTCCGCTTCCCAAATTGGAACTGAATTTAAATTGAGTCTGAGGAGTTGGTGGAGAACTGGTTTCGGGGCTTAAATTTAAGTCCAATGGCGAGGCACTCCGTGAGGAACATCCCGAAGGTGGACTGCGTTGACGTTTTGGTGAGAGCAACAGACGTGGCGAATGTGTGCCACCAAAGCTGCTAAATCATCGTAATTAAGCGCATTACAAGCTACAGGACCCTTTCCATTCGACATGACGCGAGTTAGTGGTCGATGCTGGCGTATGTGTGGAAACTGATTTGCAGTCGTTGCATTAGTTACGTTCGAACTTGAGTTATCTTTAACAGGAAATGTTGGAAATTCATAAGTTTCCGAAGCAGGCACCTTCTTTGTGGTAATCGTATTTATATAGCTATCTGGGCCAATCTTTTTCTTAATTAAGGGCTTAAATTTCACGGGAGTTTGATTCATTGTGCCCGAGGGCAAATCATATTGTGGACTGGTGGATGTAGGGGGGCCATTGTTAAGGAGTAGTAAAGGGGAATTATTTGTACTGCTTGTAGCGCTACTAAAGCCTTCAGCTGAGCTGCAACCAATAGCACCAAAGCTATCCATCTTCTCATCAATATCAAGTATATCAAACTTGAAAACATCGCTTTGCATATTTAAGTCTTTGCCCAGTGCCTTGGGCGGCCACGAACGTTCCAAGGGTCTGTGTTGTGGCTGACGTAGATGTTTTTGTCTGCGTTGCACTGACTTATTAATGGAGTTCGGTTGAAAAGCGGCGGCAGCACCAAGCAAACTTTCGACAGCTGCCTCTTCATCATCTACTACAAGGATGTCATCTTCTACTTCATAAACCGTCTCGGCCGGTACCGTTTCATAACATTCACGTGCAACCCATAAATTGAGATTTTCTGTACCAGCTACTCCTGATGACAGCGGTGCCGTTGGTGATTTTTGGCTTTGGGATTTGATTTTTTTCTTGGCTCCACTTTGTGGTGTAGAATCATTACTTTGCGGTGAAAGAGTCCAGGATTTACGTCTGGCGCCGCCACCAACACTACCACTATCGCTGTGTGAATTTGTTGGCGAAAGCGTAGCAGTTGCTGGAGTTTCACACGATTTAGTTGTGAGCAAAGTCTGCTGACGTTGTTTCTGTTGTTGATCATCAGGCATAATTGTGTGATTTATTTTGTTGAAGTCTTTGAGATCTGAAATCGTATAAAGAATATATATTATATTTTAATTTACCATTTTTCTTATGTAATGAAACCTACTTTTGGTCCGTTTCGAACGTGTTGCTGTATTTTCATCAATAAAAATATTATCTTTGTCTTTCACGTTTTCCTTCTGCAGATCTCCACGCATACTGCACTCGGTGTCAACGGGAACATCATCGTGAATCACATTCGTTGTATGAGCTCTCGACGGCGCAGCGGATTCAGTGTCAATAACATCTATCGCCTGCGGTAAACAATGTGCACCCTCGATCTCTTCGGCATCCTCCTCAAAACTTTGCATTGTTTTGTTTACAGATGTGACGTCATTCGTTATTTTAAGAGTGTCTAAGCAAAGATCCGGTTCACTGACTGCTTCATAAAACGTGTTACTCTCTTCTTCATCGCCCCCATCGTCGTCGTCTCCCATTCCACGACCGTTAGTACGACCTTTACCGCTATTACCACCCTCCCCGTTCGCTTTGTATCCCATATCTGCAGCCAACATGCACAATTCTTCAATAGTTGCTATTTTATTATTTGCCTGTCACGCCGGTATTGCATTTAACTATGTAGCTCATGAATATCGACTCCGCACGCTGCAAATGCACGTTTTTTAGCCATTTGTTTTGCTCGCGGTATTCTTCTCACAATTCTCACACAAGTTTATTTGTTCTCTTCAAACTCGTTCTGTTCCGCACATATTCACCCGCTATCCTCTTCACTTCTTTGTTTCCAACGATCATAGGACAGAATGTAAATTTATAGATTTTTCTAGTTGGACTAATTTAATTAAACATGCTTAATTATAAATATCATATTTTTAATCTTCCAATATGTTATTGATGACATAGGGAGTCCTCATCACATGTTTCTTTAGTCAATTCAGCAGTTTTCACTTTTTTTATCACACTTTCTACAACTACTTCCGCATAAAAATTTTCTCAACCATTTGTAATGGATTTTCTCAATTTTCTTATTTATAACTGAAGTATTTCACAAATTATTATGCTTCAACACATGCATAGAATGTTTCTTAATAATTATGTAATATGTTTTTAAATAAATCACACTTTTTCACGTAATATTTTTGATTTTTCAAAGAAGCATTGCCGAAACTTTCTTTAATAACATAAAAATAGTAAGGTTGTTGCCCAACATCATTTAAGCATAAACTAAAACACAGCATGAACCATATTAATGGCTTTTGAACAGTATGTTGATAACTTCAAAACCATAATTAAAAAAACTCAAGCTTTAATTTAATTGAATTTTAAGAAAGCTACGCTTCTTTGTGAAAAATTTTAACCTAATAACTTACCAACATAATGGAAAAAAAGAAAATTAGTAAAAAAATACCAAATTCATACCAAATTTTTCCCATTGTCAAGTTTAAGTAGAGAAACAACATTGTTTCGCCACGATTCTTGACATTTGTTGGCTCACGCCGATTTGTATATTCGAATAAAGGTTTTCTTATTTTTATACGGGTTTTACTAACGAATTTATCCTAAACTTTGGGTAAAATGTCTGAGGCAACTGGTGAGCTATCAAAAAAGTAAGTTGAACTGAAAATAATTGCTGAAAGGATTAATGTAATCACTGATTCCATGTCATCGGATTGAATCACCGAATGTGTGGTTATGTTGAAACACATGCAGAATTCCAGTTGCAGTTTCATGTGTGAATATTAAAAAATCATACAAAGTGTATATTTTCAAATAATTACAAAAGTTTAACTAGTTTGATGTGTACCAAAAAATAAAGTGATATCAAAAAAAAAGAATATGTATAAATTTCTAAGGCCATACACGACGCCAAATAATTTTCTAAAATTGCGTCAGTTTCATGCTGCATTTCGACAGGTTGATTTGAAGTGCCATCAGAAAGAATTCAAGTTTTGGTGCCAGAATGTAACCACTCGTCATATTCATTCCACAACATGCCTAGAAATACCAAGCAAGCGTACAAAACTGTAAGCGAATAGGTGCTTGGCTTTTATAATTAATATATTTAAATGTGTATGTTTGTATGTATGTATTTTTTTTTTTTCTTCTAACACCTCGATTTTATATTAGCGTGAAACATATTTAGTGAGGGACAAATTTTTCGATATAAAATATTATTTTTCGAAAGCATTTCCTTGTTGAAAGAGTGCACAGGGATAATATTGAAAGCTGACATATTTTAATCGATTTAATGAAATTATTTTTAGTGAGCTAAAAAGGCGTCTAAAAGCTGAGCAAAAGGCCAAAGAAAAGGCAGAGAAGGAGGCGCAAAAAGCGGCTGCAGCAAGTGCTAATGCTGATAGCAATGCTCCAAAAAAGAAGTCGGCGGCGGCGTCAGAAGAGGAAATTTCACCAAATGAATATTTTAAACTGCGTTCAGCTGCTATTGTTGATTTAAAAAAATCACCAGAAACCCATCCATATCCTCACAAATTCAACGTTAGTATTTCTTTGGAAAATTTCATTAAAAAATATGAGAATCTTAAAGAGGGTGAAATGCTTGAAGATGTCACGCTGAGGTGAGTAATATTTTCATAATTATAATATTTGATAAGATAAATAATTAATTATTTTTTTTTTACACAGCGTTGCTGGTCGCGTGCATGCAATACGGGAATCTGGTGTGAAATTAATATTTTACGATTTGCGCGGTGAGGGTGTCAAATTGCAGGTGATGGCCAATGCTAAGTTATATCATAACGAAAGTGCCTTTGAGCCTGATACTGCAAAAATACGACGTGGTGACATTATAGGTATCAACGGTTACCCCGGTAAAACCAAGAAGGGTGAACTCTCTGTGGTGCCAAAAGAGGTAAAAATCTATATAATTTTACTCCGTGTTTTCTACTAACTGTTGTTAATTTTTTCCAATACAGATAAAGCTGTTGTCACCATGTTTGCACATGCTGCCTCATTTGCATTACGGTCTCAAGGATAAAGAGACACGTTACCGACAAAGGTATTTGGATTTGATCATGAATCCCAAAGTGAGAGAAACCTTCCAAATTCGTGCAAATGTAAGTTTATTTTGAATTACAAATAACTCGTTTGATTATAATTTTTTTTTATTTGGTAGATTGTTTCATTTGTGCGACAATTCCTCGATCGCATGGGTTTCTTGGAAGTAGAAACACCCATGATGAACATGATTGCTGGCGGTGCAACTGCCAAACCCTTCATCACACATCACAATGACTTGAATATGGATTTGTATATGCGTGTCGCACCTGAATTGTACCATAAAATGCTCGTTGTTGGTGGATTAGATCGAGTGTATGAAATTGGCCGTCAATTCAGAAATGAAGGCATTGATTTAACGCATAATCCAGAATTTACCACTTGCGAATTCTATATGGCTTATGCTGATTTTAATGATCTTATCGAAATAACTGAGAAAATGATCTCAGGCATGGTGAAAGCCATTCATGGTACTTATAAAATTAAATACCATCCTGAAGGACCTGACGGTCCCGAAGAGGAAATTGATTTTACGCCACCATTTAGAAGGGTTTCGATGATAAAAACTCTAGAAGAAAAATTAAACGTCAAATTTCCACCAGCAACAACGTTTAATAGCAAAGAGACAACCGAGTTTCTTTCACAACTTTGCGCCAAGCATCAAATCGAATGTCCGCCACCACGTACAACGGCACGTCTGCTGGATAAATTAGTCGGTGATTTTATTGAAGAAACCTGTATAAATCCAACATTCATCTGTGAGCATCCGCAAATAATGTCACCTCTGGCCAAATATCATCGCAGTGAACCTGGTTTGACGGAACGTTTCGAGCTGTTCGTCATGAAGAAGGAAGTGTGTAATGCTTATACCGAGTTGAACGATCCGATGGTGCAGCGTGAAAGATTCGCCCAACAGGCGAGCGATAAAGCGGCTGGTGATGATGAGGCGCAACTGATTGATGAGAACTTCTGTACAGCATTAGAATATGGCTTACCACCAACAGGTGGCTGGGGTCTGGGCATTGATCGTCTTACCATGTTCCTTACCGACACCAATAACATTAAGGTAAATATTTATTAATATCTAAAAATATTTATAATTTGTGTATTTTTAGGAGGTGCTCTTCTTCCCCGCCATGAAACCAGAGGAAGCTAATCGAACACAGCCAGCAGCCAGTGAAGGCGATCAAATCGCGGAAAAGAGTAATTAGCAAATTCGAAAATTGAAGCTCTTAATAGGTTTTGGAAACATCGTTTGATAAAGTGTATAACGGATTCGCAAATATAATTCTCAAAAAATAATAAAATTATTTATTTAATTAATTAATTGTTCGTTATTTTGCGAATACGGTTTATCATATTTGGTAAGTAATTATAGTTAAATAGTTTTCAGAGTATCAAATTTTTTAATTAAAAAATTTTGGATTGAAAAATAAATTTTTAATTCCGATATTTGATATTTAGAATTAATAATTGTATTATTAAATGGTAAGAATTAAAAAATAATTTTTGGTTCCAAAATCAGAAATGAATATTGATAAAATATAAATCGTTTCAACGTTTAAATTTGCCGATCAGTGCTCTAGAATATTGAAAATAATGGTTATGTACAAGCTCCAGAAAAAAATGTAATTCCAAAAAGCAATTTCTTTTTTTAATTCGTAATTATTTGCTTCGCATTAAAATTTATTTATTTTTATATTTTATTTTGTTGTTTTTATATTTTATTTTTATATTTTATTTTATTTTTTTTTTTTTTTATTTTTTTTTTATTTATTTTTTTTTTTATATATTTTTTTTGTTTTTATAATTTTTTTTTTATATTTTTTTTTTTTTATTTTTATATTTTTTTTTTTTTTTGTTTTTATTTTAAATCCAGTTTCTTTTTAATACCGTATTTGGAATCAAAAATATAAAAATCTCTTCCAATGTTAATTCATTAATTTTTTAATGCAACCCTGATGGTCACAGATTTTTTTGACATAAAAACAAATACCATGGAATTACGAAACTGCGCTTGATTTGTTCATTTCACTTTTATTTATTGAATCTACAGTTGCAGTCGCGTATTTGTGCAGCAACTTTTACATAATTGCATATGCGTTTAGTTTAGCTCATAAAATGTAATTACAGCGGAGAAATAATATATTCGTATTCTCTAAAAAATACACCACAATTTGCACGTAGTAAAAAGGGAATACATGTACATACTGGTTTAAAACTAAAAAAAATTACTAAGCATTACAATAATAATAAAAATTTATTTAAATATTTCGAAGTCTCCCATCGGAACAGCAAATAGGGTTAACCGTGCCGTGTTCCGTTTAATTTTCAACAATATATGTACAAATAAGAATTAAGCAATGCAAAACTTGACAAAAAACCAAATTTGCATATAAAAAATGGTAACGTCTCAATTGTTAACGCGTTGAAGTTAAAAAAGAATGTACGTCGCCAAATGGTTCTTAATACAAATGTGAAGTCTGAAGTCTGCGATAATCCATTGCTGTTCGTTGAATTCAGAAATTAGCTTACCAGAAGAAAAATTATAAATAGGTTTAAATAGTAAATGGAATCTCCTTAAATTCCGGGTCATTGGCGGGTTTCACATACATGCCGCCATACTTCGCCATGTACTTTTTAATGAATTCGCGGGATTTATTCTTAACAGATTCGGTTACAACCAAAGTCTGACCAACAGACTCGCAGTATTTCAACTCCTTAACCATAACAAAATGTGTGAGCTGCAAATGCATTGAATAAAGGTTAATAAAAATAATTTTTCTGAAAAAAAAAACACAAACAAACCTTTCGCGCGAGATGATTGAAATCTTCATCACTCTGAATACGAGCGAGCGTGCACGATTCCTTGCGATATGGCTTTAAGTGTTGCACAATAATACCGGCTATTTCACAGCGGAACTTTTCCTTAGTGCGACGATACTTAGAATCCGAGTCCTTGCTCTTTTTGCTAATGAAAAAAATAAAATAAAAATAAAAATGTAATTAATTATTAATATTATAATTTCAATACAAACAACGAACCTTTTATCTTTCTTATCGGATTTTCGTCGCTTATGCTCACTGCCACTGCTGCTACCGCCACTACTACCACTGACATTACTCTGGCCTGCCTGTGCGCTGGGATCCCGATGTGGCGGTAATGGGCGCTTGAGCGCACGCTTTGTTGTGAGCGCATCCAATTCGTCGACAATCTTATCGCCTTGCACGATTTTGTCCAAGAGTGGGCTGTTATTGCATTCCTCCTTCATAATCTCCTCCTCATCGGATGAGAGCAAATAGTCTTGTATGGGTATTACGCCATCCGGTTCATCGGAGTCTTCGCCATTTTTGGATTTTGTAGTGTCGATATTCAAGCTGTCCGCAACGACGTTGGGATTTACGCCACCGATAGCTGCTGCTTTGAGTGCTTCAGCGCGCTTGCGCCGTATTTCTTCCTTACGTTTGCGTATTTTTTCTTTATTCTCTTTGTATTTGCGCATCTCTATTTGATTGTAGATGCGATCTTCCTCCTTTCGGGGCTGTAAGTATAAACATAAATATGAATTTCAAATCATTAGCAAAAAAAAATACACGTAAGTACTTACACTAATCGGACGCTCATCCACCAAACGACCGTAACGCTTATGCCTACGATTTTCTACCTTCTTATCGATGAAAGCTTTGAGTTGCGCCTCATCCATTCCTTAAAAATCAATGAATATATAAAAAGTAAAATTTTTTAGGTTAAAAATTTAGATTACTACCTAAGAGTACGTCATCATCCTCGCTGCTCTCATTTGCCTGTTTAGCTTCCTCACAGGACTCGCTGTCCGAACTGTCGTCTTCCTCGGCTGCAGCGTGCAATTGTTCAAGCGTTGGCGGGTGCCATTGCGATATTTTTTGCTTATAATGATAGTAATAAATTTGGCCTAAGTTTGTAATGGCGTATTTCCATTGGCGCGGCAAGGTGGCAACAACTGCAGGTAACTTGTAATCGTCAGGATCGGTAGATTTAGATTTTGGCTGCACCTGCACGTGTGCGTAGCAAGGTGGAGTGGGGATAGGTTGGCGGGCAATAGAATACCATTGACCTGTTGAAGGATTTACGCAGAAAGGAAGATCCTGCGAACGTGTTTTCTTGGGGTCCAAACCAAAGAAACGACATTTTGTTTCGAATTCTCTACGCTCTTCAGCCAAACGCTTTTCGGCTTCGTCGCGTGCCACCTAAAAAGTTAAAAAAATATACATATATATTGTATTTGTTTACAGATTATGTGCTTCTCTCACCTTTGCAGCAAACATCTCTCGTCTCTGTGCCTTTGACAAATGCTTTATACCATCATGGTGATCGTGCGCCGAACGTCGACGTGGATCTCCGCCAGGCATTGAGCCTACAACGGTTATATTATTGTTGCGATTGTCTTTACTGCAACTTGGTTTGGAAAAACGGGAAGTGGTTGGGCCGCGCCCGAAACGATCGCGCTGATAACGATCATTTAGAACAGAACGATTACTGTCGATGGAAGCTTCGGCAAACTGTCGATCTGCCTCCCGTTCGTGCTCTTTCATTTGTTCGATGCGCTCACGTTTCGGTATGCGGAAAATTTCTGGCAAACTATTCCATGCTGTGGTTAGTTTCACAGCTAACTTTTGCAATTCCGATGGTACCTCCTGTCCACTAGCTATTTCCGTATGTGAATTACTACTTGTGCTTTCCTTGGACGACTCATCGCTTGGAGAAGATGCATTGCCAGCCGGCACACTGCTGATGGACAACGCATTGCCACACCAATTTCGTACGCTCTGATAGACTTTACTGTCAGTGAGCACAGTCTTGTTTGCTATTGGCAAACTTTCCAGCGCCTCTAGCAGTGACAAGCGAATCGCCATATCACCACCGTCTTCGCTCATCCAGCCATGCAACAAACGCAGTCCATGATAGTCCAAGAATAGTCGGCGACATGGCAAATCGGCATTGCGGAGAATTTTCAGTAGATTGAGACGAGTCTGCGGCAATTTGGCGCGTACGACCAAACGTGAAAACCGCAACGTGTCCGATTGGTTTCTCAGCCCGCCACGACTCAGGAATTTAACCTCATCTTCGATGTCCGGATCTTCTAAATAACGCGAAGTTTTCGATTGCTCACCAGTAGCAGATTTACGCAGTCTCTTATCTTTCTTTTCTTTACCGGGTTTCTTTTTTCGCGCTGCTTTATCAGCAGATTTGCCCGTGAGCTTTTTCAGTTTAGCCTCTGCATCTTCACCCACTTTTTTCTTCTTGTCCTTACCCGCACTATCCGATTTTTCATCCAACTTTATTTTACCATCCTCTGAGCTTATCAGTGATTTACTTGATGCATCTAGTTTTTTATGTGCATCTTCTCCATCAGCTGTGCTATCATCACTATCCTCATCATCGCTGCCATCTGCCGAATTATCCGCATCGTTGTCGTCATCGATTTGTTCACCCTCATCCGAATTGGGCTCTTCACCTATCCAACCACGACAGTTAGCCGACTCGCAATAACAACGTTGTGCCTCCCTGCCGTAACGTTGATACTGATAGTCGAACGTAATTTCTTCACCTGGCATAATGGACTTACGACTGAAGAACCCAATTCGTAGTTCACCATTTACAGTCCACTTCTGAGTTTCCGCATTGGGATCGCAGGAATGATTAATGAAGCGTGAAATGTTACCCTTAATTGTGGCATCGATTATGGCATCGCTTCGTAATGCCATAAAGTAATAGTGACGGTTTTTGTCCAACGAATATGCAGTACGCCGCTGTTCAAACTCATCGCCATCGATTACCTCACCGACGTATTCCATAATGAATTCACCAGGTAATATCTCAATGTCAGCCATTATACCGAAGCCCTTCTTTTCCGTACGAAAAACTCGACATGGTGAACAGAGCAGTTTCTGAAAGCGTTTATTTGTACAGCGAACTTTCACATTACAATCGGGTCCACATTCGATCATCAATAAACGGTTCAAGCAATCTTCACCACAGCCCAACTCACCACGCTCTTCCTCTTCGGCTGTTAAGAAACAATCACACAACATCTTGCGTGCTTCTCTACTCACGACACGCTCACATTTGTACTCATTCTCTTTAATGACTTGGAAGTTACTCAGACGTTCTTCCATTTCTTTTAGGAACTTAGCATTCTTTGCCTCCACTTGCGCCAAATCCGTCAGATGATCATCCAAACTATAGTGAGTTTTCATTTCAACATCGTCTTTAATTGAGAACCGTTCTTTTTCGCGCACCAACCCGCGACCCACAAGCGCTTTCGGCATCTTTGTTATCTGTTTGATGCGATGAGAACGCCTAACCCCACTTATTTCGTCAATTGCTTGATCATGAATAGGACTTTTTGGTGGCGGTGTGGTTGTCGGCGTTGCTACTGGTGTATCAGCCGGTGTGTCGTAATAAATATTCTGAGGGAGTGTGTTCGAAACTTCTTCGAAGGATTTGTCAACTGGCGTTATATCGCCACATATGCTTTCATTAGGCGTCGTCATGCCTTCCAGCACCGCAGTGGATTGCTTTTCTTCAGTTTCCGTAACATCCGATTTATATTCTTCTTTTTGGAGATGTGTTTTCGGACAAATAACTTCATCTACACTGTCGTCATCAATCTTATAGCCACGTTTGAGCAAGTTGACACCATCTTCAATGAATTTCTCAATGTCCTTCAACGGATCTGGTTCTTCCTCAAGCTCATTGTTTACCGTAGCTTCAGTAGCCTTAGTGATTTGATCCTCTTCTACAGCACTCTTCTTGTCTTCAACACCAGTTGCACAAACTGTTGCTGCGGCCACACTGTCTTGTAATTTACTTTCTTCCAGCATCGGAACTATGTTTTCGGTTGAGTTGGCACTTTCTTTAATAGGTTCAGCTGGCACTGTTGTTTTGGTGAGCGCATCCTTTAGTGCTGCTTCGAAATCCTCTTTCAATTTCTTCTGCCTTTTTTTCTTCGCACTTCTTTCCTCCATTTTCTTAGCTAACTCATTACTAGCAGTGTCTTCCATGGCCAAAAATTGCTTCTTTTCAGATTTCTTTGATATAGATCCTTTCCTTTCCCTATCCTTAATTTCACTCTTCTCACCGCTAATAATACTTTGATCCATCTTGGACTTCCTTTTACCGCTTGTTTTATCCTCTGGGGTTTTTTCTGAAGCCGTTTGCTTTTTGAAACGTTTAGACACTGGTGTAGATGTCGCTGAACGGCTTTCCTCATCAAGCGAAGATTCGACTTGATTTTCGAGACTTTCTCGTTTTTTCATTTGATCAGAAGATTGCGCATCTTTCTTCGATTTTTTCTGTGTAGATTCTTTGGTTTTACTGGAATTGCTTGCTGACTTCTTAGCTGAAGACGTTTTTTGTTCAGCGCTAGTCTGGCTGGTGATTGGAATTTCGGAATGGGCGGCGCAACTCTGCTCTTCCAACTCCATCTGCATTTTAAGCAGGCGTTTCTTAGGTGGCGCTTTGGCCAATTCTTTTTCCATTAGTTCAGCTGCGTTTGGAACTGTGACCGGCGTAGCGATCTGTAGATCATTTGTCGCCTCGTTTGCTGACTTTCCCTTTCGGTGCTTTCGTATTTTTCCATCGGTATCTTCAGTATCGCCACTTTTTTCTTTAGTCTTAACAGTTTCCTGATCTTCAGACTTACTATGGCCTTTAGTCTCCAAATCGTTAGATTTCTCATCGGACTGTTTATTACTTCTTCGTTTTCGAATTTTTTTAGGCTTATCGACTGGTGTATCTGACTGTTCACGCTGTTCTGGGAGCTGACAGTCCACATTCTCTGCTTTTAAGTCGCTACTTGTAACGGTATTTATTTTAGAGTCAACGATTGAGTTCTCTTTTAAAGATGGTGGCGATCCATTTTGATCCAACTTTTCTAATTTATTTGGTAGCAACTCTTTGGGTGCTTCTATAATCTTTTCTTCGTGCTGTTCAAGTCGCTCTTCGGGTTTAATCATATCGTTTTGACCACACTCTCCTTGGATCTCAACACTCTCTACTTCAGGATCAACGCGCTCGACTTGTTGAACAGCCGAAGTCAAAGCTTTTTTATGTTTTCGAGTTTTTGGTGTTAATGGTTTATTTTTGTCATTATTTTCTTCTAAATTTTGGCCACTTAAATCAGGTGTTGTATTATTGGATACACTTGACGTTTCGTCGCCTGTAGTACTCAAGACTTGGCCAACCTCAGATGAAAGTTCCGCCGTTGTAGTTGGATAATCACATTTTTCGGATTCCAAAACTTTTGCTATGCACGATTCTTTGGCCTTCCCTGTCTCCAATGTGTCGGTGATAATCTGATCAACATTATTGGCATCTTTTATGTTCAGTTCAATAGTTGATGTGTGCAAATTTTGTTGTGATATTTCTAAGCTACCATCGGCGGTCGTATTCGTTTTGGCAGTAATAGTCTCATCAATCGGATTCATTTCGGAGACTTTCTGTGTATTTTCAGTAGAAGACTCTGCAGTAATAGGAGAAGTGCTAGGAGATGGCTTATGATTTACTTTTTTATTCCTCGCCTTTCGCCCGCGTCGTGAAGGCGACGAGTGATTTGAATTACTATCAATATCTTCTGGTAGTATTACGGCTTTTGGCATGGTGCGATCCTCTTTGGAACAAACCTTCGTACATATATCTGTCGTTGTTTCCTCGGTCGTAATTTCTATAGTATTTTGTACATTCGGCACTTCATCTTCGTCTAGATTTTTAGGCTCAGTTAAATTAATAGGTGTATGGCTTAGCTCAACGCTCGCAGAAGAATCTTCCTTTGCATCAGCTGACTTTTCCATTGCATCAACAGATTTAGAAATCTCCTCTTCATTATACACGTTTGCTGTATCTGCGTCAACTTCCTGCGCCTTTAACTTCAAAACTGCTTTCGAACTCGCAGCTGCTATTTCTGCGAATGTCTCTTCTAAAGTTTTATGGTCAGACTTATCTCCACGTTTTGAACGTCTCTCATTTCGGCGTGTTGGTTTCTTTGACGGCTTTTCATTGGAATTTTCCGAAAGGGTTGGAGATGGTGTTTTCGTAGCACTGCTTCCATTCGTTTCGTCACGTGAAGATTGCGAGTCCGTTGTCGAATTTATGTCCTCTGAACTATTTTCATCCAACACATTATCTGCCGTGTGTTTAGTGGTAATATCCCATTTTTCCGATTTCGTTGACTTATACACAACATTGGAAACGTTCATTGTGCTCTCATTAACAACATTGGCAGGTATTTCTCGGGACGCTTTTTTCAAAATATTTCCAACCACTTCTGCTACCGTCTTTGGTGTGCTAGTAGCTTCATCAATGGAAGTTTCCTTCTCTTCAACAGACTGTTCCGCGAAAGTAGTTTGAATTACGACCTCTTCTTCTGGCAGTGGTGTAAAGTCGCAATCCGTGACTGTTTCGGATATTTCACATTTTTCCGCAGGTAAGTCCCCGCGTTGGTCGGACTCATCGTTCGCATTGTCTCCCCAAGTGAACGTATTTATAGATTCTACTTCATCTTCACTTTTAGCTATATGAACACATTTTGATGGCTGCTTATTAGTCTCTATAGAACTATCTTGGTCGGTTGTTTGTGATTCTTCCAAAATAATCGTCGTAACACTGTTATCTGACGTGCCAGCTTCAAGTTCTTTGTCGTCTGCAGTAATTGGCATGTTTTCTTCCCCTACTTTGGGCGCTATAATCTCTGAGGAGTGTCATCTTTAACTGCGGGTAACGGCAATTGCTGGAATGTCTTCGTTCCCATTGTTAAATCATTCTGCTTAACGGTGTTTAAGATATCCAACAAAGTACTAGTCGCGACATTTGCCACCACATTGTGCACTGCCGCTTCGTACATTTTAAACTTGCTCACCTGTTTTTTAAGTGGCAAAGTGATAGGTTCTTTTTTCGTTTCGCACGATACAGAAGGCGACTCTTCACTAACGTTTCTATCATGCTCTCTACGCTCATGTCTGTTATCTACAGCATCTAGTGCAACGCTGCTTGGTTTTTGGGGTATCTCAGTTATTTGTTCAGAAGAGAGCTCCACTACAGCAATTGCAACGGGTGATGCCTCAACTTGCTGCGGGGTAACCAAATCAGCACTAACGTTTTCAATTGTTGTAACTGCAATATCTTTACTTTTTTCATTTGATTGCTGGAAGTTTTTATCCGTTTTAACGGTAGTTGAGGTGACTTTCTCTATTGGAAGTTTACCTATTTTCTCCTCTACACCTGTTGTCATCTTTAGATCTTCAATATCTAAATTCTCATTCAATGATACTTCTGCTTTACTTTTGGATTCTTCTACTATAACTTTGCTCTCGCAACTCTTTTTGGGGAACCGATGAGAACGTCTTGTCGGTAAGTTTTTATTTGCTGTTGCGGTACTTAACTCTGTAGTGTCAGCGGTACCGCTACTTATGCGACTGCTGTTATTTGTATTGCTGTTGTCGCTACCAGCAATGACGTCACTACAGCTGCTAGATGCCGATGATAACGAAATAGTCGTTGTGATTGTACTCGGTGGCAGCGTTAAACGTTTCAAAGATACACGCAACTTATCGCCCTTTTTATAGCTTTTATTACTACGATCTGAACTGCCCTCTGATTCCGAACCGCTCGATTTGCGACTTGTGCTGGACATGCCAAATGTCATTTCCGAGAGAGAATCTGACTCCGCTTCGATTTCTTTATTCGAATCCAAATCAATTGTAATACTTTGATCACATTCCGTTAAGGTATCAACTGTTTTTTGTGAACATGTTTCACTTTCAGCTTCCAAGGAAATAGATTTATCAGCTGGTGAACTTTCCGATGTTATCTCTTCAACAGCGGCCACAATGAATTCTGGTGCGGATGTAGTTTCAGAAATACTTTGACTATCTTGCCAAATGCATACAGAGGCGAAGTTTCTTTGTTGTGACTCATGTACATCCGTTGGAGGATGCACTGTTTTAGCCTGATATTCATGATCAGATATAGAAGAAGTAGATGATATTTCTAAGATGACATCTTCATGCTGTACAGAAGTCCTTTCGTTTGATATAGGATTTTGCCCAACAGGAGTTTCAACGCTTTCAGCACATTTTAAATTTGCTTTGTACTCTGTCCAATTTGTAGCATTTTGAGAAGCCTCTTTACTGACGACTTCTTGCTTTTCTTTACTTTCGACTGAATATTGCTGATACGCGTCTGCTTTTTTACCTTGGGGAGTTATATGAAGCTCCGTCTTCAGGTTTGACTTTGGTAAAGGGCTTTGAGCTATAGGATTTTTATTTTTCGGCGGACGACCTCGGCGCTTTTGTGTGCCAGATTCTGTGAGCGAAGGCTTTGGATCAGCTACTGCAGTAGGCGAAATAAATGAATTTGAAAGATTTTTACGTTTGTTGGAAACATCTGTTGAATAGAAAATTCATTATTATAATAAATATGAAACAAAAGATGTTCAAATTAACGGGGTGTCGACTTTTATTTATTTTGGGAAAATGTTAAGACATCTGATAATATTTTTTTATTTAAAAACATTTCTTTGAAGAAGTGTACCAAATTATTGGCAACATTTCCAAATTATTGGAGCAATTTTCAACCTCTGATACACCCATACAATTTTTTTTAGATAATTTAAGTTTAGTAATAGACCCTTTTCAGTCTGTTACGAAAAAATATCTCCAATTTTGAGTGTCACCTGAATTTATAATTGATAAGCATCATTTACTTCGAAAGTTTACTTATCTATATTATAAGTACATATACATACATATATGCATGTGTGAATATAACCTTGCATATATTTGCATAACAAATAGAAGAGTTATATGTAAGTAAAAACGGTAACTATCAGTATTTTATGCGCATATATAAACTTCAAGTTTCAATCTGAATATTTTCGAGGATTTTGTGCCATCATGCAAACAGTATTTATACATATACTATATGTGTATGTATGTACATATATAAATAAACACCCATATGTACACACTCACATATACATATACGTAAGATGCATATTGATTTTTTACATTTATCGATTTTTTTAATATTGTTTATTTGTATTTTACTCACTTGTTGACTTTTTCTGCTGTTGTGATGTCAGAACTGCTGGAGGCATAAACCCACTGCTGGAACTAGAAGTATTACTTTCAATTTGCGCTATTATTAGGCTGGAATTCTGCTTTGATTTTATGAGGCTGGCATTAAATATTTCCTGGGTACGACTTAACCGTCTTGCTTGTGCTATTTTCGCTGGGTCAATTGTAGTCATAACATCCACATTACTTTTTAAATTGATTGTGTTTTTACCTAAAACACCTATTTTAGGCATGGACGATAAGGGTGGTGGAAGTATTGGCGCATTTATTTTATTCTGTTGTTCCGATATTGATATGCGACGAAATATTGCGGATTTCTCCATAAATGCTTTCTGTTTACTACTCAAATCAGAGCTTGAAGCTGGAACTGAGCTACTTGTATTACTACCAGAGCTAAATGAGGGTAACGATGTAGTTGTTTGTGTTTGCGGAGCGTTTGAATCTATGCGAGCTTCTATTTGGATTTTATGTGGCTTTCGATGTTTGTTTAATAAATCTCTTACGTCAAATTTTATGATCTTCTTACGTGAACTTCGCCTACATTCGTTGCTACTTGATGGTGTTGAAGTCATACGAGGATTAACCTTATCTGCCGGTACATTGGACGGCGGTGGAGATATAGCCACGAAACCGTCGTCAATTTCCATAATACTATCATTTTCACCTCGACTCGTAAACTTTTCTGTATCGTTCGATTGGTTAAATGTTTGTGCACTCTCTTCTTGTGATGGTGGCGTAGTGTCAGCCGATTGCTTCAGCTGCGCTGCTTTAGGAGGCCTACCAACACGCTTTCGTTGTGGCGTCATATCTGACGTTGATGGCGCGGAATTCATTTTTAATTATCTAAATAAACACTAACCTTTTAAAAAGATACATATTTAGGTAGCGATTCTAGCTTACATACATACATATAAGTATAATATATTCGTAATTTGTTTCGACTTTGCTTTGTGATGTTCTAAATAATGAGATGCTTACCGCAATGGAATAATTTGGTCCTCTCAACTATGTCCATTAAACATATTCAGAATTTTACTACCCGTAGTTTTAACTTTTTAATTTATGCATCATACCGCACCAATAACTGTTCCTTAATTGTTCATTAAAACCATGTACGATTTATATAAACAATCACTAATCCACCCTTCCACTGATACTCCGTTCACCGACACTATTCCACTGCAAAGATCTGGCAAAGAATTTTATAACGAAATCGTAGTAAAATAAAAGTCACTTCTATAAAAATTCAATAATTACCACTCCTTCCCGTTAAATATATTATTTAAAACATGCAAATGCTGAGCTATAATAAATATACATGCGGCCACAGCAAAAATCGTCTGAATTTGTTAAGAAATGGAAAAAACAAATTCTAGCGGAGTTGCCATATTTTCAATTTCCTTTTATCATTACGAATAAAGTGACAAAACAGAAATGAAACGCTATGTTTGTATTTTTGGGTATATTAACTCAACCGGTTAACGAATACATAGGACAATTGTTCAAAGTAACCATTTATTTTGTGAAATCTATTACATTTATTCCTCAGTTTTTTATATATAGACCTGAAATATTGCATATGTATTTGCTTTTTCCCAAAGGAACTCCGATAACGAACGATCAAATATTTTATTATATTCCAAAGCAAACGGTACAATCTTCGAAGTAATTGTTCGTAGCTGATTATTATAGCATATACATTACAAAGTAACCGATCAAAATCCAATCCTTGTATGGAATATTTTGTATTAGTCGAAGTTAACTTTCTTCCTTTTCTTTAAGGCATGTTTTAATCAAAGATATTAATGACGTTTTATTTAATAAAAACTATTTTTATTTTCCTTTGAAAGTAAAAAAACACAAGCAATTTGTTTATTTTCATTTTATTTTAAATTTTGTGAAAATTTCATTTTATTTCTATTTATTTGAGTGACTCTAATAAACCAATATTAAGATTTGAGCATGATACAATCGGTAAATTAATTGTCTACGTGGAGACAATTGATTTTCAACCAATTGAAAAAATATAACCAATGCCTTTTACGAGTTAGCACATCCTCACTCCAATCATTTATTATAAATTTAAGCAGATTATAAAAAAGAAAAATAATAATAATACAAAATTATACTTTCCTAAAAATACATAGGTTTTATGCTTGAATAACTACAATTACATATAATCATATACATTCATATGTATTAGCCTCAACCTATGTTTAAAAGGTTTAAATTAATATAAATATGAAAAATCGATCAAGGAGCCGAAGTTTTATTGGCATAAATTTATGATTTTTTTACCGTGGCAAGTTAACTTTTTCGCACAGAAGGTGAGCAGCAATTATTAATCAACAATATCCAGATTTTCGCCATTTCACAAAAGAAAAAATGGTAAAAAATACTTTTAATTTACATACAATTCAAATTATGAACAAATACGCTTTTGCTTAAATAAATAAAACATTCCATAGCTGATAGACTATCCTTGATAGATGATCGCTTCATTATTCTGTTCTATATGTATATACTTCAAACTTACTACAAACTTACAAGCTACTCTTTACTTTTTTGTGGACACAAAGTTAATTCTAAATGATAACTGAGTCAGTTTGTTCTTATTAATAGATTTTTTTGTTTAATTGTCAGACATTGTTGATGTTAATTTTATTTTGTTAAATGAAAACATAATATCAAGAGGAAGAAACAAATTTCAAACCTTTTCTCATGTGTGTGTGTGTGTTATACATAAGTAATTGTATTGTACTTGTACATGGCCGTTGTTATTGTTGTTACATCCTTTTGATATTTCATTTTTCTTAATTGAATAACACATTCAGTAATAAAAATAGGTTCGATTGCGCTGTCTTTAAATGCTACAAATTATACATTATAATTTTCAATGCTCATCTATAATACACAAAGCAAACAATTCATTTCAATAAGTTTTCCATATATCATTTATGAAATAACACTTGGTTAGTACTTAAACTATTTCATTTATGTTTTTGTTTCCAATAAATAATTTTTTTTTAGTCAAAACACATATTTATTACAATACAAATAAAATTAAATAATCCTCTAGCAAATTATATATGTATTTTATTTATTAAATATATATCCAGCGAATTTATCAAATGGTAAACAGTTTTCCTAATTTCGCTTAAAATGCGAATATGGAAAGTCAGGCTGGGGTGGAAGATATCAAGGAGAGAAAAAGATTGAGAATATGTTTTAGGTCTTTATGTATGTTTGTGTATGTGTGTCAAAACTAGTGTTGGTGTATTGAATTGGATTCTTTTCATTAATAATGCTTAATATATAAAACAAACTAAAAACTCGTTTAAGCGTCACAGCACCAAATTTTTAATCTGTAAAACTGAAAAAAAACACAATAATTGTTATTAAAATTTATACTTAAATAAATTATATAGGTTTATTGTTATAATTGTCAAATTGTGAAATGAAACTTATGCTATGCACACACCTGCTACCATAAACGATGCAAATGTAAATTTCTTGACAAAACTGAACGCACGTCTTTTGTAAACCGCAAAGCGTCCAGCATTGGAAGAAGTGATAGCAGCGCAACATCCATTGGGTCGGAGAACCAACTCCTTATTGGTATCGCGTTATTAGGGAAACAACGATATGCGCCAGGTGAATTGTCAATTATAAATATCTATTTTGGATATATTTGAGATTTAATTAATAAATTTACGGCATATCATAATAGATTTTGTTCAATTACTCTATTCAAATCACTGCAGATAGCAGATAAATCTTTGGTGTAAGAGCTGAAATCAGGTGTGCAATGCTGACGATAATAACGCCGACGCAAAATATTACGTCCGTTGTCCAGTTTATCAGCAACTGCAGCGCCATAAATCTCCATACTGGCTGTAAATATAACTAGGTCATACCATTGTGAAACCTAAAAGCGTAATCATATTTATCAAATGTAAGCAATGTGCAATTTTTATTTATATGCCTTCTTACCACATCCAAAAAATAGTCTACATGAGGCCGTTTATGAACGAAAAAGCGAACTGGATGATGGTCAATAATTACTTTTACCGTGAAGTCATGAGGTGTACCAGGCTTCACGGTATTTCGTGACATCGCACTATGGTGTGAATGTATAAGCGTTTCATCCAGATCTAACACAAGTGTTTTCCTTTGCACTATACTAAGGCGATGTCTTGACACCGGTGATAATGGGAAGAGTTCATATTTAACTGGTTGATATTGAACAATCTGAAATAATTAAAAAATTAAAAGGTGAATTTGCCAGTAAAGATATATAACTTCAACTATAAGGAAATTTAACAATTATAATATAATTAATATGGTTCCACTATGGATAAAATACATTTTTTTTTCTTCACCTATAAATACAAAGGTTCTTAGCACTTACCGAGCGAACTTGTCTGTTGAACATAAAACAGATGCATGTCCACACTCTTGACAGTAGTACTGATAAAGCGCTGAAGTTCATTTGTACGAAAGAAAACATTGGTAAGCGACGTCGATAGCGTCTTACCAATTTTTACACAATCTCAGGAAGTTAAGAAGCAGCTGCAAAGGTCAGAACAGAAGTTAAGTATTCAACATTATTTTTATTAAATTTATTTGAAATTATTGCTTTTATGAAAAATTTAAGAGCTGGTATTTCCAATATAAGATTGGAGAAAAGCGCGGCAACGATCCAACGAGACAGGCAACAACAAAATCAATAAACGAATACACAGATAGTAATTATATTATCATCCAGTAGTTTCGGTTTTTTGAAAATAAAACAATTTCCATATTCGATTTGTGAAATAAGTAGCTTATTGCTTCAAAATAAATCACAAAATATAATTTTATTTACACATCAGCGATGTTTGTATGATTTGAACAAATTTTCGCTTTGTTTTTTCCAATTCTCTTTTGCACATTTCCATTAATGTAGGTATATAAACGCGAAATAGTTCCGAACCATGAACAACCAACTACTATGGTACAAACACAAATTAATTTTCAAACCCAGTATTAAAATAAAAAATTTACTTTTAAAAATATATGATTATGAAAACAGCTATTATATTGTATATCGGAAAGAAGTAAATAAATTTGGCTAATTCTCGGTATCTTTAACGAACGTCATAATTATGTAAATGACAGTAAAAGAAAAAAGTATTGAAAGAAAATGCGCCCTTGGCCTTTGGCCAAAAAAATTACTGTTCATCTACAACGGAAGAATACCAGCCATATTTATGGTTGGTCTTCATTTGATGTATGTTTATCCTATTGGACTATTACGAACCCCAAAACAATTTACCTAATCAAGATTTCAGAAAAGTTTTGTCGAAACAGTTTGTTTTACACATTTTCTAGTAAACTCAAGTTCTTAAAGGTCTTTAAATATTTGGCAACTCTATGTTATTCGCACATTTTCCGTCTATTTGCTCACAATTAACAACAATTCGGTTCATATTTTCGCTCTTACATATTATCTATTTTCTCTCCGTCTTGTGGTAGTTTCTATTTTTCTATTATACTTTGTTATCCACTCCGTTTTTTTTTTCGATTTTATCGCAGTGTTTTTACCTATATATCCAATTAAAACACCAACTTTCCGCCTATTTACTTAGATTTGTTAAGTGTTTGTTATCATTTAGAAAAATTAGTCCTTTGCACATAAATTTTAATCAAACCCGATTGAATTTCTCATCTACCGCTTCAACTCCGACTATCTTCACAAACACTGTTGAATAAATATCTGCGAATTTTTCATCCGCAATTGTTGCCATATCAATTATATGTAAATTACTTTTCCTTACATTACGAAGTGACATGGGACGATAGTGTTATTCCTCTGAACATCTTTTTATAAAATAAAAAACTTGAAAGAAATCAAGAAATCCGCTTTAAATTAATCAGCATATCATAAGTAAAAGCAGTAAAAATAATTTACAATAATTTACGTCTAGCAACTATCATTTGCAAAATTTTTCCGGCGAAAATAGCAAAATTGTGAAGTTGGCCTCGATTCTTGAATTGTTGCTTTTTGGCGTATCTTTGGAAGATCTAAATATTTTTTAATAAGATTTCAATTTGTATTATTTCCATTGTTAAATTAACATATCAAATATAACCACACGCAAACTATAAAGTGCAACACAAATATATTTATCCAAATTTATTTAAAGCCGAATATATATTTTCTCATAAAAAAGTTAAGTGGCCAAGGTTTCATAAATAGGCAATAAAATGCATCTCTAGGGATGTCGGCGAATTAACAGCGCAGTCAACGTCAACCGAATTTGTAGTTATCCCTAGCGTCATTTGTTCGCGAAAAATGTGGAATTTAGTTTTTTAATTGTAAATTAAGTTTTGCCAAAGTTATGTAAATTTTTTTTTTATATTTTGTCCGCTACATAAAATATTTATCCTTAGACATATGTATATAAACTAATATAAAGAGTGTTAAGTGATAAAATATAAACTCCGACATTTAGAGAGTGAAAAAAATTGTATAAGTTTTAAGGCCATTTTAAAAGGCAACCCATTTATTTTTTCTTCCCCCGTTAAATAATAACCGCTAAAATTGTGGAAAAACAGGAGAAAACTCCAAAGCGGAAGAAGAAGGCTGCAGCCAGTAAAATGTCTGCAGTTTATTCGCCGCAACAACCGCAGCAGTCTGCGCCCCCAGGTGCTGTACTGCAACCGCCTCAGCCACCAACGCCGACGTCAATGCAGCAACAACAACAGCAGCAGCAACCACCGGGTGTTGGCGCCGGCGTGGGTGGAGTGGGAATGGGTGGTCCCACAGGAGTGCCAATGGGCTCCGGCGGTCCAATCCAACGAGGTCCTTCCATGGTTGGCAGTGGTGGCGGACCCGTCGGTCCTCCATCTTCAGTTGGAAGTGGTGCTATGATGGGCGGTGTTGCTCCTCCGCCATCATCCCAACGCGGTGGTATGCCGCCATCACCCAGTCCAGCACAAATACAAAAAATACTTGACGATAATTGTGGTCTTATTCAAACAATTCAAGACTTTCAAACGATGGGCAAAGCCCAGGAGTGCATGACATATCATATGGCACTACACAGAAATCTCGTTTATTTAGCACAACTAGCTGATCCAACAATGAACATTGCTCAGATATTGCCGGTGAGTCTTAATAGTCAATAAGCAATAAAGGTTGTGTTCAGCTTTTTAAATATCTACGTATATACATTTTCATGCTTATCAATTTGTTTAGCATCCACATGTTCTTCAACAGCAGGCAGCCCAACAACAAGGTCCACATGGTATGATGGGGGCTCCACAGCCTCCACAACAAGGTGGACCACCGACTGGAGCAAATCAACCACAAATAGCCGGTATGCCACCAATGTCTCATTCGGATGGAAATGTGCAACCTCCATCGGGGGCTCAAATGTCGTATGGAGGTCAACCTCCACAGTCGCATCCAGGAATGACACCAAACTCTCAATCTCAACAAGGTCCTCCCCAGCAAGCTATTCACTCTCAACAAGCTGGCCAACAACAACCCCAACAACAAGGTGGTGCTTATCGTGTTGGTACTACACCTCAATCAGCCAATCAACAACCACCAACTGTGTCAAATGCAGGGTCGAGTAAGTGTAGAGTTTCTGATAAATGCGAACATTCTTTTAAAACTATTAATTCATTTATCTAATTAGATCAACAGCGCCCAAGTGTTCAGTCGGGACAGCAGCCGGGTCAAGGGCCACAACAACAAGCCCCCAATTCCCAACAAGGTCCACCTCCTCAACCCCAATATCGTGGCAATTATCAACAACAACACAGTCATTACCCTGGCTATCCACCACAAAGCCAACCATCGTACCAACCTCAAACCGGTTATCCATATGGTCCGCCCACTCAAGGGTATGGACCACCTCCTCCAAATTCACAGGCAGGCTATCACCATGCAGGTATGCCACCGACATCATCAACTGGTGGCGGCCCACCAGGTCAGCATGGGTATGCTAATGCCAGTGGTCAGCAAGGGCCTCCGGGTGCTTATGCTCCACCTCCGCCGAATCAGCAAGTTGCACCGGGCCAACAACCGCCTCCTTCACAAATGTATGGTCCGCCTACAACTGGACAAGGACCACCACCACCGCCAAATCAATATGGACCACCGCAAGGTAGTAGCAACGCCCCTCCACCGATGGCTTACGGTGGTTACGGTGGTCCACCACCAAGTGGTTATGGTCAAGCGTCGAATGCATTGCCCAGCGGTTATGGTCCACCACCTCAAAATCCAACACAATCGCCCTACCCTCCACAATCACCATACCAGCAAGGTGGAGCGCCTGGTGGCTATCCGGGTCAGTCACCGCAACAGCAACAAACATCACAGGGTACTAGCGGTGGCTATAGTTCCTCGCCAAGTCCAGGCCAAACACCGCCACCACCATCAAATCAACAAACACCCAACTCGGCTAACCCAAATGGACCAAATGCTCCACCAGCAAGTGTGCAATCCACTTCACCATCAACTTCTTCTGGCAATATTGGTGTCAATAGCGGTCCACCGAACCAGCAGACACAATCACCTCAGCAGCAACAACAGCAGCAGCAACAGCAACAACAACAACAGCAATATGGAAACCAACAGCCGCCAGTTTCCAGTGGGCCACCACAGCCACATGGATCTGCTCCACAACAACAGCCAGTATATTCGTCAGCAGGGGCGCCCGCTGGTGGTCCCTCACCTTACGGAGCGCCATCACAACAGCAGCAGCAACAACAGCCGCCGGGACCGAATGGACCGCCTCAGGTGCCACCAAACACAACGGCACCACCAAATGGTACGCCCCAAATGCCCAATCAGCAGTACCAACCGCCCCCAGCAGGTCAACCGTACGGTGCGCCACCACCACAGGCCTACGGTCCGCCACCACCCAGTGGTGGTTATCCAGGACATGGCTACCATCAACCGCAGGGCGGCTACGGTGGCATGCCACAAGGACAATATCCACCTTCACAAGGATATCAAGGTTATAGACCCACTGGTGGTCAAATGCCACCACCAGGCGCCCCTCAAGGACCGCCAACAAATGCATATTCATACTACGGTAATCAACCTCCACAATAAGTGTTTGCACCACAAAAAGGTTGAGCCAGACACGCGGCAACTGGTTAATACTTTCTTTAAAATTGATATATATATTATATATATACATGTGTTATATATATCATATGTATTTATATCCCTAGATAAATAAGGCAAAATATTGGTATTAATTCCGCTCCGTAATAAAGTGGAGAAAAGAAAAACAAAACAATCGGCTAAACTTAACAGAATCTTAGAAGTCTAAACAATTTTTTCAATAGTTAAATTGGCTCTGGTGAACAAATATGAATATTAAACGCGGTAAAATTATTTCCCAACACACTAAACTCCAGGATCGGGCGGGAAAATTCAAATGATAATGACGCTACATACTTCTGAGATGTTAAATCATAACATTTGCATAACAGTATACTGTACATACCGTACACTCTACTGTACGGTAAAAATGAAATGAACGAACTTCATTACTGCGTAAGCCAACGGAGATGTAATTGATTTGTATGATTTAAAAGAAAATTAAAAAAAAACGCTAGTTTTTGTTTAATGTCGTTATTGAAAAAAGTTTACGGAAACTATACAAAATTTACTTAAAATTGTTAAAATAAAAAATAAGTATAAAGATGTTACAAAAAGCGTAGGTCAAAATAAACAATATACATATGTATGTAATATTTAATACTATGTTATCCTAAACAATACAATGTACGCATTCCCCTTTTAAATAATATTGATTACGGAAAATATATTGAACGGAATGCAAATTGCAACATAAAATTATTGCGACGAATTCAAATATGTAACTTTAGACTTAATCAATAATATAATACAGTAGTTTACGTTTGATTGAGAAGCCGTCAGGCGAAATAATTTTTTATTCACATATGATATCGCTACTATCCTAATAAATATGTCTATGTGTATTCGTCACATTTATACAAAATATAACACGGAGAGTAATTTCATTTCTTGATGGCGAGTAAAGGTAAATATTGATATGGATTATGAAAAATTTGCTGAATTAACAAAAAGTCAAACAGGTAACAGCGTTAATTTGTATAAATTATCATTTTATTACTAAAAAATTTATAAATCAAAGTATTTTTTAATTTGCTAAAGTATTTATTGTTTGTCGTCAGCAATGGAATGTCCAAATACCGTCTCAGTGTCAGCTTCTGCTTTGTTAATGTTGGTATCGGTTTTATTTTGTTTTCGGCGAAACAATTTCTGCATCACTTTACCTTTTAGTGATTGCGGTTGCGCATCTTTTTGCTCCACAACTATCCGTTTGGTAACTACACTGTGTATGGGTCCAAAGGCCAAAGCTACGACTGTACAAGCGAGACAAATGACATTGTACGGCATGCTAAAGTCAGGAGTTGGCAACGATAATATAAGCGATTCTGTACGGATTTCTAGGAAATATGATGAGCGTGACGCATTGAATGAATCAGCGAAAAGGTGTTTATCAACTGGTATCGCCGTGTAATTGCGTCCCATTGGTAACTGTGTTGTGATTATAGCAGATCCCAAGTAATGACCATGATTTGCATCGGGTGGGTATTCGAGCCATTTCAAGAAAATATAATCAAAATCGAATGAAATTTGTACTGTACTCAAAGCGGGTATTTCGAAGAGTAATTCTAAATGATAGGGACGTAATCTTTGCACACCTGGTATATAGTGCATGACTCGTGGTTTTATAGTGTATTCTGCACCGTTCTCCGGTTGTACAATTAACTGCAGTGTATGCATATAGGACGGCACGAACCATGGTATATTTTCTTGTAACACAATAGGTAAAGCAGCATAATGTTTATTTGTAATTTGTGTAAGAATTTGACCTCTCTCCTGACCATGTCCCAATATGTAACGATGCGCATACAAAGGTGGTGTTGGTGTAATTTGTACATTTGCTTTCGTTTTCTTATTTATCCAAGCGATATTGAAAAATTTGTCTTCATCTAATCGTTGAATGTCGTATACACCTAACGTGGTTGTGCTGCCACCGCGCTTTGAAGTAACATTATACATGGGTGTTGGTGTTAAATCATACGGTTGATCATCCAAATTAACGTAAATTTTACTACTTTTTGCCAATGCACAATGGCCATTTAGTCCCTGGCCAAAGAGACGACGGAGCGAAAAATCTCCATTTGTACCCAACAACTTAGGGTCATATACCATATTTGCTGTTTCGGTGAATTCCAAAATGCAATTTTTGTTGTAAGATTCACATATTGTACGCATTTTCAAGCCCAAAGAGTGATAATTAGTATTATGTACGTGGCCAGAGTTGAGTAAGGAAGCGAATCCTTGTTTACTATTACAGGGCAACAACTTTTTCCATGGTGTTAGATTCTCTGTGCAAACGATTTCCCGTGGCAAACTTGCATACCGCACAAATTGTGGAATATTCGCCTTGCTTCCAGTGACAAACTGTGGCCGAAAACTATATTTCGGTTCAACACTATTTGTTTTGTCAATAAAGTTCAAGGAGGCACACAGAATTCCGGAAAATGTACTGGCTAGCTTGACCCATTGATCATCAACATCAGTAGAAGTTAAATTTTCTCCTGCAAACCATGCCCTTACTTCTGCGCCTGGCGCGTTGTCCATTACTGGATATCCGTAAGTTTCATATCGCCAAAGTCCCTGAGTTAATCCGATATGTAATTCCTTAACATCGTACAGTAGTAATGTTTCGGCAATGGGACGAGGTATAAGCTGTGTATTGTGTACTGAAAATATTAAAAACATAATATACATTTTATGCACTTAATAAAATGTATTTATTCGTACAATTCTCTCTATCGCCATAATGCCAACGAGTGGTAAACTGAAAAAATGTATTGACTAGCCCATTTGTCATAGGGCGTACATATAGTTCCTCGTTAAATTCGCTAGACTCTTTTACCGCTGCGATAGGTGATGCATATAATAAAATAAGGACTATAATACTGATTCCGAACTCCATTTTAAGAAATTGTTAATTTATCAATTCACAACAATAAACATTGCACAAATTTCCACAATTTATAGCAATACTGTTGCCGGCTGATCAATACGCACAAGTCAAATCAAGGTTCGAGCATTTGCTAGCTGAGTTTACTAGTTCTTTAAAAATAAAGTAGATAAAAAAATTTTTGCAAAATAATTAATTTACTTAAAAAAGAAAAATAAATAGCAAAAGTATATACAATGGCAAAATAAAGTTTATAGAGCTATATAAAGTTTATTTTAAAGATAGTAATAGATTTTCGGAGTCGGTTTAAAATGTAATTTTACGAATTAAAATACAAAACCATTGTTTAAAAAAGTTTGGTAATTACTTAATACCTAAACAAATACATGCTAATAACTACAATAAGTTGATTTTTTATCATAAATTTATTATTGAAAAATTATTGAGTTTTGTCAAAGTTGTTGTTGTGTATGAAAATAAAATGCAACCCTGTATGTGCAAACAGTGATATTGGGGACCAACTAAAAATGTAGCAGAAAGTATGCTCTTCTTCTTCGATGAGATGCGAATGCATGTCTTTTGTAGATGTCATTAAGGCGATTCAAATAAATGTTTATAAATAGTGTATGTGTCACATTACGTATCCGCTTAATTTGAAGCGGGCAAATCCATTCGACTTAATTAAGGTTCTACGAACGAAAATGCGGGACTTCCCTTTTACTTAGTGTACAAAGTGTCCTTAGAAATTTAGCTTAAAAACAGAAACCAATTTTTTTTTTTTTTTTATAAATTTTTATTTTATTTAAACAATTTTTGTTTTCTATTTTAAATATTTTTTTTTTATTTGAAATAAATTTCTGTTTTCTTAATAAATTTTTTTTCTTATAAATTTAATTTTTTTTAATTCTTTTGTTTACAAATTTAATTTTTTTATTATTTTTTTACTTTAAGAGTATTAATTTTTTTCTATCGTATTTGTTTTTTTTTTATATATTTTTACCTTTTTTAATAAATTTTTACTTTTTCTCTTAATTTTTATTTATTAATTGCACTTAATTTTTTCATAAATAAGAATATTTATGCTATGGGCACCAAGAACGCTTATACATACATATATCGTTACCTTTTTGACTTTAAAGGCAGCGTCAGAATGAAAACTGCGTCAATGACGACTGAAGTGGCTTACGTATCGTAATGCCACAACGAATCCGTGCAACGTTCATGTAAACATATTTAAACCAGCTGATTTTATTACCGCCAAAGATTTCGACACAAAGTAATTACAAGATTTTTCCTTGTCCAAATGATTTTAGTATTCCAATAAACTTTGTCATACGGACAAAAACGCATTTGGAATAATCCATTTTTTATAGTATGCAAAAAGTTGAGTGTTGGTCAACCAGATACTTCTCCGGTAGAATACGCATTATCGCTCTCCATATAAATGAATACATTCAACTCAGCTGTCAGGTGCAAACTTTTCCATTACGGAATCAATGTACCGGAGGCCTTAATTCACAAATCTGATACCACGAATGGTGATGGATGCTATAAAAACATTGGATATAAATCACATTTTCATCTCGTTTGACAGAATACAAATGTATGTATGTATGTATGTATATCAGATTATGAGGTCACAAAAAAAAATCAAGGACTTTGTTTAAATTGACAGTTCCTTGATATTCTTGATACACAATTGAGTCAAGTGACGTTATCGACGATTGGGTTAGAAAACAGGATTGAGGGCATTAAGAGTTCAGGAAGATTCTCTATGAACAATGTCAAGTACAAGTTAGATAGTAAACAGCGTCTTTTAAGAAATGATATCATAGAGGAGCACTTAATTTACGTATGATATTCAGGGAACTTCAAGAGGCATCCTATCAGTGTCCGTATTTCTGTGTTTCGGCGTTTTGAAATTCTTCTCCGCATTCTCTTGGGATTGCATAAATTGATTGCTACGTAAGTAGTAAAAACATTTCTTTGTCGTTCACTTAAATTCTGGTGCGGTAAGATTTGTACTTTGAAATAATCGCAGTAGCATATAGTGATCTTTCTGATGTCACGTGTCTTGTTGTTGTTGTAGCGGGAACATAGTCCGCGTTAGGATGATAAGGATTAGCTAGATTGTCGTCGACGTCATCCAACGGTAGGCCCAATGTGCTGTTTCGACGAGGTCGGATCAAAGGGTGAGAGGTATAAGATGACGTGTCCTGCTCTTTTCATTTGTTGTCCTTTTCAGTATTCAGCTTCTGTAATATACTAAATCATATAAAATTAGTTTTTTATCGGTATAGATATGTACATAAGCAGTTGCAGTAGCCTGCCACTATTTCCTTTTATGGTTTAAATAATAAATATTTATTAGATCGATTTGAATTTCGAGTTAATCTGTCTTTATCCCTTAACATAAATATGACATTTGTGTATACATACATGAATACATATACATACTTATGTATTTAATAAAGCGGTTATTTCATCAGCATGCATACGAACCCAAAATCACCACATAAACTTAGGCTTGAGTCACAATACAAAGATAAGAACAATATAGTAGGAGCAACGATATTCTTAAGTATATACATGTAAGTGTAGAAATATTGTAAATATGTAAGTATATTCAGTGATTAATTCCTGAATAATTAACAAATATTACCAAATTCATATTTATTTTTAATAAAATACTGCCAGAATTAAAAAGAACATACACATAAATGCAGTAAAATTTAATTTCTGTCTTCTTATAATAAAGACGTAGTTGTTAATGTATTTGGGTTTTAACAAAAAATAGTTTTTGGCATTATTAAAAGACTGATACTATGTAGATACAAATGTGTATGAGTACTGTATGTCAATTGTCTATGCATAGAGACAATATCTAATTGTTCCGTTTGTATTAAACGGCATTCATTGTAAATTCATATTTGTAGTGGCTTAATTATTTTTGGTTTACATGCTTTTAAAAGATTAATTTATCCTACAAAATAAAACTTAGCAATAGTCTAATAAATGGCAGGCCAAAATATCAATCGCACGTGATGATATTGCAATCACATTTTTAAATGCATCTTTGTTTCATTTTCTGACGCCTGTTCCTTTCAGCTGTTTCTGGCAGTATCCGTTTGTTTGGCTGTCAAAACAAAACTTCCACTCCCTTTGCTCGTCGCATAATTTCGCGAGAAACAGAGTTGTATTTCTTCCTCAATTAAGCAAACTTTTTAGTTTTGCTTACAGTTTTTACTATCCAGGACAACTATTTATTTATTTATAGTCAATGACAACTATTCGGAAGATTTTATAGTTTTTGTTATTTATTATTTTGTGTTTTTTAAAAGATATTTTTAAGTTTAAACCAATATCCGTCTGTGTTTGTCATTTATATAAGTATGTACATATATACTATTTTTTGTTGCAGTGTTGCCGATTAGGTTAACTGTCAATTGTGACAGCTAATACAAAGGTTCGCTCCATTTTCCTGCTACGCTACGCGACAGAAATGAAACGAACGACAGACCGAATGTGAATCGCCAGCCTGGTTAGCTGAGTTGTAGCAAAGTACAAAATGGCCACAACACTCCGGCGATGGCTGTGTCGTTCGTCGTTCGTTGCTCGTTGTGTGTCGTACGTGCGCTCGCTCGCTCTTCACTTTAATTAATATTTAACAATATATTTTAATTAATTGAACAAGAGACTCCAATTGTAATAAAACAAAACAAAAATCAAGAAAGTGTTAAAAACACGTTCATTTTAAAACGTCAACCGTTATTAAAACAACAAGAACAACACAGCAAATGCATAATCGGAGTTACAAAAATACTTTTATGTAAATACATTTCGCTTTCATTTTTTTTACAATTTTATGCGATTCCAACGGGAATACGATTTTCAGATTTTCACCAAAGCAAAGACACTGCACCAAATTACGGAGAAATAGGACGGTTGAGCCGTTTTTCCTAATTACGTATAAAATATATGAATACATATATGTATACTTATATGACTAATCAAAGTGAGATTTAGTTTCACATTTTTTATATATTAATAATTACAACACAAATATATAACTTTTCGCTATTTTGCACTAAACTTTGGTATTGTGAGCCTTTAAATTTGTATAAATCGTAATTAGGAACTTGTAAAACAAAATATAAGGCACAGTACAAGTCACAAAAAATTGATGAAAATTCACGGAAGACGGCGACGACAAGAAATTTTCTACTCGTAAGACGGAAGGTCTACGCAGTGAAACGACGACGGTTTCTCGTGCTCGTCGCTGAGCCAAAAATCAACTGTTCCTCAAGTCGCGTTCGAATTGTTCGCTCCGCGAGACGCGGCGCGGCGACGAACTGCGCTCAGTGTCAAGCAGTAACCGCATCAACGGCGTGCAAAAGTCACGGCAACAAATCAAAATCGAAAGATTCAATAGCGCGACACTGCAAACGAGACTAGATCTACGAGTTGCAGAGAGTCAAAAATCCCTCTCCGAAACGAAATTGAAATAGTGCGCCGCGAGAGAAAATGAAATGTGCGCGTGTATGAGTTTATGTGCGGAAAGTTAATACTTTGTAAAAGAAGAAGCACCACGTTCGTTGTTGACGCTGACACAGCGACGTCGGGTTAACTAATATTTTATTATCACTACATATAAATCGCTATTGTTTAAAAAAAAAGTACGGTTATTTGTTATCGTTTAGTAAGGTGTTGTTTGAAAATATTTATTATGGATTTTCCGTGGAACTGGGAAATGTAACAATATAAAAAGAAAAATAGCAAAAAGGTGTGTATCGTTGGAGTCTGGCATATAATTCATCGAATAGTCCCACACCCAACGTTTCATTGTGGCAGCGCAACAACCACAGGGAAAGCTGAAAGCGATGACCAAGCGAATACATGCCACCTTACCAATAATTTGTTAAATAAAAGATTTAAAAAGAGGTGAAGTGAATCTCATTTTTACAAATAACTACTTATTTTGAATTTAAGTAAATTACCTACCGTAAATTGTTTTATACATACATACACATGTAAATTAATATCGTATGCGTAGCTTTGAGTTGATTTATTGTCTCTGTATAACCTAGCGAATAAGTTGATTGCTCGATGATTCATTGCAGAAAAAATCGGAAAAGTTGCTGAATAAAATTCTTTGTTGCGTTTTGCTACTGAAGGCAAAAAATTGCAGAAAAAATAAATGTAAATTGCATTCTTTTATTTAACATTTAACAATAGGCAACATACATACATACATACAAACAAATACATTAAAAGCAAGAAAAAAAAGAAACGGAAATGGGACAACAGTTTTATCAATCTGACATTTAGAGAATATTCATATAGTAAATACGCAAAATAAACGAATTGGGAGATGCACAAAAAAGGAAGAAATTTATTTTGCTTCTCGTCGTTTCGAACGATTCTCACCAGAACTCGCTCACAGACTGAATGAAAATGAAATTGTAGTAAATTGTGTCGCTTTTGCCCATTACAGCCGGAATATGAATGACCAAAGAGTAATTTTCGTATATTCTATTAACGGTTTTGAAACAGTTTTACATATGTGTGTGTATATTTTCCAACCATACCTTTGTACTTGTAGTCTCCAGGTGCTCTCCCTGCGCAAGTAGTTTGTCGCTTATCGGATAATTTGTTGCTTTGTCGCTTTCACTAACTGTTTATTGGCATGCATACTTTTGAGAAAATGAGTTTAAGCACACAAGAGAGCAAATGTACACACAACCATATGCATATGCACTTGGATGAAGTCGAAAATATGACGATGGATTTTTCACGAAAAAATGTGAGAGTATTTTATAGTTAAGGTTATTTACGACCGACGATTTCGTCATATAGCTTTGAATTTATAAATTCATATGCAAATACGATTGTGCATGAAAAATGATACATATGTATTAAATAATTAAAATGTCTGTGCCAAAATAAGAGCAACCATTTTAATACCCATGACTGCTTTGTTGCTTTCTTTACATCCGAGGAAGAACAATCATTACATTCCAGAAGTCGATTACTGTTTAGACAATTAAATTACAAATACTATAAACTTCTGGGAACACATGTACTATCTGCAATGTTTCAATGGACTTGTATAGACAGTTTAAGCAAAAGCTTTGTCTTATCATCGGTTGACCGATTTCAATTTTTCGGAAATATTTATTCAACTGTTAAATTCTGGGGCTTAACACTTGTGTATATTGACACTGATTGGTGTTATCGCAATACAAATCATTCTCCTTTATTTTTCTAAAATTAACTGCAGATAAACATATGTACATATCTACATTCATACATGAGTCAAGTCCCCTGCGCATATTTGTGATGTCTTATTTCGTGCTCTTGCCGTACAATCAGTATGTTGTAAATATACAAAGGCCGAAATAAAGATGAATAACAAAAACAACAACAAATATGCATGTACCTTACGAATGGCAGAAGGAACATTCGTACATTCGCACACTTCCACCATAAATACAACGGAATAATTAAAGCGACGCGACGCGACTACAGAGTGACTTGTAGCTAACGTGGTATGGAGGGAGGCGGTAGAGGTAGAAGAATTTTTACGTCAACCACACCGTTTTGGTGTTACCAATAAGCGCAGTACATCCCCTCCAACGATTTTGGCGCTCTGTTCGCTGCGTGTACACACGCCGCAGACGACTAAACGTAACGTTCAAATAGAAACTCAGCCATGAGTATGAATCGGAACTAGCAAATGTGGTTCGGATCGGCAACGAACTCAACAACAATAGCATTTCATTTCAGGTTAATCATTTCGATTAGAAAGCTTGCGTCGCGACGAGAGCGAAATCGACTTTTGAAGAGCACAAATTGCTGTCGTGCAGAGAGCACAGTTGTGAGCGCTTTAGATATGTATACCAATTTATGTATGTATGTATGTATGTATGTATGCATATGCATTTACCTATGTTGGCTTCCGTAGGGCAGTGGTCGGCATGAGAGGATCTGTCACTGTGTTGGTGAGCACGAAAAAAAAGTAGCCCAGTGAGAAATTGGAATTAAAATTAAGCAAATTTTGTAGGCAAAATTTAAAATATAATATATAAAACAAAATGACTTTTAAGGATATATTCCCTATTATCTTTAAAAGACTTGGAACATAAAAGGCATTGCATTGCACCAAAGGCATTTCGAATCAAAATATTTCTCGCAGGGCATATTTGGTTTTGCGCTATAGTCTTGCGTGATGTTAATTCGTTGCTGGCTCGACAACGACTGAACGATAGAGCGTAAGCGTACGTGAGAAGTTAGTTTGCACAATTGTGCTAAGAAATGCCGACCACTGCCGTAGGGCCATCTCACACATTCGTGGTATGGCAATACTACTTTTATTTAATTTTCTGCAATACATTAATTTCTTACTTAAACGTACCCTAAAGTTTGTGCCAATTAAAATTATAGTTAACAAGTATTTATAATCGCATGCATTTTTTTGCATTACTTTGCAATTTTCTCCGCTCTCTCTTTGTATGAGAATGCGCGTTAAAGAGCGAAAGAGAGATATTTTCAATTCAACCTAGTGATGTAATTATCTACAAAAGGAAGTCGTTCACATACCGATTTTATTGTTTATGAGGGCGTGTGCATTTTATAAATCAAATACAAGATAAGAAATGTATAATTAATGTTTTCATTAGATTTTGTAATGGGAAACAAATTGTTCATCTAGATTCGAAAAAAAAAAATAAATTTGGAAGCATTATCGCTGTGATGAATTGTAAATGTTCTAATCTAAATTCGGATATTCGAACTTTTTAGATATTTGTACATGTACATATGTATGTATGTATGGTAGATATGTATTAATTTATCCACTGCACATACTTATAAACAGTTAATACATGTTTCTTATAAAGAAGATATTGCCACTATCACGTGGTTCACAAACGCACGTGTTTGCCAAGCGCCAAGCTTAGAAAAATGTAGAGCTTTTGGTGGAGAATCAATATACATAATTTATACAATAGTATCGAAAATTGTTGTTATTTCAAAATACCATGTTCCATTTTCCATTCTGTTTGCCCAGACTGTTCTTCATTTTATTAGCCAGTCAGCTGTTCAACTTCCCCAAGAAGAAAAAAAAACGACTTGTGTATGTATGTATATAGTTTTTTATTTATATTTATGTGTATATATGTATGTTTATTTATTTTCATATTCTGATATATGCATGATTTTTCTTATTTGTAAACATAAATATTTGTAAAGCGTCAATAAATCAAAATACCATATTTTGGTTGGAAATGCTTGAAAATATTTTTGTTGTGTTTTACATCTGACTTTATATAAACAAGTAGAGTGAAATAAACAAATAATTCTTTAATTTATTTAAGTGCTAATGCATAAGTATGTACATATGTATGTATGTATGTAAGTTTATACATTTGTATATGATTTTTTACAACTAGAAATCACTTAATTTTTATAAATACAAAGTGTTTGAATTAAAATTGAACCTCAAACATAGATTTCAACATAGAAATTCAAAACCGACTTGAAATGGAGACGATCCGTTATTCCTTCTTTTTAGCAAATATGTGTTATTTTCGTGCTCCTCAAGACTCATTATGTTGAAATCAATGCATTTATGCATCAAATATCCTTAAGATTACATATCAAGCATGAAATTTGATCAATACATTTTACTATAATTCCATTAAATCGTTTCCGCTCGCATTGTGAGCGGCGCGCATGCCATTATCTTGACATTGCCAAATAATTCATTTACACTTGAATTAATGGAAGTGCTTAAAAACTGAAAATTATCTAACACATTTAAGTCAATATTATGCTCGAATTTATCAAAATGTATTAACTGAACAATCACTGAGTAAATATGGCGGCAAAAGTGAGCATGATCAGTGGCAACTTGTTATATTTTTCGTATTAAAACTTTAAGCGCAAACATTAAATTTACGGCCACGATTATATGTATGTGGAACTGCACATAGACATACATACATATGTACATGCATATATTGTATGTATGTACATATATACTTTTGTTGTAGCGATAATATACCACCACCCAACAACGTCACAACAATCGGTCATCCATTGTGGTGATCTTTTGTGTTGAATTTAAACACGATTCTGTACGACGGAAGCCGAAATGAAATTCATAACGCCGTAGCAACACGGGCACCTACGTTGTATATATTACATACATATGTATGTATACAGACGTTTATGTATAGTTGTGTATTTTAATGTATAATTTTTTCGCTACGCTTAACGTGCTCACCTTTTCGTCAGCAGCAGCGTCAGAAAGGTACAAAACAGCTGTTCGGGGCAGGTGTTTATTCACATTATTACAAGCACTAAGTTTTTGCTACCCTCTTCTTTTCTTCAACACATCTGGTTTCTTTTCTTAAAGATCTCTATGCGAGTGAAATTGTGCACGGGGCATGTGTGCATCGGCTTGCAGTATTTACGGATGCAAATAAATGTCCACAAGTGAGGAAAAAGGATTTGTGTAAGGACCTTATCCTATATACATATGTACATACACACAATGTATAGAAGGCAAAGGAAGGCATACATATGTACATATTTATGTATGTACATACGTATATATGTATGCAGGTATGCATTTCACACAATTAAAATCTTTTGTGTCAGGAAAATTAAAAAAAGTAATTCAACTACAGATCCTGATTTTGAACATCCCCATTTGCATTTTCTCTACACCAACCCTTCACAGAAAGATCTTTTCGCATGTGCGCTTAACTGAAATCTTAAGCGATTCACGAAATAATATCGTTTCCAAAAAATTATTAGAGATCCACTATAACCTTCATTTAAGTTATTCCACCAGTCAAGCATTGTATGGCGAATAACTCGCTAATTATCTCGTACTTATGTATGTATGTATATAATATATCATCCACTGTCGATTAAATGATTGCATTATAATTGGACTAAATGAGCAAACTTTAGTTATCGCAAATGTTTAACAAACTCTGAAGTGTCTTCAATAACAAATTATTCACTTTATATTGTACGTACATATGTACATAGGTATGTATGTATGTTTAACCTTCCACATTTCTAGGTGGCAGTTATAAACAAAAACCGTTATTGACTGGAGCACTTAACGGATTGGCCTACACTCACACATACATACATACATACATGCTTTGTAGACACATTTGGGTATACACCAAAATACATACATACAAACGGCTAGACATACCAACAAGCATAATCCCCAATTAAGAAGCGAAAAAATCAGTAACAAAGAATTAGCGGTAGAGAGAAGAGTGTAAATACATATGAAGTAAAAGAAGTAAAGAAATTTCAAGAGAGGCCCATGAATGTCCAATTGTATGCATATTTGTAGTTTATTAAGATTAGACCGGCGTTGAAAAAAGAAAAATAGAAAACTTAACCGCCATAAAGCAGTTAGCTTTTTGTTTTTTCTGTGGGGTGAAAGAAGTCCGCCGCACAGTGAAAGAAATAGAAGGCAAAAACAAGAAAGACTTGAAAGTAAAAGTATACGCTTTATTGCACAACGCGAGCGTACAAATGTATGTATGTATGTATGTATGTTAGGTATTTAAACATAAAGACATACACATTTGCATGCATAGATACATACATACGTATGTACGCACAAAGTAAATATGTTAATTGACAAACGCGATTTCGTTTTGTCTGCCTTTCAATGAATGAGTATCTTCGGTACATGTGATCTCATTACGTAAAATATCGGTTAAAATGAAATGTGACAGCTCCAGTTAGCACTTCCTTTTGACGTAGTTTTTTAGGTATTCTATACAGAAGTAGTAATTTCATAAATAAATCATTTTTAAACACAAAAAATTATGATTGGTTATCTACTAGGAGTGTCGTAACTAAAAAATGAAAAAAAAAACAAGTAAGGAAGTGGCAAGTTCGGGTGCAACCGAACATTTTATGCTCTCGAAATTTGCAAAGAGCAAAGCCGGTGAAAATTTCTTTTCAGATTTCAGTAATATATCTGAAAGGTTGACTAATATTTTTGATAAAAAGTTCGCAATAGGAACTGCGGTTCACAAATTCGGTATTTGGTGGCTTGAATTGTTTTGTTCCGATTTGGACAATTTTTTTTTTGAACCATGAAACAAAACAAAACAGCTGATTTTGACATTATGGATCCAAGTACTTTTGACAAATTGTTGTTTTTGGGCTTCTATATGGTAATTGAACCAAGCACAATCTTATATATGGTATATTTTTTATTTTTTGTTGTTGTATAGCAGTTAATTCTGTTTGACATGTCCTTGGCGGATAAAATTCTTGTAAGTAGAACCCGACTTATGAAAGGCATTATTAGTTCTCTTACTTATCGCTAGATATTCATAGCTCACAAAGATTTGTTCTGTTTACACAATTCGAAGATCGTAACCAAAAAGTAATTAAAAATTACCGTACAAATGTTAATTAGCTCGAATTATCCATGTTCACATATTTCTAATTTATTACATAATATGCACATACATATGTATGTATGTACATATGTATGTACACAAATACTAATAAGTATGCATGTTTGTAAAACTAATGCTCTACATTTTAAAAATCGCTCAGAATTTACACTTTGTAATTGGCGATAAGTGCTGAAACTGTAAGCAGCATGAATTTTTAGCGTCGACATACATAAATACATACGTACATACATACGCACTAATTTATTTTATTAACTTCAGCAAATGCTGGTCAAGCAGAAGCTTAATTTGCCTTCTACATATTATACATATACAGACCCATAAGGTACATTTGCTTTATTATTAGAATTTATGCAAATCCAAAATGTACATACATATTGTATGTATGTATATATAAAGTATATCTATGTTTGTATATAATGGAATATTTCTCAAAATCATGTGTCATACCAACATTTGCCATTGCCCCTTGAATTTCGTGTGTACATTTACACTGCTCAAGGTCGTTCGCTGCGAGACTCGCGTCTTCAAGATATTCGTACATACAAATGTATACATAAGTATATTAGATGTTTATAGCCATGTAGCAGTTTCGAAGCTGCTTCCATTTATTATTTCATTTAAAGTAGGTTGGAGAATATCTAATATGTTTTCTTTGTGCACTTAAGTTTGAACTTTTTATATAAACACGCTTCGAGATCTTTCATATTCCGTTGTAGACTCGTTCAACGGCAATATGTATGCTTCTACATCCTGCGCAGACAGGCTCCATTTGTATGTACAGTGGTCCTTGGTTAATTGAGCTTCAAGAATTTTTGATTCCAGTCTTAGGAGAGGAAAAAGTCGAAAACATAAGAAATTTTCAAAAAAAAAAAATAAATAAATAAAAGCAATTAATTTAACATTTTTCGATTTAAAATAAATAGAATTACTTGTAAAAATTTTTATTATATTATTATTCTTTTTTTTTGAAGATAAGATTATAAAATTCTAATCTAATTACATACATATGTGTAAGTGTCAAAGTTCTTCAGTCAAAATCATTAATAATTCAGCATAACTGCTCTTACTTATTTTTAGTTTTCCGATAATGTTTTTATTGTAAATTTTTGGTTTAACCAAGTTCCCATATTATTTGCCGAGCCACTGAACCAAAACACGGGAGACTACTGTACATTAAGAAAAAAATTGTGATTCTTCGTTACAGCAATGTCTGCTAGGACAACAAAGGTGGCGTTGACATCTGTTTAAGTTTCTTGCCGCTGTGGTTTGAATGCATGTGCATGAACAATAAATAAATATGTATACAAATACATACTTATGTGTATATCCATATAATTAAATATATAAGTGCAAACATACGCACATGGATGCTTATTTACATACATATGTATGTAGGTAAGTGTGTGCATAAGTGAAAAACGAGTTCAACGACTTTTGACTTTTTAAGATACTTATTTTTCGTTTTACGCCATTTTTCGTTTTATAGGCCATGCACCTCTTGATAGTCATTGGCCAGCGCTGTGTCCTACGTAAAAATTAAGATATGTATGTATGTAAGTAAATGTTCTTGCTGCGATAAATGCAAGAAAGTACGCAGGATTTCGGTGTGAAAGTTGACTACAAGTTCGGTAGTCGTATTGAGACACTAGTCAGCTGTTGCGTGTATTCATTTCTAAGCACTGATTTCTTCTATTGATTTTCAGCATCTTGGTGAGAGAATCAATTGCTATTCAGAGTAAGATATTTGATTTTTGTTGTAAATCCCTTCCTTTATACATATGTGAAGTCAGGGGAGCGTAGTAAATAGTAGTGACAGTCCTTGGCCGGATATACGAATACTTAAATCCACTTTCCGTCCGATTTCGATTTCTTAGAAGCGCTTTGAACAGGGTATAATAGTCTTAATATAAAATATAAAAATAAATAACGTGTTGTTGTTGTTGTACCGGTTATCTAGTTCCCGATGGGGTGGTAGGTTCAGATAAGTTGTCATCGAGGACATCCAACGGTAGGCTGAGGAAACTTGCTGTTTCAACGAGGTGTGTAGGGCTAGCTGGGTCAAGCGGGGACTCGTTGCATGCTGGACATATATTGGGTACGTCGGGGTCGAATCTGGATAAGTAGGATATTAACCTGATGCAGTATCCAAAAGGAAACTGCGCAAGGGTTACGTGTCGTGCTAGCCGTTTGTATATACGCAAACTTGTTCCCCAGCTTTTGAGATATCGATCTGAAAATTTGCACAGTTTCGTTTCTCACCAAAAAGCTGTTATTTTGTCGGAATTGCCATACAAACTGACCGATCAAACTCAACTCCTTGAATGAAAAACGTTTTCATTTGCCAAGTTATCTCAACGAACTAGACTACTAACTATAGTGTATAGTTGACACATAAACTGACCGATGATACTCAAGTCCTTGTGTGAACCACATTTTTTTATTAACAAGGTACTACATGTACTATCTTCACGAAATTTGGCATAGATTATTATCCAATATTTTATAAAAAAAACATAACATATGCCACCCGTTTATAAATAAATACATCTGTATGTACATTTGCACATATGTATGTGTGTGATTTAAATTTGCAATAACCTTTTTTGCCAACTTTGAAGTATACATATGTACATACATACTTATGTATGTAGATCAGAAACGCGTGCCACAAACACGCTTGTGTGCAAACTAATAAACTACATATTACTCAGTCTAGTTTTAATTTATCAATTTAGTGTGATTATTTTGTTGAAAAGAACATTACCTTATCAAAATTAGTCTATACAACAATATGCAACTTTAATTAGCTGTTGTGTGTTTGGAAATGAATCCACTAATCAACATAAAACAACGAGAGAACAAGTACAATGTTATTGAACTCTTTCGAAAAATTGAGAAAATATCAATTCGAACTCGAGAAGTCTCAATTCTTACGTGTTCTGCGCTCACATAAACAAACACATGTCATTGCTAGATTTGCTTTTGTAGATACATACTTATACATACATATGTAAATATTTTTCGACAAATGTATGTATTTACTTATTGCGTCAACTTTGGCGAGCCATTGACTTTGCGTATTATAATATTTTACAGAAATTCTTAATAAACATTTTATGCGCACAGGTCTCAAATCTAGACTTTAAACAGCTGTCCATGTTTATTTACAAAAGCTTTCAATGGAAGCAAGACTTCCAATAATTTGGCAGCTTTTAACCTTGAACCTGCTGTGGATCGCTTAGATTGCGATTAACTCGCCAGTAGGTAAATGCGCTTGTGCATACTCGTTGATAGACAAACGATATTGCAGTTGCCTGTAGATAAACGTTTGCGTGCACAGTTGCTTGACGATTATAAAAAAAAAAAAAACAATTCAATATCTGAGTACTTTGCAATAATAAAAATAATAAATCAAATACTTATATTTATGTGTTTGTACACATCTTCACATTAACTTAATGATTTCAACACGTGCCTTAGTAATTCTCCTAAAATAGCATGAGGTTTTATGAGCATTTTTTTGTCGCACTTTTGTTCCTAACTCGCTGTGGACTCGGACACACATGATCATTAATTCGTTGATTGACGCGCAAGAAAGATAATTCATAAACAAGTGTACTCGTTTTCTATGTACAAATTTACACAGACGTAAATTATTTCAAAAATTTCGATCAAACCATATTTTATTTTCATTTCATTTCATTGTTGCCCAAAGCGAAATGTCATTGAGATGGCTGAGAATTTTAAAAATAGCACCAACAGAGAGCAACGAAACTGAAAATACACACAGTACAAAACAGCTGAAATGGTAACAATGACGAAAGCGCTCTATAAATGCATTAGAAACGAAATTTTTTGTATGCAAAGGCGTGCTGAAATAAATATAGCAAAAAAATATATGTACATATGTTAAATATAGCATATAAATTATTCGCTCATTTCCACTACAGACAAGTAATAAAGTAATTTAAATAAATTTATACGCCAAAGTAAAATTTTCAATTTCAAATTTTGTAATTGTCAAATTACATTCATCCGTAAATACCGCTGTTTGTATGTATTTATATAACTACTGACAATTGTCAAAATCTCATTTGGTAGCTTTGAGTGTTTTTTTTTGGTTTTTTTTGGCGGAGTGCACGTTGTATGCTCTCATTTCCGTGTGTCTTGTGAGCATGCTCTCTTTTGTTGTATGCTCGCTTTATATTTTTTTGTTCTATCAATTGCCTTGCCCTTATTGCGACGATTCCTAAGCTTGCCAATTACCGTTTTAATTACTATGTGGCGTTTTTTTACATGCTTATATACATACAGACTTATGTATAGTATGTAGCTAATTGGTTTGAAGCCAACATTCAAACGATGCCTATCTCTTTGAATGAATTGTGAATATTTACGTTTTGTAAATTTGAAGCAAACTGTAAAAATAACCATGAGTGACCTATGGCTCATTAGCTGAATCATTTAACTGTTTTAAAACGTTTGCTAAATATTAGCTGAAACTGATTCATCATGAGTTAATGGCTTGTTAAGTGGTTATTTGAAAAAGTTATTTCGTCAAAGTATTATAATATTGTTGTATGTGCATATGTATGATAACATACATACATATGTACATAGTCAATTAAATGATTTTTTTCTAGTGATACCACTATACTAAATACTTATGTATATGTATGTACATACATATGTACATTTGTTTTTTGAATGCTGTTGTCGGGTGAGGAAGCTACCAGTGAGATTGTCTTAAAATAGAACTATGCATTTCAACTTAAAATCTAAAAATACACATGCATATGTATGTACATATGTATGTATGTATACTTGAGTATGTGCTATATGCAAGCTGTGTGATCCATTTATCAGCAATTTGATCACTACAGAGCTTACATACTTATGTGCATATGAGAGATGGAGGAGATCGGAGTTCTCAGACGGGCCAGATTCTCTGCAACAAATTTTTCTAGAATCTTTTGTTCAACAATTCACTGCAATCATTACCGGACTCCGGTTTTATCTCTACGACCCTGCATAAAATTATATCCAAATTTCGTCGTACTGCATATACTTACTTATGTATGTATATTTTTGCCAATTTTTCTTCAAATAAATTCTACGTGGAAATTGATCTTTATGCTTATCTATGTAAGCATTTATATTTACATTTGTAACTAAAATTATTTGCATGTTTGTACATACGCATGTGCATTTTTGGGTCAAGGGCAAAATTGCTAACATAAAGTGGAACAGTGTTGGCGTCGCAGTTGTCGTCTGTGTCAGTGTGTGTTTGTATGTATCGGAGGCGCATCTGACTAGCACTAAGCTGCAATGACACTTTTCATGCGACCGGTTGCAGTCGCTGACGCAATATGTGCATCATATCAGTTATATGTGTGTACAAATATATACATAGTATATTTATGTACATACAGACATACATATGTATGTATGTCTGTATGTTTGTATAGAGTCAATTAATAGAGTAGACACGGCAGTTGCAAGTATTTTGCGCAGTCCGCAAATTTGCCGCAGTTGCTTTAATTTATTTCAAATCAAAAACATAAAACTTAAGTTATTTAACGAAGCATAAGATGACATGTGTACGTTAAATATGCATAAACTTTATTTGATTTGAACAAAAAATAATAATAATTGATATTTGCTAATTAGTTGTGGAACAAATCAGGCCACATGCTGCTAATATTTAATATATTGCTGTTATGTACATACATATGTACATACATAAATTGTATTTGTATTCTTGTAAAAGGCTACACATATTTACACATTAATAAACATACATACATATGTACACGTGTGCATAGAATTATTGTTATATATTTATCGTTTTACGATTTGTACACAATTCTATTTCCATGTGTTTCACACACTTTATCGTTGTTGTAAATTCATATTAACCTCTGTAGATGTGCTAAATATGTATGTATTTACATAAATAAATAATAGTTCTACATTTACTTATAATTTTAGCGTATGAATACATACACTGGCGGACATAATTATTCACACATCACTGAGTTTACCACAAAAACGGTTGTATCTTTTAAATAATAAAAACTAGGTTATAGTTTCGTTCTAAGAAAATCTTTATTCATATCTCTGGTATTTAAAAATAACATTAACTTTAAAAATTAACTTTCCATTTTAAATAAATCTGCAAAAATTGCATATTACTTCATTTATGTGAGGGACAAAATTATTCACACAACTCAAAGTCATATCATTCAAATAAAAAAATTTAGCAATAAAATCTAACGGAAGCATTTGGAGAAGTACCGCTATGAACGCTACACTCGAAATTTGTTATTTTACATTGAATTTCCGACATTCGGTATTGTTATTTGTGCAAATAAGTTGTAGATATTGAAAATGGGTCGTAAATTAAAAGAAACTACCGTCGAGGAAAGAACAATAATTTTAAATTTACATAAACAAAATAAGTCAAGTGCTGAAATTGGTAAACTTGTAAATAGAAGCAGATATTCGATTTACAGCATCATAAAGCGCTTTAAAGGAGAAGAAGACCTTCAGAGTCGTGCTCATACCGGCAGACCCCGAATGCTGACCAACGCTGAAGAACGGCAGATTGTAAGAAAAATTAAAAAGAATCCCAAAATTACCTCTACGCAGGTGGCAGCAGAAGCTCGTGAAGAAATTGGGAAACATATTCACGCAAAAACAGTACGCAGGACCTTGCATCGTGCTGGCTACAGTTCACGTATAGCGCGAAAAAAGCCTCTCGTCAGCAAGGTTAATAAAAAAAGAGGGTGGACTTCGCAAAAGCATACAAAGATAAACCATCTGAGTTCTGGAGCAACATCCTATTTAGCGATGAAAGTAAATTTAATATTTTTCAGTCAGATGGCAGAATACGGGTTTGGAGAAAACCCAATACTGAACTTGAGAAAAGTAATACGTTAAGTACAGTAAAACACGGGGGTGGAGGGGTCATGGTATGGGGTTGTATGTCAGCGGCGGGTGTTGGAAATCTCGTATTTATTGAAGAAATAATGGATAAAAAAGTTTATTTGAATATACTAAAGAATAACTTAAAAGAAAGCGCGCGAAAGCTAAACCTTGGGGATCACTTTTATTTCCAACAGGACAATGACCCCAAACACACTGCGCATGACGTGCGTATGTGGATCATATACAATGTGCCTCATATTCTTCCGACTCCTCCACAGTCTCCAGACCTGAATCCCATAGAACATTTGTGGAATGAACTCGGTAGGCGTGTGAGTAAGCAAAATATTACCAGCAAATCTCAACTAAAGGAAGTTCTTCAACAAGAATGGCAAAATATAGCGCCCAGTGTGGCAAAAAAATTAGTTCACTCTATGCAAAATAGACTTAAGGATGTATTGAAACAAAAGGGTATGCCCACCAAATATTAATTTTTTTATTATATTATAAGTTTTCTTGTTAAACAAAAGTGTGTGAATAATTTTGTCCCTCACATAAATGAAGTAATATGCAATTTTTGCAGATTTATTTAAAATGGAAAGTTAATTTTTAAAACTAATGTTACTTTTAAATACCAGAGATATGAATAAAGATTTTCTTAGAACGAAACTATAACCTAGTTTTTATTATTTAAAAGATACAACCGTTTTTGTGGTAAACTCAGTGATGTGTGAATAATTATGTCCGCCAGTGTATATGTATGTACATATAAATATGACTTTGTTGAATATTACTTATTTCTCGCAAGTCGAAAGCTGACAGATCGTTAAACAGCGGCGTTATGACGCGCATTTTTTCAGAGAACAATGAAATGAGGACAGCGCTCTGGCAGTGAGGCAATCGCACTAAACACGTGCATGCAAAGTTTTGCTTTTCGCAGCTGTTTAAGTCTCTCTTCTTTATCTCTTAGTTTTGTTTTGTATCGCTCTCACTCTCAGCAGTGTGCTCTTTGTTTTAACGACAGTTCACTTCCGATCTCCCTTGCTTTGTTTTACTACATTTCCACATTTTGTAATGGTTTTTCGAAACACACACATACACAAATGTATGTATTTGCACATACATATGTATAAAAGTATGTACTTTTAATGACAAGCAGTTTAAATGCTGTAGCTTCCCATAAAACCTTATATTGCCTTTTGTCCGAACTGGATACCAAATTTCACTACTACTTTGCTCAACATTTAGCCCTATGAGCTTAAGATAGCGGTATTTTGTAGGTTTGTACCCACTGATTCTCGAACGAAAGCTTGCGGAACAAACAGATATGATGCATTGAATTCATATGAAAAAGTACATACATACGTACTTATGTATTTATGTAATATACGTTTGTATGTATGTATATGTTTATACCAACACTGGTGATAAGCTTATTTTGTAGTTTATTAAATAGTGTATTGTATTTCTTACGAAACTGATAAATCAAAGTATTAAAGGTGACTGAAAAATATCTAAAATGTATTAAATATAATTTTCAATTTGGCTGATAATCAGCTGTTTTTCCATGGCAAGAATATTTAGTAAGATATGTGATGAAATGATTGTTGAACATTGAAAAATATAGATACATTTGTATTTTTTGCATAGTTATCTTTTAAGGTTTAAATTAATTTGTGATAATAATATCTTTTGTTAACATCATGTTGTCTACAATTGGTTTTCTACTCCGAAACTTTTGCTCCTTCCGTTTTAAGTAATAGATTTTTTTTAAAAGTCTTACCGAATTTAAGTGAGCATAATGGCAACTCTTGAATAAGGATCGAGGTAACGATAACATATGTTTAGAAATCGAATTTTCCTTGATCCTTTTACCTGTCTATTATTTATTTGTTGTAGCATTGAAATCAGCTGCAGTTCTGCCTATATTATCGGCTAGTATAAGTGTTATTTTTATGTTTTTCACGCCGAAATAGAGTTTAAATTTTTATAAAGCATACATGTATTAAAATCGTATCCCAATTATCTTAAATTGTAAATAATCTGTGCATTTTAATTTAAATACAATTCAATTTCTAACCTATGTATAAATACATGTGTTTTTGTATTTCAGACTGCAAACAGGAACAACAAATATAGAAAATACTAACATTTGAGACATCAACAACAAAAGGAGAAAGAAAGGAAGACTTAATTTTTCTAATATTTGGAACAAATTACACTGAACTGTAAGATTTACTTCGAAAACAAAATAAAAGAAAAATCACAGGAAACGCCACAACAACATTTTCGTTGCACACACTTGAGCAAGTGGCGAGTAAACAAAGCAAACATTAAAAACTTCATAGCAAACTTTTTTTGATTTCGCATAGAATAACGACATAATAAAGTTTCGAAAACTGTTACAGACATATTAAAATAACACTGACATATGTACATAAATAAATTGATAAGACCAGCAAGCTGAAATTCAGCCTTCAAGCATATCAATCCAACAAGCGCTGTATACTGTACATAATTTGACTTGAGCAAAAGGAATCATTAAAGTGACCTAGTCTAGCCTCTACGTGTTGAAACAATAATCATAGATAAACAGAAAATACACTTACACCAGAAAAAAGAAAGAAACAAAAAACCTATTCACTAGTTTGACTGGGCAAATGTATATCACTAACAGCAGCAACATTGGTATGGCCACGTTGCTGCAACAGAACAAGGCTACTTGTATGAAGACCCTTATCAATGGCGGCGGCAACGGCAGCAGCAATGGCAATAACGGAAACAGCGTCGGCAACTCTGGAATAGTTGTTGGTAGTATTGTAAGTGGTGTTGGTGCGGGAACATCACAAGTGGGAGGCGCAACGGTTGCAACCGTTGTCGGAGCCGGTGGTGCTGCAAATATTGCCGGTCTTGGCAGTGGTGGTGTGGGTGGTAATTTAGTTCTGTCCACTGGGCAGGCTATTGTTCTGACAAATGGAGCAACCGGTGCTAGTAGTATAATCAACTATCAACAATATCAACAGTTATTGCAGCAACAGCAACACCAGCAACAGCAGCAACAACATATAAATTCCACCGTTGCTACCACAACTGCCGCATCCGGTACACGAGTATTAATGCCTCACGAAATGGTGACGCTTCCTATTAGTAGTATTGTAACAACTAGTGGTGGCGGCTTAGCCCTGATAACCAGTGCAAATACGGGTGGAGGAAGTGCCACAGCAACACAAGGGCACTTCTTGGTTGCGGCAACAGCAAGTCCTACGGTGCAACCCATTCAAACAACTACGATGGGCTCCTCTAACGCTAATATCAGCAGTTTTCAGCAGCAATTTCAACAGCAAATCGCAGCACAGCATTCAGCTGCAAATAATGTGACATCCTCTGCTTCGACTAACCGTACAACTACTGTTTACACTCAGCAACCAGCAACTACAGGCGTAGTCCAAACAGTGCCTACGACACGTTACTTTTCGCAATTTAGCAATCAACAACAACCTACTTCTAGTATTACGGCTGGAGCTGCAACGCCAACAATTGTGGCCGCCAAAGCTACGGGCAATCGTACCATCATTATTAATCGCTCCAATAATACTATAATTGCTGGTAACACTACACAACGTTTGCAACATGCTAAAATCTTAAATAAACCACCGACAAATATTGCAGCGACGCCATCAACTCTCATCACGAGTGCTGTGCTCGCCAATAAGTCACAAATTAATCATAATTCTCATTCTCCTGCCATTCAAGCTGTGAAGTTGCAACAACAACCGCAACGACAAAATATTACGGCCTTACAACAAATTAAACAACAACAATTGCTGCAACAACAAAAAATACAACTAGTAAAGCCAATCGTACACAGTAGCAGTTCGGTGACAACAATTGCTACAAAAACAACAACAGTAGCCAATACGGCTGCATCCTCGCGCAACACACCGAGTGGGACAATGGTGAATGGTGGCATAAATGTAGTTCCTAACAGCAGCAACAATAGTAATAAGAGTGGAAATGTGGCAAGTGCCACCACCCCAGCATTGGTTGCTAAAGCGTTACCCACGGCGGCTGTATTTCCACAGCAACAACAACTTCAGCAGCAGCAGCAGCAACAACAACAGTTGCAGTTACAAAATCATCAACAACCACAGCAGCAGCAGCAGCAGCAGCAACTTAAGCATCAAAACCAAAACCAAAGTCAACAACTTCAATCTCAGCAACTTGGACAAGCGCAAGAGCATAAACAAATAGTTGCACACTCACGCACCATACCCGCCACACCTCACAACTCCACACCTGTTGCAACTAACAAAAGCGTAAATTCAGTTGCTGCAGCCACTTCAGAAGGCACTGCTGGAGCAGAAGCCGCAAATGCTGAACCCGAGGTGGAGCCAGAGATCGACATCGTTATTAATAATGTTGTCTGTTCATTCAGTGTACGTTGCCATTTAAATTTGCGCGATATCGCACTCAAGGGCTTCAATGTGGAGTATCGTCGTGAAAACGGTATGGTGACTATGAAACTACGCCGACCTTATACGACTGCGTCAATCTGGTCATCTGGCCGAATTACATGTACGGGTGCCACATCCGAGGAACAGGTGGGTCTACGTAGCATTTTAGTGACTAAATAACTAGATTAAAGCTAACTCAATCTTTATTAGTTGGCCACAATTTGTGGTAGAAATATAGTATATGCGTCACTGTGCTGAGTCGATTTAGCCATGTCCGTCTGTATTCTTTTTTAGCGTAGACACCGCTTACGTGGTTATATCCGAGTTTACAACTCCAGCGCTGAGAGTATTCGACGCAGCACCCGTCGGGGGAAGCAGAGGAAGAGGAGGATCTTCATTCTGTTCGAAAGACCAGGTGCAGAAGGACCTGGCTACACTTGAAATCTCCAAAATGTGTTCTACTCCTTCAGTTTTTGAGATACCGATTTTGTGCATTTTCTTTTCTCCCCATAAACCTGCGCATTTGTCAGAATTTTTGATATCGGTCCACTATAGCATATAGCAACCATACAAACTGATCGATAAAAATCCAGCCCTTGTATGGAAAACTTCTTTATTTGACAAAATATGTGCATTAATGAAATTTTGCATAGATTTTTGTCCAGAGCAACGAAACAATCACCGAAGAAATCGTTCGGTTCGCACAAGTTCTTGCATGGAATCTTTTGTGACGGTATTATAGCATTGGGGGCAAATCTTTTAACAATTCCATTCTCTTCGTCTTTCACGTAGCGACTTTCTTTAATTTTTTTCTGTAAACTCGTAGTAATAGCTCCGCCACATTGTACTGGGGGTTTCTTTAAGGAAATTTGTAGCACTAAAGTCATTGATGCAGTGGTGTTATTCAAAAAATATTTTGCTAATAAAATATGTAATTTTCCAGGCCAAAATTGCGGCACGTCGTTATTCACGCTGTCTGGAAAAGCTCGGATTTCGTGTGCGTTTTCAAAATTTCCGCGTGGTAAATGTGCTCGGCACATGCAGCATGCCATGGGCTATTAAGATTTTAAATTTCTCGGAAAGATACAAGAAAGAAGCCAGTTACGAGCCTGAGTTGCATCCCGGTGTCACATATAAGCTGCGTTATCCAAAGGCCACTTTGAAAATATTCTCCACCGGCAGTATAACTGTGACTGGTGAGATGACTAAACAAATTAATTTGCTTTACTCATAACATTTATTAATGGACCTACTTTCTTTTCTCACAACTATTTAGCTGCCAGTGTTGCTAATGTACAGGCTGCCATAGAACATATATTCCCGCTGGTCTATGAGTTTCGTAAGAAACGTTCACCCGAGGAGCTGGAACAGTTACGCATTAAACAGGCCCGGGCTGCATCAGTAGATGTAACGGAACTGGAGGAGGTGCTAAACAATGAAGTTGCCGTTGAAACGGACACAACCGCTGCGCCCACATTGCAACGCCGACGTGTAAGCAATAGCGCGCTCAATAATTTTAAACAAAAGCGCCGAAGAATCGGCAGTGATATTGACTTTGATGGTGACGATGGTTCGCTGGTAGCAGCTGAAGAAATCGACGATCCCACAGCAAAGGAAGCAGACGATAATATTGTGATGTACGATCCGGATGATTTAATTGAAGGACCCGACGATGAAGATGATCTTTAAATATCAAATGTGATTTGTGCATTTTGGTACGTGGAGATTTGAGCACAACAGCACACGCATGCATGTTTGATTACGTATTATGGTTTCACAACAAATTTCTAAACAAATACAGATATACATAAATAAAACAAAGAGAACAAAAAGGAGTTTATTACAAATTGCCAATATGTAATGCTGAGCGAATTTTAAGCATTCACCAAAAATAGCAATGTTATATAGAACATATATAGTATATAGAAAAGGAATGACAGGAAAGCAATCTAATTGATTTAATGATGACAACTACAAAAATATTACAAAAATAAATATTTCAACACATCAGAAACCAAAACAAATCAACTTAGTTCTAATCAAACAAATGAAGTTTGGCGTTAAACAAAAAATGAAAACATAATTTCTTTATTTTTTGTGCACGCACAACTATTTACATATACACGTACATGTATGTATGTGTGCGTATATTTTAAGAAGCGTGTATAATCAATGCCAACACCATCATGTATACATGGATATTAGTAAATTTGTGCACTCCAAATGTCGGTGCTGAGGTTTCGAGTTCAATACGCTAATGTCAACAATTATGCAATGCAAAAGTTGGGAGAAGTGTGCGAACTGCGATCTACTATGGGAATTGTGAGCCAAATAACTACAACTATTTATAAGGTAAGCCCTGGCAATGAGCTACTATGTATGTATGGATGTGTGTATGTCTATAAGGCAGCATAACTAATAAGCAGTATTGTTGTAAGCGTTTGCAGAGAAATTCGGGAGTGTTTGTTCTTGTTGCGGAATTATTCATATTCTTTGTTTTTGGGAAAAATTAAATTTTTACTTTTATTTTATTTTTTCCAATTATGGCATCAAAAATAGAAAATCTAATTTTTATTTCAAGATATTTTATTTTTAAATCCAGAAATTAGTATTTGTTTGAGATTGAAAATTGTATTTTTTTAACTTAATAATAAAAAATTAAATATAATATTTATTCCAGAATATTGGGATAAAATTATAAATATTTATTAAAAAAAAAAAAAATTCAAAATTTTCTTTTTTAATTTAATAAAAATTAGAAATCTAATCTAAAAAATTCAAAATTTTCTTTTTTAGTTTAATAAAAATTTAAAATTTGATTTTCAATTCCATAAATTTGTATTTATTTGAGATTGAATTGAAAGTTTATATTTTTTAATTTAATAATAAAAATTTAAAATCTAATTTTTAGTCGAAAATGTTGGCAAAATTAAATGTTGAGATTAGGAATTGATAGTTTTATTTTTAATTCCAAAATCAGATTAAAAACTGAAAATTAAATTTTATAATAAAAATTTAAAATTAAATTTTATAATACAAAATTAAATTTTTTTTTATTCCAAGATTATCAGAATTAGTTTGAAATTTAAATTTTGAAATTTAATAATAAAATTTTAAATTCTATTTTTAATTCGAAAAATCGGAAATTGTTTTGGGATTAAAAATTTAAAATTTTATTTTAATTAGATTAGAAAGTATTATTTTTTGATATAATAATATTGATTTTTAATTTCAAAAATCAGCATTAGTTTGAGATTAAAATGATGAAATTGTAATTGTAATTAAAATTATAAGATTGTATTTTTTAATTTAATAATAAAAATTTTAAATTAAAATTTTAATTCCAAAATCGGAATTAGTTGGGCATAAAATATTGAAAGTTTATTTTTTAAATTTAATTTTGAAAATTAAAATTTTAATTCCAAATATCTGAGATTAAAAATTTTGAAACAAATTTTAAATTTAAAAATTGGAGTATCAATTAAAAAAAATATTTTTCAAATTTAAAGCTGAAGGAATATGTATGCGCATACTAAGACAAAAAAGATATTTTATTAAAAAAATAAGTAGTTTTCATTCTTAAAAGAGAATTAAAAGGGTAGGCCATGAATGCAAAAAAATGAAAATTCAAAAACAATTTTATTTATTTTTTTTTTAATTTCAAATACGTTTTGAATTAAATTTTTTTTAATTTCAAATATTTTTTTAACGTAAATATTTTTTATTTAATATTTTTTTTATTTCTTTTTTTAAATTTTTGTTTTTTTACTTTTTTATTTAAATTTTTTTATATTTTTTTATTTAAAATTTTTTTATATTTTTTTTATTTAATATTTTTTTTTATTTCTTTTATTTAAATTTTTATTTTTTTATTTAATTTTTTTTTATTTTTTAATTATAAACTTGGGATTAATGTTTTTTTCAATCCGCAATTTGCGGTAAAAAATTAACTTTAATTTTTTAACCCGATTTTTGGTTATAAAAATTGGTATTTAAATTTTCAAATTGGTATTTGGAACTTGAAATTCAAAACTTAAGTTTAATTCGGTATTAAAAAATAAAAATTAGAATGTTATTTGCAACCCTGAGCTAGTATATAATATTTTGTTTAGACAAATTCTTTCTTTGTAAAAAATGTAAATTGTAAAAAATATATTTTTTTTAAATTATTATTATAAATTTGGGATCAACATTATTTTTATATAAATCTAGTATTTGGGATAAAAAAAAGTAATTTTTTTAAATTTATATTTTGGGATAGATATTTTAAAATTATAATTTTTGTTTTTTTTTTTAATCTGGTATTTAGGAAAAAAATAAATAAATTTTTAATTTTTTTAAATTATTTTCACTAAGATTTTCGGATTAAAAAATAATAGTTAGAATGTTATTTACAACCCCGACTGCTAGTATTTAATATTTTGTTTAAAAAAATTTTTGTTTGTAAAAAATGTAATTTGTTACAAATTATGCAATAATTTGTACAAATTACATTTTTAACAAAAAAAATATTTTTTTTTTATTATAATTATAAACATAAGATTATTTTTATTTTAAATTTTTATTTTAAATATTTCATTTTATATAAAAAAATAATTTTATTAATTTATATTTTGGTTTAAGAAATTTTAAATTAACAAATTCTTTGTTTGTATGCTAATTTATATTTTCTTACTTTCCGCAGGTATTTTTAACTTCCAGTGTGCTTTGCTTAGTTACGTCGTCGTTGTTTGCAGCATTGATAACTTGCAACAGTTGAAGGCAGAAGGCAGAGAACGGAGCAACATTTAAATTAAATGCTTGGCTCGAGTAAATTCCGCGAACACAACTAAACCACACGAAAAACCAATATTTGTTAATTTACAAACATATTTGTAGCGTTTTACTATGTATGTATGCATACTAATTTCATTCGTACTCGTACGCCAACCTACGCTTGGCCGAAAATTTAGTTTTAAGATTTCGCTGATTAGCTAAGATTAGTTTAAAGAAAAAACATTATAAGGACTATTAGCACTATTACATACATACTACATATATACATATGTGGATGTGCGTTCATAAGTGAAAGAAAGAAAAAAACCACCGCAAAAGCATAAACAATTAAACAATTTATTTAAACACACGCTGAAGAATGTCAAATGCTAGCATAATTTATTAAAAAACACTTTATTAACTAATGGTTTAGCATGAGAGCTCATGCGTGCATTGCGTTTTTACTTGTTCAATTATGCATTGAGTAGAAATTTATTGATTTATTTAATGAATGAATAATGTAAAATTACAAGCATTTTATTTATTAGAATCGATTTGAGTTGCTCTTAATTATATTAATTAATTCAATTATTTTGAAGCATCAATTAAACTGACAGAATGCTTGGAGGTGAAATTTTTATTTATATAATATATTTGTAAATATATATACATACATAATTATGTATAACAGCATATGTATTTAATTTAATCATATCATTTATATACCAACCATTATTACTTTCATATAGAATGGCAATCAAAGACAGTGAATACTGTTATGCTAACAGCCAATAGCCGTCAGGCATAACTAACAATAACAAAACTATTTAAATAAGACATGTAATTTATATAAACGAAAAAATCAAAATGCAATCATATTGTTTGCGTAAGAACGTAATAAATTAATTAAGTGTTCTTCTAGATGGTACACTAATTTATATATACATATATATATATATATATATATATATATGGTATATTTAAAGGAAAAAAGCGAGTATATCTTCACTTATCTGGTCACACTCAAACCAATTACCTACAAACAAACAAACAAACTATAATAGACAAACTAAAATCATATATTGTATTTGTTATATTTATACTAAGCACACATACACACACACACATAATCACTAAACAAATTAAACTTTAGTTAAGTAAGTAAATTAATTTTCAACATTATTATGCAATTTTGAAAAATCTGCAAATGAAACGCAAACGGTTAGTACTTGATGCTAGTAAGCTGCTAACATTGCTGCCTGTCAAGTAAGCAAGCTTAATTAAATGCATTAATTAATGCGTAGAAGGCGGTGTAATCACTGTTAGCACTATTTAAGGGAGTATTCTAGTCTAAAAGCATGTTTGAGGTAATTTTTGTATCAGTTTTCTATAAATTTTTAATACCATATTTACTAACATTACAAGAATATACAAAAAATAAAAAAAAACTGGAAAAATTAAAAATGTAAAAATGTAAAAAAGCAATAGCTGATGAAAAGGGGATCAAAAAAAAAAATTGGCACGTGACCATATCTACCGTTTTAAAACCCTCCTAGCAATCGGAAACCAAAAAAAAATATTAATCTAGAATAATGTTTTTGTTGTTGAAGCGACTGAATTCTGCCGCGTGCTTGGGTCAGTCCTTGGCATGATAAAAAATCCGTTCCGGTGACCTAGATCTATTTAATTCTAGAATAATGCCGCAATGTCTGGTTCTACGGAAAAGTGAAAAGATATTTTTTGCGCCAAATGGTGACTGTCTGTAAAAGAAAAAATAATTTTTATACCATTTTTCAGTAGAATCAGAGGATTTTTGGGTATTGTTTTAAACTAAAACTTACCGAACCAAACGGGGTTAGATTTTTTTTTAGTTTTTTTCGTATTGCTTTCAAAAATAAATTCTTGGAAAGAATGGTAACTGTCTAAAAAATTTTTTTTTTCGACTTTTGAATTTTTTCGAATTTTTTAAAACTAGTAAAAATTAAAATTCGGGTATATGCATACTAATTCCAGACAAAAACAAGTCTATAAAGCATTATAGGCTCTAAAAATTTCTGGTTAATCGGTGCTGAGAAATCGTGGCTATCGTTTTGTAAGCGTCGGTATCGAGAAAAACGCGATTGAAGTAGTTACGACTCAACGACCGAAACAGTTTGGTTGCCAGCAAGGTACTTATATCTCCGAAAATAAATTTAATTCTGGAAAAATCTTCTTGTGATCATATTCTTGTATAATTAAACTTTGAAAATACAAAAAATTGTCCCTTTTTATTTTTAGACTAGAGTACCCCTTTAAGACTTCGAGTTTCATTTATCAAACAAAAAAGCCAAAACTCACATTTAAGCGTTTATTTGCATATAAAAAATGCACTTTTGATGCCAGTAAATTGTTTGACAGTTATTTGCATATTTTGCAAATACATACATATGTATATGTATGCAGCTATATATGCCGCGTAATTATTGTGTCAAGACTATAAATATGCTGATTCGCTTGCGTTGCAGTGAAAAATACTCGCGTGTGCGCGTCAACTCATTGCAAATGCCAGCGATTTATGCCTTGTAAATAATCAAATACCAATGGCGCATTGTAAATTAAACAAATTGCGTGCATAATACATTTGTTTTTGTTCCTCTACATTTAAATATTTAAGTGTTTACGGCATGCGCACGTTTGCATAATCCAATAAAAAGATAATTAGTTAATTGAGAAATGTATTAGCAGCAAATCAAAGCAATCTTTTTCTTATTTTTTTTTGTGCTTGAACGTTAGTAATATATATTATTGTATATGTATGTATTTAATTTTGATTATTAAATGCGAAACTACCAAAACCATATAAACACATAAACTTATGTACTTTGAATTATCACTATATTATTTAGGCATACTATGAGCAATGAACTATTTTCGCTTAAATTCAACGTTTAAGCATTTTGAGTATTCGTTAATTAACAAAAACAAAAAAATATAATAATTGCAATATGTGTGTATATATGTAAATGTATGCATATAGAATGTAAAACTAAACAGCAAAAAAACTATCAATCACAATCATATACAAAAACACACACATATACACTCTTACACATACATACTAACAACCTATACATATGAGAACGACACATACTATATATATAAATACATATACATACATACATATACTAAAAATACATATGAATATTTAAAAAATTTAGTTGTAAACACAAAAGTTGAACCGAAAAAAAAAACTACAAAATATGAAAAGCAAATTCCTTAGAGCAAATAAAATACATATAAACAAATGTAGTAACGAAGCAGAAAACAAAATTACTCGAATTATTAAAAAATCTAATGACTAGTTTGTATACGCAATGATTTGACAACAACTGATTAAAAACACAAAAACAAAAACAAGACACATGAAACAAATACAAAAACGAAGAAGACTTGTAAAATTGTAAAGGATTTGTGTAAGGCGTAAGTTGAAAGAAGCAAACGAAAGCATAAGTCAATCATAATTTGTAAAACTCCAAACAAAAACAAAAAAAGAAGAGTCAAAAACAAAATACGAAAGTCTGCCAGCAATTATACGAAGCCCATGGGAGGCGGAGCATAACTGCAAATAATTGAAAGCATATTAGAAGTTTGTTAAAAGTAATGTACAATGCAACAAAAAAAAAAAAAAAAAGAAGAAATGCAAGCGTATAAAAAAAAAAAATACGAAAGAATTGCAAGCGTATAAAAATAAAAAAAATGCAGCTGTTATCGCTGAAAGTATGCTGGATTTCCACAGGCGATTAGACGCACGTACTTAGCAGCTTGTGTTTAGGTGTATGTACAAGCTTAAATATACATTTAAAAATCAGAAATTTGTGCAAATTGAACTGCATTACGTTGAGGAATACTTTTTGAAGCGAGCGAGCAGAAAATGCATTAAAAAATTAATAAAAATGTATTATATAATTTTATGCGCATTATTTATTGTATGCAAGCATAAAAAAAATGATAAAAAATGCAAACTCAACAATTAAAAAAAATTAAAATTGTAACAACAACAATTTAGAAACAATTAAATTGTAACAACAACAAATTACAAAAGAAAAAAATATTTTTTTACAACAAATTACAAAAGAAAAAACATTTGTTACAACAACAAATTATAACAGAAAAAAGTAATAACATTTGTTACAACAACAACTTACTGAGAACGCTGTCTGAAAAAATCAATCAGTAGTAGACTTAACACTCACGTGAAACGGCATTTTAGACATAACCACCTTACAAAGCCGAAACAACTTTAGCAGCAAGCCAAAAAATTAAGAATTAAAAAAAAAATGAATTAAATAATAAATATAAGGTGATATAAATTGACAAAAAGCTATTTTGTAATATGTAAAGTAAAAGCTACGCAAAAGAAAAAAAGAAATAAAAACAAAAACAAATAGGAGTAAATCAATTAATGGCAAATGCTGCACGCATTACTATGTTTTTATACTCTTCTTTAATAAATCAGCAATCATTGACTTAAAATCAAATTTCTGCCAGCAAATAAATTGCTGTGTTTGAAATCCTTTACGACTTTCACACGCTTGGTTTCAACACTTACACATTTGCGAGGGAAACTCGTTATTTTCCAAGTGTTTTTTGTACATTATTTAACACAACAACAACAGCTGTTTGCCACCATTAGTTGTTTTCGGTGGCGTAAACCGAAAAAATTGTGAAAAAAATTTGAATTACTGTATGCATAATCAAATTAACGATTATTAAGGAATGAAATAACTGCCTTAAAATGTAAAAAAATAAAATATTATAGAAATACAAATGAACAAACAAAAAATAATTCAATAAAAACCTAGCTATAACGAAGTGTAACGAAGAAGTTAGCAGAAGCAAGTTGAAAATTATTATTTTTTTTCGTAATTTGTAAATTTGTATTTAAGCAAAAAGTTAAAAGTGTAAAAGAAAAATTTGATTTTGGCACTCTTGGTAGCGATATTCAATTCGATTTGCGTAGCATTACAATTTTTTGTTTGTTTGAAGTGTAATTATTTGCGTTTTCGTTTTTCTTTTCACTCAAAAATCGAGCTTTATTTATTTTTATGCGTTTTGTAAAGTTAATTGTTTATTTTTACAACAACAACAATACTATAGTAGTAGTAGTTTAATATAATAGAAATATTGTAATTGAAAAGGGAATACATCAAATAGTTTTGCTTTTCTTTTTTGCCGTAAAGACTGCGTTATACCAACCAAGAATGAATGAAACAAATAATTATTTTTAATAAATAAGAATTAAAAAAAAAAAAATAAATATACAAATGAAAACAAAAAATAAAAATAAAAAATGCAAAACAATACTATTTACTATAACTGTAAAGTAAATGTGTATTATGTGAATACACAAAGAACTCACGTAAATGTAATTTAATGAAAATAAGCGAGGAAAAGTGAACAAAAATAAAAAACAAAACAAAAGTGAAAGTCAAAGTGAGGAAACTAGTTGATAAGCCAAATTACAAAACAAATTAATGAAGTTCTAGCAATAAAGGAAAAGCCTTAACATTTGAGTATATATTTAAATAAAAAAAAAAACAAAAGTTAAAAATAAATGAATACAAAAACATTACAAAAGAAAAAATGCTTGAAAATGAAAGTTTACATACACACGTTCAACAAAATTTTTGGGTACCAAAGCAAGCAAGAGCAGAGGGAAATCAAATAAAAGTGGGAAATTTAATAAAAGTGGGAAATTTAATAAAAGTGGGAATTTAAATAAAAGTGGGAAATTGAACAAAAGTGGGAAATTTAATAAAAGTGGGGAATTAAATTTAAAAATGGGAAATTAAAATAAAAGTGGGAAATTAAATAAAAGTGGAAAATTAATAAAGTGGGAAATTAATAAAAGTGGACGTAAAGCACTTGAGTCAGCAATCAACTGGCTCATAAGAAAGGGATTCAAATCGATTTATTACATATTTTTTGAGCATGCAAAGACGATTTCGACACAATTAAAATTTTTTAAAAAATTAATTGGTCCTTTCGTTTTATTTCTGTGTGTGGTATCGACGCATGCGCTTGAAAAATTAAAAATTTATTAAAAAATAAATTGGTCCTTTCGTTATACTCGTGTGCGTATAACAGTACATGTGCGCATGCAACATAAAATTTCAATGAAAACTCAAATTCAAAATTCTGAACCCTTTTATTTTGTTCAAAAGTCAACGCCTTCCAAATAAAAAATATTCTTTATTTATTGAATAGGCTATTAATTGGCGTTCTCGCACTATTATCTATACACAAACAAAAATTTTATGTAAAAATACCGTAAACTACTAACATATTAGCAATAATTAAAAAATATATATACATACATATGAAAAAAATAGTACACTTGCATATACATAAATACATAACATACATATAAACATACTTACATTCAAGTAGTATATAATGTATAAATAGAAAGTGAACTTTCAGTGGGCAATAAATAGATTGTCGAAAATTACAATAAATTATTGGTTGTTTTACTTTTTGGTATTTTGGTCTTGGTTCCCTTTGTTTATGCCGTTGGATTTGTGTTCTCTTTTATTTTATAATTTATACTCTCTTTGCTCTTTTTCGTATTTAAAAGCAATTTTATTTCAAATTTCATACTTGCAGAAGAGACAATTTTTTGGCGGTTGTTGTGGTTATTTTCACGATTCTTCTAAATGTAACTCTATGTGTGTCTAATGTCACACTTATGCTCAAGTAATTTTTAATTGTTTTGATTTTTACTGCATTTAGGCGAACTGGTCAATTAGCTGAGACAATTAAGTGGTTAAATGAGTGCTGTTGTTTTTGTTGTTTTATCGGATTGGATATTTTTTCCGTTAGCCTTGAAGATTTTTTGTCTTTCTCCGTGTATAAATTTGAACCTAACCACTGATATAGGCGTAACAGTCGTTGGCAGAATCGTTAATTGAATCATCGCTCAATTTAGCTTAAAGAAAAGTGTATTTGTCAAATTTAGCTTTATTTAGTTTACGAAATTAGTATTCGTTAGTTGACAAGAACTTTTTTGGAAACATTTATTTGTGATAAAATCAAGAAGAACTTAAGTTAATAATTTTAATTAAAAACAATTTTTAAATTTCTAATATCTAACTCTGACTTCGAAAAATGTTTTTCTAATTAATATTAATACTGAACTTTTTAAGGCTATCGCAGGCCAGGGTTGCAAATAATGAATTATTGATAAATAGGAATGCATCGTGACCTTAGGTCTATTGTGCCAAAGAAAAAAAAATTATGAAAAATTAAAAAATAAAAAAGTATTTAATTTAAAAAAATATTTTTTAATTTCAGATTCCGAATTTTTTTTTTAATTTCTAATCCCAAAATTAAATTAAAATTTGTTAGCCCAGCATTTTGGAAACATTTTTCAAAGTTTTAAATTGAAATTTTAAAATTTTTCAAAATGTTGAATTAAAAATAAAATCTTTTTTAATTTGTGATTCCGAAAATTTTATTTAAAAATATGTTTATAATTTTTAATTCCAAAATAAAATTTAATATTTTGTATTGAAAAAATAATTAAAAAATTAAATCTTTCTTTTTGTGATTCAAAATTTTAATAAAAATATAACATATATGTGACCTGGTCTACGAAAAGGGGCTTTAGGTGTCAAAAAATCATTTTTTTATTTTTATTTTAATTTTTTTTTTTTTTTATTTTATTTATTTATTTATTTTTTTTTTTTATACCTAAGCCCCCTTTTCGTAGACCAGGTCACATATATTATTTTTAATCCCAATATTAAATTTAAATTTTTACCCTAGCATTTTGGAAAATTTTTGCAAAGTTTTAGATTGAATTTTCAAATTTTCTCGAAAATTGAAATTAAAAATTAATAATCTACATATTTTCCAATCTAAAATTTTGTAATTAAAAAATTGCTCGCATATAATGATTTCCAAATTATTAGAACAAAACTCGATGGTATTTATAAAAAAATCTTTGAAATAGTTATAATAAGTTAATTGTATATTTTTCACTGAGCAAAGACTATTTTCTTCTTCACAGCGTTGCACATTAGGGTTTCCACATTGATTAAATTGTATTTAATCATAATTCAATGAGGTTTTAATTGCTAAATTGTATTATAATTAAGTTCCAATTTCTAAAATTTCCTTAGTTTGCAATTGACATGAATTTTGGAATCTATTATTTTGCTAAATAGTGAGTAATATTGTGTATACTAAAATTGTTAAGGAAAAATTAAAAAAAAAAAAATATTTTTTTACCTTAACTTATGTAAATTAAAAATATGAAATTAAAGCGCGTTATTTGTTTTGAAAATCCTGGCAAGGGCTAAAATCATGGATGACAAGGAAAAATTAAAAAAAAAAATTATTTGAAGTTTTGAAAAAGCTTTGAAAAATGATGCTAATTGAGTAGAAAATAAATATGTAAATGAGCTTAAAAATTGTTGGATTTTTTTTTATTTTAATTAAATAGTAGATACAGTTGTCTTTTCGAATATCTCCAGTTATTTTTACCGACCTTAACCTCAATTAAAAATATGAAATTAAAGCAACTAATTTCTTTTGAAAATCTTAGGTCTACAAACATGAATGATTTTAGGTTGATTTTAAATCAAAGTCTTTTTTAAAGAAAATTTACTAGAGCTTCAACATTGTATAGGTTATTTTGAAAACTATAATTTTAAAAATTACGAACTATTGAGGATCAGCATTTGTTAGGAAAACTTTTCATTGATGAAATTTTTGTTTTAAAGTAATGTAAATGAAAAAATGTCAAACATGAATGGGTCATACTCATAAATAGGTTGATCTGTAAAAAGTCATTTGAGATAATATAAATGAAAAATGTCATACATAGAAGGGTTATACTGCATACTTATTAAAGGTTGATCTGCAAAAATTTTCTTGAGGTAAACTTTTTATGTTTAAATAATATAATTGTGTTGTTATGTTTAATTTTTTTTAGATTTCCAGTGTCTGAAATTGTAATAACATTTGACAAACAGTTTTTCGAGTTCTTCATATGACGTTTTCGACATTTTCCAAGCGTTTTTTAACTGACCAAAATTGTTTAGCCCACAATTTATGGTTTTTAATTACTTTAATTCATAGATGCTTCTTCAAAACTATTTTCTAAGCTTCTCTATTCATTTTTTTACACTCCCATTAAGTTTTTCCATTATCACTTTAATTTGATTCAGTTTGATGAACATAAAGCAATGGCTAATAATGAGACTATGCCTTAAATTATAAATTCAACTGGACACAATCTCATATTTACAAATAAATCAAGATACATGCATTGCTATTATATAAACTAATCATACATATATACATACATATGTACAAGAAAACATACGTATAAAGATACATAAAGACACTCTAAGAAAT
>CM050325.1:84370210-84440841 GCA_027475135.1 Bactrocera correcta | reverse complement strand
TTTGCCATTACTCCTGATAAGGCATTGTACATCTTATTTGCTACGTTTGCCAAGTGCTGTTTGAATTTCAGTTTGGAGTCCAATATTACCTCTAAATGCTTTAATTGTGGCTGTGAGATTCAGATTCATGCACGAGATTCCTTAAAAGGCCTAATACTAAACCTTGTGTGACTTCACACGAAATAGGGTAGCTCTTGATGCCTTCGTTGGTGTCGTAGATCAGTCTTCTATTGTCAAAATAACTCTTAACAATATGTATGAGGTACTAGGGGGCGCGTGTTTCATATAAGGCTTCGAATACATTTTTCCATTTAGCAGAGTTGAATGCATTTTTTTTTTTTTTTTCAAGTACATCTAGGGTAATCAGCGCAAATTTTTTTTTGTATTACATTTCCATTTTTTGCCACTTACTGCACATTTTGCTGTGTTAGAAAGGTGAGAATTTAAACAGAAAAAAATTAAATTGTGGGAAGTTGAAAAAAAGTTACAGCTGTTCAAAAATGAGTGAAAGTCATAACGAAATTCGCTATATTTTGAAAATTTTGTATAAAAAAGGGAAGAATGCCGCGCAAGCCACCAATGAAATTTGCGAAGTTTTAGGAGACGATCAGTTCTTATAGCACAATAATAGTTAGCTCGCTTCCGTTCTGGAAATTTCGATTTACACTGATGGAATAATGTCTCTAGCGGAAAAATTGTCGACAACTTTTTTCAGTGCATCGATAGTGGGCATCTGCTTTCTGAAGTAGTATTGTCTTTCTGATAGTCCGCCGACTACCTGAATTGCAAACTCAAAGCAGTTCTTTTCCCATTGTGTCATGATGAAGCTTCGTCTGCTGTTTTTTTTTTTGGTTTTGGAATTAAAACCAGGCGCTGGACTTTCCAAGGATCGGGGAACACCAACTTTTTTCATAAACGTTGTACATTTAAGCAAAAAGAGTGGATTTTCAAATTATAGTTATCTCTACATGTCGGTTTGGTATGCCATTGATTCCAGGCGCTTTGTTGTTTTTGATTTTTAGCTATGGCCAATAGTTCTTCTTCTGTAACCGTCGGTGGTGATTCAGCGGCTTCGTTTCGTCGCACAGCGCTAGAAATAGCCTCGAGGAATATTTTCATGAACGAAGCGCATTTGGGATGCTGACACTTAATGCGTAACCCCCAGGTGTTTATACTCACTTCTTCAATTACCTCAAAGGAGGTTTTCGGGTCTCGTTTTCGCCACTTTGATTGCGTTGCAGGCGACGTCGGGCTGAGTGACAGAGCTTCCTTAGCGTTGCAATTTCTTCATTCCGCCAGTATACAGGTCTTCGCTTATTGTGACATTTCATCTTCGCATTGCAGCGTCGTATGCTGCCACCAGTTCCCTACATAGCTGCCATCACATAACTGCCGAATAAACTGAACTATCGAAATCAAGTTCTTATAAGGAATACTTTTTATATGTGAAGGATATTATAGCTGCAGCGCAATGAAATTACCGTATGCAATAACAAGGTTCCTGTAAAACTTGTAAATATATACAAAATGTCATCAAAAGTAAAAGTAAAAAATTCGATAATTTTTGGTACACTTTTATGATTAAAATCTTTAAATTAAAACACGTACAAAGAAAGAGTCGCCAGCATGCAAAAACTGTTGCCTACATTTAGGCTCATCCCGAGCCAATGTTAATTAAGGCTTGGTTATTTCGAAACAGATGGTGTTAAATTAAAACTGGCGTTTTTTGTAGCTCGCAAATGAAAAATATCAAATATTAAAAATAATATTGCCTACATTTAGGGTCAGCTGAACTAACATTTTTGCTACAGTGGCGTATATTTCTATGAAACATAAGAAAATGTGTTGATGTGATGGAATTTTACTACACAAATAATTTTTCGGAATATTTATTAAACAAATATTTTTATTCAATAAAAACATAAAGCTTTTATATTTGTATTTATTTATTTAGGTAATTACTAATGCCTTAAATTCGTTTAGATTGACGTGCTTTAAAAGTTCACGACCTCAAATATGTTTCGGGCTTATTTATTTTGAGTTACCTTGGCGACATAAAGCAAATACAATAAAATAAATACAAAAGCAGAAAATATCTGTGTTTGGATAGTACATATGTGTATGTGCGCACTTATTTAGGCTAAGACGAATGTTAGGCATTTGATTTCTGTAAGGACGAAAATAGTAGAAGTTGGCTAAATAACTACATTGCTGCCCGAAAAATAGAAATAGCGGAGCAGCATTGAGCAAACGCAGAACAGAAACCGTTTCGACAGTTTGAAATGAACACGAGCATAGCGGTAAGCGGCGGTAAACGCGGTAAGCAGCAGTAACAAAGCACATAGTAACAGAGCCAAGCCAAGTAGTTAGTCGCAAGATATGCTCACACACACATACATACATGCACCTGCCAGCGTGAAAAATCGTTACGCGCTATTTGTCTGAATAAATCGCATCAAATTCCACTTCCAAGGGCCACCGAGCGAACAATGCGGTGCTGTGTTACCGAGCGTGCGCCCTACCACAACATTTCCTTTCACTTTCCATGGTGTGTCTTGCGGCATGTCTTGTGCGTATTCATGAGATACACGTATTTACGAGCTCAAACAACAAATCGTGTGTCACAAAGAGTTGTAACAAATATGACAATGTAATCTATTAAATGTATAACGGCACACACACACACACACACGCATGTAGAGAACATTAAAACAAACATATGTGCTGGGTGTGCGCGCTTGCTGGTCCTGTGAGTGCGGGACTGGCGCGTGCAACAGCCAAATTGATGTCGTGTTGCGCCGTTAGACGAGCTTTACTAGCTGCACGAGAGGGGGAGTGGGTGGAAGGCTGCAGAAACAAACTCACAGGCGGAGTTAGGGGGCAGAGTGAGTAAGTGTCGGTGAGTGCAATACCGGCAACGGAAGCGGAAGCATAAAACGTGGACTATAAATTTAAGTGCTCCACGTCCTGCGACCCATGTAAGTCGGGAGCGGGAATAGAGGAAAGAAAAAGCTGAAGAAAAATGTACGCAGCAGACGCAGCGGTGGTGGCAGTCGGAGTAGCGGTGACTGCTTCGTCGAGGGTGACATAAAACGCTTACAGTTGCATCAGTCTGCGTCCCAGCCGAGCAGAGCGTGCTGCACAGCCCCGCAATCACCTGTAACCAGCAGTAGATAACTGTGTATATATACTAGCGCACTAATACATAGACGCGCTCATGTACCATATATGTGTATATATAGAAATCTCCCTTTGCCTTCGCTGGTTCATGCAGCTCATGCCAGCCCATCGCAGTGAATTATGGTCTGAAAGTGAAAGTTATTACCAACCAACAACCGAGCAGGTGACCCACGAACGATGCACACAAAAACGAATGCAAAAACCCTTTCGTATAGAGTGAAAGCAGCAGCATTATTAAAAAGCGCGTATACGCCATGGTGCACACCTTCCACTACCAAGTGTATATGTGTGTATATATGAGTGCCTGTATTTCTTTTTTTTTTGTGGTTGGCGAGTACATGTTGCAAGCATGAATCTGCTTGTTTTCTTGTTAATGGGTCAATGCGACCGCAGCGTTTTTGTGGCAGCTGCAACGCGGTAATACAAATACAAAAAACAATCAAAAAAAGCAAAAACAAAAGCGTCACGAATAACGGGAAAATTAAATGGAATTAGTATGTGCATGTAATGGGTAAAAAGCGAAGATGTAGTAAAAGTTGTCCGAAACTACTGATACTCATTTCAGTGAAAGTTAAAGAAAGATGTGAGATAGATCCCTAAATCAGATCTTTTATAAATTTTTTTGATATACAGCCTGTCAAGAAAGTATCGGGAATTTATAAGTAAAACGAAGATTTGTTAATCATCATCCACATTTAATTTATCGCCTTCAAAGTAACATCCATTTGAAGTGATGCACATGGGCCAACGCTTCTTCCAGTCGTCAAAACACTTTTTATAGGCACTTTCCGGGATGGCCTTCCGCTCTCACGTGGAATTTGTTTTGATGTCTTCAATTAAGTCGAAGCATGTTCTCCGAAGTGTTTATTTCAGTGCGGAGAATAAGAAAAAGTCACAGGAGGCCATAGCAGCTGAAGACGGTGCTTGCTCAATGATATGTGCGTAATCCTGATGAAGAATCCATGAATTTTTAGCCCACAAACTCGGACGTTTACGTCGGATAGCGTGTCGAAGCGTCTCATAACTCCAATATAATAACTCTTTGTTAACGGTTTGACCAGTTGGAACGTATTCATAGTGGACGACACCACGAATATCATGGAAACCAATGAGCATTTCCTTCACTTTCGATCGGCTTTGGCGCGTCTTTGGACCGCTGGTTCGTAAGTGTGCCATATTCGTTGAAGGCCGTCCAGAACGAGGCATGTCTTCGAAGGTCTCCCGAACCTCCTTGAATGCTCTGCAGCACTCTTAAGTGCGCGTTTTGGATAAAGCAGATTCACTAAAACCTTTCTGCAAAATTTTCAATGTATCGGCACATGAAAATTCGTTCGTACTCTATCCCTTGCTTTAATCTCTACCGTAAGACAAGAACTAACTAAGTAGCTAATAGAGAAATATAACGTAAAGATGAGTACGCTCTTATTTCTGTTCCTCAAGGCACGCTGTTCTCTGGTTATAGCATCGTTTGATTAGTGGCAATGCGGCTTTAAATTTACTACATGACCATTGCTGCATCAGTCTGCAAGAAGCAGAGGTAAGATCGTCTCACCATATTCTTCTCAACTGCCCCACTTTGCGAAGCTAATGTTTAAGCATATTGTTTTTCAATCTTGTATTCAGCAAGAAAACTACATATGTGGTATCGATGTACAAGTAAGTCTTAGCTTCTTGTTATGTGCTCAGCTCCTTTCGCTTATATATTTTTTACTTGGTTTCTACACAGAAAAGTTGTTGTTATTATAATACAGAAATGTGCAGAAATCACTAATTTTTTCAGGAGATATTTTCCACCAAGATTCAGTCTAGCTTTTCGAAGCTTTGTTCGTCCGTCCCTCCGTCTGTACCAGACCAATTGAAAAGTCTCCGATCTAATGCATAGATGATGCTACTAGAATTGAGTTCACATGGTATTTAGTTAGCTTTAATCTTCAAAAGGTGCGAGCATAAATCTGAATGCCATCGGGTAATTAGTTTATGAATTATATTAGTTTGAGTGAAGGAGCTTTTGTTGCTGTGAAAAAAGCGATCAAAAAGAATTTCGTAATGCATTGCTTTTTAATTAAAAAAAAAAAAATACTGGAATCTGAACCAGTGAAATCAGGCGTTAAAAAGTGTTTTACTAAGTTTGAACGAGGCAAAATGAGCATCGAGGACGATACAGAAACTGAATTTCCTAAAGAGGTTGTTACCGCCGAAAACATCGAAAAAGTGTACTAAATAATTTTGGATGACTGTAAAGTGCGAACATTATATTAGGTTGTCAAAAAAGTCTTGCGGTATTTTCGCTAGTTGCCGCTGAAAGCACGTAGTTCTAGTTTTATTCGTCGCATCGGGTCATGCTATACCTTTTTGGAAAGCTCATTTCACGCGCTAACAGGTGTTTGATTGATTGTCGTTTCTTTTAAGTCGTTCGTGAGTTATAGCGTCATATAGCAAACATGGAGCAAAATAAAGAGAAAATACGACAAATTTTACAGTACTACTACGATAAAGGCAAAAATGCATCTCAAGCCGCCAATAAAATTTGTGCAGTTTATACACCCGATACAGTTTCCATTCCATCGCACAACGATGGTTTCAACGTTTTCGTTCTGGTGTAGAGGTGGTCGAAGATGCGCCACGCTCCGGAAGGCCTGTCGTCGAAAATTGTGATAAAATCGCTGAATTGGTCGAAAGAGACCGGCATAGTAGTCATCAAACCGTTATAAACCATTTGAAGAAGCTTGGAGTCACTAAGAAGCTCGATGCCAAACGAATTGATTCAATAAAAATACCGCAAAACTTTTTTGACAACCCATTATAATCCACGAATAGTTTGGCATTAGAAAGCTCTGTGCAAAGTGGGTGCCTCGCCAGCTCACTTCTGGCCAAAAACAACGACACGTTCATGATTCGGAGCAGTGTTTTGCAATTTACACTCGTCGTGGATAAAATGGCTTCACCTTTTCATTCCAAAGTCCAATCGACAGTCATCCGTGTGGACTGAATACGATGAACCCACTCCAAAGTGTACAAAAACGCTAACAGTCGGCTAGCAAGGTTAACGTGTCTGTATTTTGGATGCACATGGAATAATTTTTATCGACTACCATGAAAATGAAAGGGCCATTGACTATTACATTTGGAGAAAACGAAAATTTTGTTTTACCAATACAATGCCTCGTGTCACAAGTTAGTGAAAACGATCACGAAAATCTATGTAATCGGCTTCGAATCGCTGCCGCATTCACCGTATTCTTCAGATTTGGCCACCAGCAACGCTTTATAGTTCTCAGGTCTCAAAAAAATCATCAATTTCGTAGAATGAAGAGGTGATCGATGAAACTGACAAATTTCACTATAAAAAGAGTATCGAAAAGTTGAAGGGTCGCTACAATCAATGTATCACACTTGAACGGAACAATGTGTTTTATCAATTGACCGGTTATATTTGCCAAGTAGTTCCTCAGTTATTGAGATTTCTTTTCTTTTCAAGAAGAATATCGAAAAGGCAGCATAATGCTAGAATCTTCTAAAATGTTGGTTAGATAATTCTGCCATAGCATACAGCTGCCTTACAAATGCTAATAAATCAGATTGAAATTATGATAAAAAACCATTTTATGATACCTGTTAATACCCAAAGCTTCGGTGCAGCCGTGGTTAACGTTTTTCTTGCTTTTTTTCATAATGCTAATAATTGATTTATCTCATTTTATTACTTACTCCATAAGTTATATAATACGTCATGTCCCATTGAGTTATTTATTTACATATTTCTTATTTTACAGGCTTCCTCGACACTCTTAAAGATGTGAGGTGCAAAATAGTCAGGCACCACGTTATTGCACAGCTGCTTGAAGTTGCAGTGAAAACTAGAACAAATACAACAACACAGCGTAATTAGTGCAAGTGTAAAGACCGGAGGCTGCCGAAAATGCTTGCCACTAGAGAATGCTTAATAAATTTCCGTGTCACCACCACCTCTTAAATGCACGCTAATAAGCCCAAAAAATGCGTTTTCCATTGCGACGCAACGCGAATGTCCTAGACACGCTCCTAACCGAGACTCTGCAAATATTGGTGGTGTTCAGCATAATGGGTTGGCCATTTAGTGGCATGCAACAGTGCGAAACCAAGGGCATGAGTGCGGAACGTGTACAACACCAACAGCAACAACAACAACAACAATTGAGTAAACATCAGCAGCTGCAACAACAACAGCAACATCTTGAATTACATTACCTGCATCATCAGCAACACCACTTCCCACAACAGCAAATGCATAAGCTGGCGCCGCAAACGCTCCAACAACACAGCGCACAAACCATCGGTGGTGAACCTTCGCCAGGATTAGCATACCGACACGACAAAATGGAATTAATGACCACAACTGTATCTCCTGCTAGATCCTCCCCTCAAACAGCATCCTCGTCGCTGGCCTCGGCAACATGGTCCTCATACTCGTCGGCGTCATCATCATCATCACCATCATCATTAGACACGCATGACGTGCACTTCGCTACACCAATAATTACAAAAAATTATCAACACAATAGGGCGCCCACAGGCGCTGCCGACGGCGACGCGGCGTATACGCAACCCATCACAACGATCACATTAACGGCTAACGAAGCCACTGCCCGTGCCACTGCCACCGCTCCGATGATGAGTGTTAGCGCTGCAACTGGTGTGGGTGCTGAGCCTACGGACATGCGAAATTACCCAGCGCGAGCCTCCGTGTGGGCCCTGCACGCGCTGCATCGGGTTTCAAAGGACACGCAACATAACGGCGTTTACGCACAGCTTCCGCCTGTCAATAGTGACAGCGCCAACGGTAAGTAGCTGCTCGTTAAACACAATTTTCTTTTCTTTTTATGATGTCGTGTTTTTCGTTGTTGTTATTGTTCGCTTTGGCCAGGCCTTCAGGCGGCGGCCACTAATCACTCACATATTTCACTTTCACGCTGAACTTAAGGAGGCAGTGCGGATGAACAGATGCGAGACATTTGCTTGCGTTTGAGTAGAGGCACTAACTAACACGTGCCTCCTTAGATCTTGCGTGCTTTGTTAGCGCTATCTACTTATATCCATTTGCCCTATAATTCTTTAGTTGAATGCCAATTTGAAAAATTATCCGATTTAGCTTTGAGAATAACCTCCGCAATTGCACGAAATGATGATAAAAAGCGAAATTGAGTTCTAAAATACCCACAAATGCTGTCATTTATAAAATTCCATAAGCAACATGAGTGAGCATATTTCCGAGAAGCCGGGTCTTTAATTAAAATGTGGCATATTCAAAGCGGCAATCTTGAGCTTCACTTGCCAATTAGCGATAATTGCGTAGCAAGTCTTGCCAGGAAGGAAACTCTGGATTGTTGATTTTGGCTCTATTTTTGCATAAACATATTTTTAAAACAAAGCTGAGGGAATATTAAAATGATAACGATGCTGGCGCTGATAATAAAGTGCTTAGAAGGTGTGATAAACATGGAAGGTTATGTGAGTCTAAAATTTATATAATCAATTAGTTCAATGTTTATAATTAAAGTGTAGTTTTTATTATAAGTTTTTCTTGTTTCCACGAATATATAGAAGTATTCGAGTGACATCAATTGTTCAAAAGGAGTGCTTGGTTATTTTTGTTTACTATGAAGCCCATATCTTTGGGATTTGTACGAAAAATGCCTGAATAAGTATTTGAGATTTCAGAAAAACCCTTCAATAGAAATTGAAAATTGTATCAATTTATATATTTAGTTCTTCTTGTCGTCTACCAACAGGGCTGATGTAATTTTAACAGCTCGTGGTAGACATATTGGTCTAAGAATTTGTGTAAACTTTTGTCAGTGGGTTCAGGAAGGTTTGTCAATTCATTATCTCATGTTTCACTTGGCACAACGACAGAAAATTGTTCAAGATTATTATGTAAATTCACCTTCTCCGGTGGCTAGAGTAAGAACTCTTCGCGCAAAACACTGTTGTCATTATGTTCTTAATTGCAAATACATTGCAAAATTCGAACATTATTATAATTTCCTCTATAGTGTACCCCCGTCCCGTCAAAGTGAAGCCACCAATAAAGGAAATATTCGCTGTCGTTCAAGCCTGTGTTGAGGTCAATCCGAACCAGTCGGTTCGATGACAACATGGCGAATTTTGCTGCTGGATTTGGCTCTGCATCCGCATAAGATTGGGTTGGCACAAGAACTGAAGCCGACAAACCATTTGTTGTATGGCAGCATCATCGGGATTTATTTCTTTCGAAATGAGACAGGAAATACTGTTGCCATCAATAGCAAGCCTTGTAACATACTGTCAACCGACTTTTCTTTCCTGGAATTTGATAAAAAAAATTACTCATCTTGATCAGTAAGTGCATTGTTTCATTTGAAATTTACGTCGTTCTTTTTGTCGTTTATTTAAGAATACATAAACAAATTTTTGAAGAAAAAATTAAATATTTTTCGAGTCGCATGCGAACTCCGACTGTGTTTGATGAAACCGAAAAAATTTGTTCTGCAATATTTATCCGTACAATGTATATATGTTGGAAAAAAATTACAAAATGGCGGTGTTCAAAAAATAAAAAACAAGTTTACGCAAAATATTTGCCGATTTTGGCTGCCAAAGTCCGATTTTTTACCAGAACTGATCAAAACTGACTATATACAGAATATGTAAAAAATAGTGATCACCGAGTAATCAATAATTTGAGAAATAGAGTTTTGAGAAAATTTGAAACTTGTCGAAATATGAGAAAAGAAAATCAATATTTTTAAATTTCACATTAGAGCTTTTATAACTAAGAGAGAGTTCACACCATTTGAGATCTGCTTCAAAGAAGAGCGGCGGTCGGAATACTTTCTTTATGCCAATCGCTCACTCTCAAAGACTTCTCAACCACTATTTAGTTAACCTATGCTAGAAGCTGAACATCTGAGATCAATCTAGTACTCGAAAACTCTGTTAAACTTAAGTTTTCCATTAACTCCAATCAAATTTTAGGTACACAAAAAGCTGAAAGCTGCTTGCGTTTGTGTAAAGTCGAGTTCAACTCGCTGAGTAATGCGATTGACCGATATGCTTTAACCGAATTAAGCCACATACACACATACACACACTACACACATACAATTAAAAGCTTACGTGCAATTACATATTTATGAAGTTAACTCTTAATTCAGTCTTGACCAATTCCTTTTGATTCAATTAAGAGCAGACCCCACAACGCAACGGCGGCCTCTTCATTTACTTACTCACTCAGCTGAGGCTGAAGAATCCTGTGGTTGGAACTTACTTGTACAAGTTTTTGCCAATGTTAGCATGCTTTAGGTGATTTACTTATTGCCGTTGAACAAACATTCCGAATTTTATGTGCGAGCATGTAAGCCGACGAGTGCTCATGGAAGTTCGAAGCAAAACTTTTTCCGGCTAAATCGCAAGTGGAAAAAACAAACATTTAACAGTTTTCAATTAACTTTTGTTGAAATTGAATTGATTGGTGGGTAGGTAAGGGATGGGTGGGGTGGTAGGGGCGATGATACCAAGTATGGTGTTGTTGGTTGTTGTTGTTGTTCAGCTTCAACTTTCTTATTTGAGTTTAAAGGGGTGTGAAATTAGTAAAGGAAGAGCTTGTTGACATTATTTGAAAACGGGAAATGTGTCAGCGTCTGAACGCTCACGCAGTAGCCGAAGGGTTAGACGTCTTTACGTACTTTAAATATATTGCGCTTATATACAAACAGTATGTTTGTGATTGTAGAATCGAGTGCTTTTCGCAATTAACCGATATTTATTCATTGGTAAGAAAGTACGCATTAGGGAGGGTCGAAAGCGAAAGAAAAAAAACTTCAGCAAATGAGAAGTGAGGAAATGGTTAAAGATTGAGTGTAAAATATTTCAAGCGATTAAAAGCTTACTTTCGAAAATTATTTAAATAAATCTGACCACATGAGGGCTGTCTTTTGTATAATAATCAGAATATGGCCAGACAAGTTTTCGCTTCCGAAATTGTATTTAAAAACTACTTCGGTTTAGAAAAATTTGACTTAATTTGAAATTTTAGTAATATTCTTGAAATAAATTTAATTACTTAAAAAATTTCTTCGAAAATGTCACGAAAATCTTTTTCAAAAGATTGTTCTAGCCAACCGAGTGATCAAATTTGACCCAGACTGGCCCTTGTAAAAGTCCCTACCCTACCCTACAATCATCAAAGAATCAAATTTGATGACGAGACGCTCGTTTAACAATATAACGTCGAAACTGTCCAACAATCTATCGAATGGTGCTCTAAAAATGAGTCGAAACCGAAAAAATTTCGTTGAAAGTCATCTTAGCCGAATCTTATAAAAAGCTTGTATTGGCTCAGTAGCCTCGCTTGAAGGCGATAATAAATACTTGTGAAAGAAAACGTGGATATGAAAACATAGTTTTATTTGCCGGTCCGGGTCAATTTTGATCAGATGGTATAATTACCACTTATAACAAGCTTATATTGTCTCAGCAGCCTCTTTTGAAGACAATAATAAATATTTAAGTTAATAGACGTGAAAATGTAGTTTTATGTGTCTGTCCGGTTCAATTTTGATCAGATAATATAATGACAAGAATAAAATTTTCTTATCCTTAAGATGTTTAAAAAAATTTCTTTAAGTATTTTTTACTCAAAAATTTCTTCTTAATTATATTTCCAATCTATCGATACAATTCACGGTGGACTGAGTACCCAATTGTTCCACAAAGATTTACTTCACGTAATTTAACATGCTTGTTCAAGTTTTAGATAAACGTGAAACTTTTTTATCCAAGCGCAGAAACTTTGAAGGCCGCAAAAGAGCGTGAATAAGATCATAAAAAGTTGTACGCCCAAAGCTGCGGCACAATGACGAAAAGTTTAAATGCTATGCGGCGCCTGTAAGCCTTATTAATGCCTGCACACACATATGCTTCCACATACTATCACATAAACGAACTACTAAATGCTGAGCTGTGTTCACAAATGTGACACACACCTATATACATGTACATGGAGTACAAGGTACCCAGCGGGAAAAAAGCAAATAAAATATATTTTTTTTTCCCAATTGAGAAAGGAAATCAATAATTGAAAATATGAAGCTGTCTATTATCTTAAGTCAAGCTATCAGATAAAGAAAAAGAAAAAAATACTAAAAAACAAAAATAACATTTTTAATGACAAAATATCAAAGGTATGGCAACACTTTTGTAAAAATAGTAACTATAACTATAAAATATCTATATTAATACTGAAAAAATTCCTATATGAACAAAAGCCTCCGAAAGCAACCGCGCTTCATTGTCCGATTTCCTACTGGGCTGCCATTGGTATACTCTTACTATACTTGCATTCATCCAATTTGGAACGGAATCAAGCGCTCGACAACGAACAAATGTATGCCCTTCCACTCCGATTACCTCTTGCGCCAGCGTCATTTAAATACTCCAAAAGTTTTCTGCCCAACTTCCGCTTCGTACTGTCTTGCGCCTCCGGCAGTGGCAACGTGCCACCGTCACCCAACACACTTATCACTTTGTCATTGTCATATGCTGCTGCTGACATACACAGAAACACACTCACATGCAGGCATTGTAAGCAGCGCCGCTTTAATCCGTATCCGTGCGACGACTGCTCGCAATTTTCCGGCGAGCATCGCTTCATTTATTCATACGGCCACTTAGCCGACATGCGTTTGCGATTGCTGTGTCCATCACACCCATTGCTTCATGCCTCATATTTTTGCCGCTTCCGCACACATATTTATTCATTGCTTCCCCATCAGCAAGTCTTCGCGTCTATTTGTCTGTCCAACTGACATTTATTTGTTGATATGACTGTCCATCTTCCGCTTTTCTTCTGTCAGCCATCTCATCTCGTGCGCCTACCCGTTTTATTTGTTTCTGTGCCTTTATCATTATTAATGCCGACGATTTGGTGCTTCGCCTGAAAAGCGTGTGAATTGCTCTGGCTTTGACTCTCATTTGACTCCGCTAATGGCGCTTCTCTGCATCATCTTCGTGGTTGTTGTTGTTGTTTATTCCTTTATTTGTATTTCATTTCATTTTTATTTTTGTGGAATGTCTGCGGTTGTGCGTAGTGATGGCAGCTTCCTTTGAACGTTATTCATCGTCGCCTCTACTTGTGCTTTTGAGTCATGAGTATTCGCATTTCATCAAATTAGATTTCCTACTCACGCAACGAATTGCTATAGGCATACATACATACATAAAGATTAGTGTGCTCGTGTAAATAATATTTTATCGGAAATATATTTGCTCAATGTCGTGTGTGCCCGATTACGTACAGGGCATTTAGCCAGCTTTGTATTTATAACAACATTTCATGCTCATTGAAGGCAAATTAATTACTTTTCGGTTAATAATGGGTTAGTGAATATGGAAAGCTAAGAGTTGGTTTCCTTTGTACTTCTGACTTTTTCAGGCTCGAAACACTTTTCAAATCAGCGTTTCCTATACTTTGATATTTTAGATTTTGAAGCTGTTTTGTATGCTGTTATTGTGTGTTGTTGTTGTCGTCGACATCATCCAATGGTAGGTGCAAGAAACCTGCTGTTTCCACGAGGTCGGACCAAAGGGGGAGGGGTTTGAGATGAGTAGGCTTGATGGCGCCTGCAAAGTAGTGGTCAGTGCCATGCGGAGACTCATTGCACGCCAGACATATGTTAGATATGGCGGAGTCTATTCTGGATAAATAGGAGTTTAACCCGGAGTTTATTCAGAACGAAGCTGCTTAATGGTCACTCTCGCGGTAACTCGAGCTCTTCATCTGCAGTGGGTGATAGTTTGATTAAAAGAACGCCATTCACTGAGAGCGAGTCGGTGAAGGTGTTGATGGCTCCACTGTGAATGAAATTCAGTGCTTGTTGGAAGTTCGTTGCGGCCGCAGTCTGATAGAAGTATTGTTTGATGTCGTCGACATAGTTGAAGAATGACCTCTTGATGCTCCTAGAAAGCCATTCCGCTCCAAGCCGGTGACTGGAAGCATGATTTCTGCGAAAGCTCCCCTGCAGGAACTGCTTGGAAGGGAGTGCATTATGCTTCTTAACTTGGAGCAAACGACCTCACTATGCAGGTGTTCGATAGGATACATCAAGAGGCATCCTGTCGTAGTTTGGAGTGCTGAGTTCTGACATGTCTAGAGATTTCTCGTTTGCGTTTTACTGCATTGTTTCAGATGCTCTGTGTTAGTGGATTATTAATCTTCCAAACTAGACATTTTACGATATTTTTTTTTTTAACTTAAAACGGTTTCTAAGTTCCAACTGGCTTTCCGTAGATTATATAGTTTATCTTCGTTAGGTATTATCAACCATAAATACCTGCCTTACAATATATAATATTTTCCGAGAAGCTTCAAACAATTAAATATGAAACTCTGAGAAGTTTTTAGAGATTTTGAACATTGTCAATGATGGGACAATATGCCGTAACAAAGACCATATAAACAGATGGTTTTGTTTCAAATAAATATTACTAATTTCGATAAATTTTACTTCGGTAAAATATATAAAAGCTCCTCAAATGATTATTTTGCTGAAAGTATTGCAGACCGAAAAAGCTAGGCCAAAAAGAACGCAATGCTCATGTACATTTGTAATTGTATCATATATAAGAGGAAATAAGCAGAAATCATATATTTCTTATTTGAAAACATCGCTAAAGTGACGTCAATGAGTCTATAATATAATATGACACTTCGTAACATTATTTCTCTCACACTTGGCGTTCACATTTGTCTTCCATGACTCATAGCAATGCTGAGTGGTGCTTTAAAGAGAGACAAGTGAATTCCATGCGGGTGGTATTTAAGGTATTAAGTGGAGGCTGCAAAAAAAAGGAAGGTGGTACTTTCAGCGACACCTTATAAATTGCACTCATTACAATAACACAGTTCAATTAATGCGCAGCAATTTATTATCAAATTCAAATATAACACACATGCTCACAGCTGGGGCACAAGCTAAGCCTTTGCCGTTATTAATGTTGCTCTTATAACTCATTCACATTAACGGATCACATACATATGTAGGTAAGCTGACAAGGAAATATGTGAAGAATACTATTATTGTGGGCAAAAAATAGTAAGACTTTTTAGTTTAAATTTTGCGTGAAATTTTTTTTTTTGATTTGTAAAAATTATTCAAAAAGTAACGTTTTGACGACGAAACGGGTGTAGGACGGCCATCAACATCAAGTGATGATTAGCACGTCAATTAAATAAAGCAATTGAGAATCAACGATTAATAGTCAGAGATCTTACTGGAATCTTTTTAATATCGGAAGGATCCATGAAAATCATTTTGAAGATCATTTGGGCCTAAAAATAGTGAAAGCACAAAATCACTAAATTTTGTCGAAAAATAGCGTCGCGTTAACGTTTGTGAAACAATGCTTTCCGATCATCAGGATGTCATGGAAATTATTATTACTGACGATGAGTTTTGTATCTATGCTTCTGACCTGGAAACAGACGATCAATGAGCCGAAGCCGAAAAAAACACGTAAAAGCAGGTCAAAAACCAAGGTTATGTTAACAGTTTCTTCGATTATCGAGGTGTGGTTCACTCCGAGTTCCTTCCGAATAGGCAAGTTGTCAATTAGGAAATAATAATAAGTACGATCTCCGAGTATATTTCATAGATCGAAACACTAGAACTTTAAGCTGCTATACAAGCAGATCGAGCAAAACTCCTTTATTTGGAAACTTATCTTTACGAAATTCTCCATGAGTAACTTTGAACCATACTCTATCTGAGCAAATATTTCGGACCAGACCACCATAACATATTGTTGCAACACAAACTGTCCGGTCAAAATAGAAATAAATATATTTTTATACCCTTCCATTGCATTAAAGTACCATTTAAAATATCCAATTTTATCAGCTATCAAATATTCTCAAAAATTTTAAACTTTTTGAAAAAAAAATAATGTTTTCAAATATATGATTCCTAAAAGTTCTTAAGTTTGATAGAATTTTATGGCTTTCACAAACACTTTGCTCTGCATGACTTGGAGATACACTCAAAAGAGCTGTAATTCAACCAAAGTGAAATATATTTATTCCAGGATATGATTTCCCACTCGTTTTTTTTACAAAATTTATAGATTCGAAAAAGTAACTGCTTATAATCTGTCCAATCATCGTATGGGTGTATCAGAAATCCTTCAAGATATTATTATTATTTTTGTAGTATTTCAAAGCGTATACCACGCGCCAACAAAGGCACACCACCACTGTCAACCAAAACCAAATGTAAATTGAAAATAAAACAGAAAACACACACAAAGCAGCGAGAAATCTAAAAAAAAAAATCAACGCACGACCAAACAGCCTGTAATTCATGCGAATTCTAAAAATTATGCTGTTTTTTCATTGCTGGTTGGCAACGCATGATCTCCACACCCCATTCACCATAAATGCGGCGGTAAATCAAGACAATGTGCACAGACACTTATCCTTCTGGGCTTTATCGTGTATGCCTTTGATTTGCAGCCGTCACTGCGATTTTAGAAAAGAACACAAAGCAACAACAAACGGCATCGTCAAGTGTGTTGTCTGGGCCACTTTTGCCGCTTTTGTTTTGTTTCTTGTAAAATTTCGCATTTCCATTCATTTCGAACAAACGCCTACAATTTATTTGCATTACGCGTGTCGGTCTGTGCGTGTGTGTGTGTTTGTGTGAGTGCCGTTTTTCAACGCAAAAACGCAAATACATGAAAGCCCATCATTCAAGCGGCGGCGCGCGTGTGTTTGTGCAGCACTTGTGTTATCATGCGAATTTCATATTTGCCTTTGCTTTTGCCTTTGTCGTGCCTCTTTGCTTCGACTTTAAAGTGCGCTCATAAATATTTCACGCATTCATTATGTGCAATCATTATTATTGCCGCTACTTCTCAGCCGCTCGCTGTGACTGTGGCCATAACGCACAGCTGCTGCCGACGCCAGTTGCCTTCGCCTCAGAGCATGTGTTGCGTATACGCAGCGACGGCCGCAGGTGTACACATGTTCGGTAGCCGCAAAACCAGGAAAAAGTTGCATTAATAGAAAAAAACGCAGTAAATTTGTGCACTTGAACAGTGTGTGTGTCAATGCGTGCTTGTTGGTTGTCGAACAACATTGAGGCATGTTTCTATCGGGCGAAAAAACAATGGAAAAGCAGCGGAACAATCACAGCAGTAAATTAAAATAATTTGTTATGTGCGTAATATCGCCATTGTTTATTGAAAATTGACTGCTCTCACCATTATTTGAATGTTAATTATGTTTGCTTCGCTGCAACACTGCTGCGTTGTTGCTTTTTATGGCTGCCTTTAATTGCTTTGTTTGTTTGTTTAGCGCTTTATTGCATTCGCAAATAATTTGTTTTAGCTGAAAATGTGCATATTTAACGGCACATTGCAAATGCTGTTTGCATTTATTGAATTCTCGAATTCGGCACATGGTTGCATTTCGTGCGTGAACTAAACACAAGCATTACGCGCGCACTAAATGTGCTGGTATTGATTTTAATCAACCAATATCGTTAATTTAGTCACATTTGTTAGCGCCGCCGATGGAATTATGTGCTAAATAATATTGCGAAGCCAATTGAGTGAAGTATTGGCAGTTGCGAGTGCAAAAAAGTAGGTCATTCCATTATGCAATGCGAGGCAATTAATTTTAATTGATATATTTGCTCTTTATGGGCCAACTAATATTAATAATAATTTAATAATTACTTGTTTCGCTGCGAAAAAAAAAAACTGAAACATTAACAAAATAGAAACGTGGAGCGATATAATTGCACATTTAATCCGATTTTAATATTTCTGGCAATTAGCAATTTGTCAATGATCATAATATATACATTTTAATTATAGTTGCACTTTATGCAAAAACCAAATTTATGCTAACAAATAGAGCTGAAATACTAGGTACTTTTTAAATAAATTCTGTGTTTTTGTTTTCATGCTTCTTTCCATGATTTTTTTTTTGCTTCAATGATTTTGTAATTTAATTTGTGACTAATTTAATTATTTTAACTTTGCTTTGTGCTTCAAATTCATTTGCTTTTGCGTTTTATAAAAAAAATTTTACTTCCAGTTTTGTGTTTCAAAATGTGGCATTTTAGCTGAGCAAATAATATTTTAGTAATTATATAAGAATGGAAAAAGCTTTTCCGATGAAGAAAAAATTTTCATGAAAGTTTATATTAAATTTTTATTAATTTCGCACGGAGTTTTAGCGTAAAATTCTATTGTTTGTTGTTATTGTTTTTTGATTAAGTAAAGTCTCCAATAATTGGTGTTTTAAATCAATCGAATTTAATCATAAAAAGTTCATCAATTGCCAAATGCAGACTAAATTTTCCCGCTTGCCAATTGAAGTACTTGTCCTGAAGATGAGGGGTGACTCATAGAAGCATTGTCTTCTTGTCTCTCACATCTTCACTGTAACAATTCCTTATTTACTTTCCGAATCAAGCGCTTTACTAGAAGTTGTAAATGTAGCAAAATACTCTATTAACAAGTCAATTGAAAAGTCCCCGGCCTAAGATAGTAAAACACATACATTTTTGGCAAAGTTCATATATTTTTTTTGTTCCACATAATTCCTTTAAAGGATGATACGCCGATTATAGCATGTATATGTATATATTACATATTTTTGTAGACCAAAATTGTTCAAATTCAGAGGTACCGGATATGTGGTCATCAGTATCTAAAGTTGATATTTGACCGAAAATATCGGTTAATGAACGGGATATACAATTGAACACTAGAGAGAATCTTTTCCCGAAAGTGGTATCTCTGTGTATCAAAAATGGGTTAAGTCGGGTCACTACTTCTCTGATTCCCCATTTACCTAATATAAAGATTTTCAAACTTCCGGGTAACTTTGTACTTATAACAGTGTATATTTGCGCATAAAATATATAAAATTTAGTGAAAACTTAACCTAGTCTCACATAACTAATATCAGGACATTCAAACGACATATCATAATTTTTGTTTTTCTATCAAATCTTAGGTATGTAAAATATGTCGATAAATTTATGAGTATATATGTATAATATGTAGTATGTACTTATAAAAGGTGCATTCCAAAGTAAACGGGACAAAAAAAAACAGAACAAATGTTTTTTCAGCAAAACTAATTTATTTTATTCAAAATAGTCTTCTTTTGCTTCAATACAGCTTTTTGCACAAAATCATATCGAACAAGTGTTTTAGCTCGTTGGTCGCTATGGCCGGTATGTCGATGTATGAATGGAATCTACGTCTGCATAACGTCACAAGCGTTGATCGATGAGACGGTGCATTATCGTGCAACAAACGCCAACTTTTATCTTCGTGACATTCGGGTCGTAGACGTCGGATACGGCGCACCCAACGATCAAAGTGCGATTAAACGATGTTTTCGAGATGTTCAATTTTTTCATGAATTTCAATGACGATTTCGGCTGATTTTTGATGAATTCACGCACAGTTTCGATGGAATTTTTGGTGATCACGTATTTTTGATTGGATTTTTGCTGTTGATCGTCATTCATGTCCTCACGATCACTTTGAAAACGTTAAAACCACTCGTGCACTCTGCTACGGGATAGGCAATCATCGCTATAAAATTGTTTCATCAATTGAAACGTTTCCGAAAAGTTTTACCAATTTTAAAACAAAATTAATGTTAGCTCTTCGTTCGAAGTTCATTTTCGCACCGATAACACAAACATACTGACACTTAAAACGCAACAACTTCACTTCCAGTCAATGAAATGTCATGAAAGTCTCACTGGACTATCGATAAAGATAGCGGATTATAACACATCAGCCGACAAATAGATGGCGCCACAAGGGGGCGATAGATTCAAAAAAGTCCTGTTTATTTTGGAACGCAGCTTGTATGTATGTAAAATTGCTTGAATTCCGATCACCCTTAGCCCTTCCTTACTTCTTTGTAATAGGGTCTCTGACCTACATCCAAGCAGTTTGAATTTGTTTTTAAAGCTTTGATCCAAAATATTTTCAAGATATGAGCTGGGTTTACTTTGGGAATCACTATTTGCCATTTCAAAGGGTTCAGCAAAACCAAAGAGTTCAGCTTTTGTTATTTCCAAATAACATTTACAAACAATTTCATATTTTTCCTTGATTTCGTTGCCAGAATGTTCGCAGTTACCCTCCTCTTCTGCCACTTACGCCATTTGAGGATATTCTATCTTATATAATTGACGTCATTTACGCACACGTTCGCAATCTCCTCGACCAAAATGATTATAATGCCATTCAATTGGTATTTGCAGCCATAAACGTAGTGCTTCCATTTGATAAAAATTTTGTAAAAATAATTTTTGAGAAAGATAGATATATATGTACGTATTAAGATATCTGGGTGAAACGCGACGAAGGTAAAATATCTCTACCATAAATAAGAACTAATGTCTTTTTGGAATAGAAATTTATGAAATTTGTTCTAATTCACAAAAACTGATTTTATATATTATAAAAAAATGAATTTTATAAAACAAAATATGCAAATGTACTCGACTGTTTAGCGGCTTGAGCGTGCAGCAAAATATTTTTTTTTCAATACAAGCGAGCATAATATTTACTTGCTTCTTCTTTTGTTTATTTTTGTTAGCTATCTCTTCCCAAAGCCACATAATTTGCATCTCGACAGTTATTCCAACTAAAACAAAAAAAACAAAAAAAAAAAATTCACACAACTGAAACTCAAACTCATCAACGTCAGCAATAGATATTCCAAGTTCGAAATGTCACTCAGCCAACAATTTTCTTGTTAACTCCATGCGGGCCATTAAGTCAATTACCCTCCAGACAGTAATTTCATACTATGAAAAAACTAAAAGAAAAACGAAGAATAAAAGTGAATAGAAAAACATGGAAATTTCGCAAAACATATTGCAAAAGCATAACAGATGTCTTTTTTCCAAACATAATTGATGCAAAAACAAGCCTGGTGGCGTTGGAGGAAAACGCAGATGGATGACCTCTTTCCCATTGACAGTAACACACCTTTGTAGGTAGTAAGAAAATTAAGTAAAGGTCCTGAAATTCACAATTGTGTTTCTCCATTTTCTAAATAATTACGTTTGTTATCTAGCGAGTGTTGGAGGCAAAACAAATTTATCGCTTGTGGGTTGCCAGGTGAAATTGCTGCTTTACGAATTAGCTTTCCTATGTGGCCATAAAAAGTAGTCATTAAGTGCCAAATTGTGTCTATTTGCCAAATGAGAGATCATTTCAATACTCTGAATGAGTAAACAAATTATTATTAGAGGGAAAAGTGTGAGATAATTAGACAGAAATTGTATTTTCTACGGATTGCGGGTCGTGTACTCGGTAAGGAGCAATTATGGTGTGAATAGTTGTTGGCTTGCGGTATTTTTGTAAAACTCTCACATTGTTTACATACATGTATTATATATTTGTATAAAAGTTATATTTTTCAATCTTTCAGGAGAGAATTTCTGTATAGACAGTTTTTGACTATACTAGTGGTTTAAAAAAAATTTAAAATTTAGCCTACTTTTAGGGTTGCATATAAAAATAATGAGTAAAGACACGCACCAATTCAGACGAAGATCGCATGGTTTGGTTTGAGCCCAAACTTAAAATGATTTGCTACAAAAAACAAAATATTTTTAGAATGTGGCTGGAATCATTTTATTGTTGAGAACTGTTATGACAGATACTATGTTTTCTCAAGTGTACATTCAATTTGAAAAAAAGTTGCCACCTTTACAAAAATTGTTGGATATTTTCATACTCGTTTGGTTTCTTTTCTGAAACCGTTGAAGTTATACATAAATAGTTGACAAATTTTTAATACAATATTTTCTCATTTCAAATAAATTTTTTTAATTCAGGACTGGAAAAAACAAAAAAGCGATTATATGAAATTATATTTTTATTTATATGTACCGTTCCTGCCCAGCTTTTTCCCCTCCATCTTGTATTACACGAAATCGTTTATCAAAAAGACTTTGTCGCACAAATGAACTGATTATGCAGATTAGAAAGGCCAACAACAACCAAAATGGAAAAGAGCTACAGTAAGATAATATTTTTACTTTTCCTTAGAAATCTGAAGAAGCCCACTTCATACACTTTCTTGCGCACTGCAAATACTTTGCGCTACACGAGGCGTTTAGTCCTTCTCCCATTTCAAAGGGTTAATTTTATATGGTAATCCGCATATTTTTAACATAAATATTACAATCATTAAATCACCATCAAGATGGTCAGTGAATGTGACACCGCCACTGCTGCGTTTGCTCCTCCATACATGTGTGTGCGTGAGTGTGGATGAGCTTAGCGTTAGTTAAGTATACGCCACAGCCTTTTCAGTTAGACCCATAGAAATACAAATACACACACACATACGCTGACTTACACTGTCGGGTTTCATTTATGCTGTTGAAAATTTCACTCTCATTCGCTTTATTAGCCTTTGGCATAGTGTGAGTATACATGATTATGTGTGTGTGTGTGTAGTTGCAGTTTTCTATGGCACTGAAGCCATTTATGTAGATTCGCCCATTGCCTTGCGCAGTTGCCACACGGCAAGCCTTTCAACTGTTGGTTACTTTGCGCTTACACTAATATTCTAATACTTTCATCTGTATTTTCTCGTTGCTTCGTGCTTTTTTATTATTTTCCTATTTACTTTTTTGTTTTACTTACTCTTGCCATGGCTTGCTCACGTGTTGCACGCAACTTTAGCCTGCTGATTTTATTCCACACAGATTAAGCCTTTTTTGTGCGATTTTGCCCCCAGCACACACTCACACACATACGTGGCGTTGTGACCTTCGTTTAATCCATTTGCTGAGCACACAGGCAAATGGCTCGGATGGAGTCTCGGCATATTATGGCAAACTATTGGCTGGGATTAGCCAACTCGATTGCGCTCTACTATGTATGCTTGTGTACGTCCATGTCCCGACCTGGCATTCTTTCTTTTCTCTGCAACAAAGTATGCGAAAGTAGAAGTTGCGCTTCCACTTGGACTCCTTGCGCCTGCTGCTGCCTAGTTGACCCTTTAACTTTCGTTGATGACTTTTTAAATATCAGCTATTGAAATCTCGTCGCAAAAGTAGTTTGGCTTCGTGTGCTTCATGTGCTTCATGTGCTTCATGTGGTGCTGGTGCATTGGTGGCTTGCCGTCGCTGGGGTCATGGCATCAAATAATATTAAAAGTTCGCTCAGCCAAGTAGTTTGAAATTTATTCATATGTTCGTTACACTTTGTACGCATTTGCCGCAATGCAATTTTCATGCGAGTTCTCAACTTTCCTCTATTTTGCATTAATAAAATGTTTGCAACAACTTTAAATTACGGCACGCCGCAGGACTAGTGAAGGAAATTTTATGAAGGTTGAAAAATTACACCGATAAAATCATTTTGTAATCCATTTGAATTATTTTCTGCCAGGTGTGGCAAATATGTGTGGACAATGAGAAGCGCTTGCAATAACGCTTAGTTAAAATAATTAAATAATAAATTGCTGATCCAATTTATGGATTTTTTTTATTCAATACAATACACTAAAGTAAATTTTTTAGTCGCCATTAGGATAGTAAGGACTATCTAAGTTGTCGTCGACGTCATTAAATGGTAGGTCCAAGCGTGCTGTTTTCACGTGGTCGGACCAAAGGGAAAAGGGTGTCAGATGAGCAGGTTTAGTGGGGCCTGCAAAGAGGTGGGCAGTGTCATGCGGCGACTCATTGCACGCAGGGCATATATTGGATATGTCGGGATATATTTTGGACAAATCGGATTTTTACCTGCTAAAATATCTAAAACAAAGCTACGCAAGTGTCACTTGGTCTGTAATAGGTCGTGATTTGACTTCAAGATCGCTATTCACTGGAAGGGTGTCGGTGAAGATCTTGATAGCTCCACTGTGAATGGCGGTCAGTACATGTTGGAAGTTAGTAGGAGGAGTTCATTATGCTCTTTAACTGGGAGCATAAGCACTTCACTATGTAGTTGTTCAACGGGAGACATCAAGAGGAATCCTGTCGTGGTCTAGAGTGCAGTGCAGGTCTATAGCTTCTTTATCTGCGTTCAACTGCATTCATGCGACCATATTCGTGCGGCGTATTTGAGGACCGGCCGGCTGATTGCCTTGTAAGTTGCCAACAAGCGTTCCTTTGTCTTTTCGACATGTGCTGCCTGCTAGCGAGGATTGAGGATTTTGTTGCAGCTCTGTACCTTGGCGATAATCGCGATCGTATGTTGAGTGAAGGGCATAGACTATCAAATGTTACACGCGAAATCGTAGGGTTATTGACAGCTGGAATCTTGACGCCGTCGACAGCAATATTCAACTCTATACTCCTTCGTCCAGTTCGTGAGTATGGTCGCTGTGGATTTGGTGGGGGAGAGTGTTAGGTTCCGTGCAGAGAAGAAGCGAGAAGCTGTTTACCTTTGAATACATGCCATCGATTCCATTGCCCAACTTCAATATCGTGTAATCATCAACGTACGAGGTTATGGAAACTCGCTCTGGTGGCTGTGGGAGTTTCGAGATATAGAAGTTAAACAGAAGCGGGGAGAGGACACCACCGTGCGGAACCCCCCGTTTCATTCTTCTCATTTTAGATTTTTCACCTCGAAGCAGTACGGATGATTGTTGACCGCTCAGGTAGTTCATGGTCCGCCTCTTCATTTATGGAAGGAGCATAGTTGGTTCGATATCCTGCAGTAGCCTTGTGTGATTTACAGTGTAAAAAGCTTTTGACAAGTCCAACGCTACAAGAATCGTTCTCTCACAGGTTGGTTTCTGGTTGAGGCCACGAACTATCTGAGCGTTTATGACGCTAAATGTTGTGGTGGTGCTTTGCACTTTTTGGAATCCATGCTGGTGGTTGGCTAGGCTCAGGTGGTAAGTGAAGGTCGGAAGTAGCAAGGCCTCAAGTGACTTCACTACTAAGGAGAGGAGAGTTATCGGGCGATTGGACTCCCCTTTGTTGGCGGGTTTCCCAGGTTTCAGTAGTGGGGCCACTCGTCCGACTTTGCACACATCAGGTGTGGACAGGTTGAGCTTTGATGCTTTAGCATAACTATCTTGATTCCATCAGGGCCATTGGATTTAAATAATTTCGCTTTGTTGATGACATTCTAAAAATCCTCCTTTGGCATTTTGCGCAGCCGGTTTTGCCTACCGAAGGGTGCAGTGTGAATTGCCGGCTAAGGTAGCTCGCAGACTTCTTCGGGTACGAAGAGGCATGGCCATTGAATTGAACCCCAATTCCGTCACCAAGTCTCCTCGTGTTAGACAAAGCCTTGACAGTAGACCAAAGCTTACTCACCTCTGTTTAGAGGTTGCAAGACTGCAGGTGCTCTATCCACTTTGTTCACTTATGTTAGTTTACCAATCGCCAAATCTTCAAATTGAGGTCCCTTCAAAATAATATTGGGTAGTCGAAAAAATTACTTTGCCGTGTCCGATGGGCCATTCTGGTAGTTTTTCGATCAATGCAGAGACAAATTGATTATTTGTTGTGACACCCAATTTCCATACTTTGGATTTTTCACATAGCATTCAAACGGTTTGAAAGTATTTTTTGTTCAACATTTAACATTCTACCATTTGGTTTTGACTCAAAGTATCATCTTTTGCTTGCAGTTCGGCGTCTTAATACTTTTATGGTAGTCTTTCACTTCCTTCATTTCTCCCATCATTAACTCTCAACCGTTGAATCCGTCTTTTGCTTATTGCCTCTGATAGATTATGACCACCATACACTGGTCATTGTTCTTGCATTCGATGGACTCTGCAGAACTTTTCTTCGATTGGAAACAAAAAATGAATGCCTTCCGCAAATCATCACTTTTCGGTAAAAAAATTTACATTTTCAACACAATAAAAAATGTGGTGTGTTTTGTTCAATGACTTTAAGATTATTGCACGTTTTTAACAGATGCCATGCCAACTAAACAGAAAAAAATTAAAGCTGGTCACAACTCAAGGTCAAATGTAATTTTTATAGGATTTAAAATCTTTTTCAAATCGAAAGTTTCTTCGTCGGCTATGTGAAACATTACAGTGTAAAATCTGGCCTCTCCTAACTTTTTAAGAAAGCGTTAGACCTTCGAAGTGAAGCTGTAAGCCAACATGGTCATGGAGCTTCTAAACGATACAAATAGACTTATTACAGCTCATGGGAGAGATAGTTCAAATGCATCGTATTAAGTCTTATAAGAAAAGTGGTCCAAAAAAAGATAAGTTAGGAAAACTGAGTTATTTTTACCAAACAAATTTTCATACATCAAAAAAATTGAAAGCCTCATAAATATAAGTTATAACTGTAATAAGCAATCCATTCCTAAACTTGTCAAATAAAATGCTAAAGTAATTTAAAAGCTTGTTACCCACTGCCAAAACATGTAACACCTGTGTTGCTTCGAGCAAGCTCAGCTGTGCTGTCTTTCATTTTTCTATACAAGTGCCTGCTATTTTACACAACATCACCATTTCATCAGCACAAAAGGGTCACAAGTGCGATAAATGTCGAAATGTTGCATAAAAAATTTAATTTCATTCGCTTGCGCCTCGAGGCAAGCGGAGGCGGTAAGAGCGGGTAGTTTGGTACCCAATAAACTCGATTTAATGGCGTGTGTTTGTATGTATGCATGTATGATGGACATATTATTCAATTATTGCACCGATCGGCTGTTGCACGTACTTTGAGCGCAAAGTCTTTTTCACACTCCTGACTTTGCCTCTTTGAAGAAAGTGAAAAGCTCATAAATTTGAATTGAAGTTGCATGAAATTCGTAAATTTCAAATGTGCAAAGCTCCTTTCGTTACTTCGCAAAAATCAAGTGTGGATTTGGGGTGCCCGTCTGCTGTGCTCGAATTTCTTTCACTACTGCTGCTGCTGGCAGCATTTTCTATGGCATGCCATCACACTTCGTCAATTTCATTTCGAATTCGTTGCTTTCACTAAACTGCACATAAATTTTACTATTTCACAAAAATCGACAGGGTACTAAATTAAAAGCTTCCACTGCACAGCGACACACATGCACACACATAAGCAACAGCCATTTTGACGCCTCCCCCAGCGGCTGTCACCACCCACACTCACACACATAAAGCGAATATGCTGGCCGCAACTGTTGCTGTCCCAAAACGGCACTGCGGCGGAGGTGTGGCTGGAGTTTGCAGCTGAGCGTGCTAATATTCACACATTCACACATACATACACTTACATACATACGTACGTACATACATATTATATACACCTAGGCTTTGTTGCAACATGTAGCCAAGAAATTTTGTTACTTTGCCCCTTCTGTTTCGCTTTTGCACATATTCGTGTTTTTCCTGCTCCTTCGTCTTTTGCATGTTGCTTTTTTGTTCTTGCCACAAGCCATGAAGCAAAAAATTAAAAATCATGCACAGCATAAATTGAGCAGTTCAGCCGCCGACACAGCTCCACCTGTGCCATCAGTTTTTATACCGTTGTTGCCGTAAAACCCAACGCTGCAGGTGGACGGTTGGAGTAGGTTGTCAGTGCTGTTGCACAAACACATGCACACATATATGAAAAGGCTTTCATCGTTCTCGTTACCCCTGCAGAGATGTGTGTTTATTGACACCGCCAGGTGGCAATTACAAACTCTGGTCCACAACTACAACGAGTTCATATTATTTTCTGAAAAAAATACGAGACGGTGGTGCATGCTGAGAACTGATTCGATGAGAAGGCTTTTTTCCAAGCATGGTTCACTGTCAGATTTCCCGCAGGGTTGATTTTTTACAACGGCAAATATATATTCTGATATCCAACTTAAGCCAGCGGCGCACAACTATTTTTGAAAAGAAAAAAATACTAACTCGCATCGTACGAAAGCAAAACTCGAACTCATTTCTTGGCCGAAGCTCATTTCGCCATTCTTTTAACTTCAAATGCTGTTGATTAAATAAAAAATGATATTCGAATTTTCGAAGTCGAATAAAAATTATATTCGAATATTCGAACTCCAGCATTCACTTGCTCGGCTGACCCAAATCATGAAAGAAGTCTGTTCAAATACTGTCCTTGATTAAAGCAGCATCCACTGATTACCGGTTGCCGACCACTGACCTAAATGAAGCGAATATGTAATACAAGTTGCGCATTTCCTCTGTTCGTGATTCGTTCATATGCTCTATCTAATATCGGTTAATGGATTGGCTGCCACAATACAGCTCTTTTTGCCACACTTTCACTCTTGTTCGCGCCGCGCTACAGGAAAAGATTGCAGGAAGTGGCAGAAAGAGAATACTCGCTCGCTGAACTATCTGCGGTGTTTACGTTTTATTTTTTTGCGCCACATATTGACTCTGTGCCGTTACAATTCCAGTTACTTCTTCGCGTTATGTAAACGGGTATTGTGTGCGGTATCTGCTTTTAGCTTTTAGCTTCTTGCCTCATTCCCTCTTTCCTCCTTTTTATATTGTGCGCTTGCAGCGCTTATACAGTTGCCAAGCGCAACGCAAAGTGTCGCCGTCGCTGCAGCAATCGAAGTGTTAAGCTGATCCCGTCTTAGCTCGACTAAGCCGGCGCCAAATGTATGCACGTATATGCCCGCTTCAGCCACCGCAACACAACTATAAAAGCAAACTTCAGTTGTTGCAGATGAAAGCTTGAATTTTCCACACTCTCCTTCTTCTTTTTTTTTTGTTTCGAGTGCAATTCGTTGTTTCGGCGAATTCAGCAAAATGAAATTGATTTTCGATTTGAATTTTGTTTTTGATTTGAAAGGAGAAATGTTGTGGAATTTTCAAGGAGATGAAAGAGCTAAAGGATTTAACATCACTGCTTTGTTACAAATGGAGTGTGAGAGAAGCGAAGGCATACAAGGTTCTTAGCTGGCATTAGCTGTGGTAAAAACTAGGTAAAATAGCTTGTGGCTTGTTAGTAGAGAACTAATTTTGATAAGTAAATGCTTTAAAAATGCAGCTTTAAGATTCCTTTGATAGAATTTTTGATTATAAATTTGCCTATCTTACGATGGGCCTTGTGGTTCAAATGTTTCGAATAAATTCTGAACTATGAGCAAAGGATGAGATAGGTTCGGGTGTTTAAATGCCTAGAAGAAACTGTGTGTTTCTTGAAAAAATTGCGATTCCGTTATCAAAAAACAAAAAAAAATTAAAATTTTTGGCTGAAAAACATTTTGTATCACACGCTTGAATAAAATCTATTTATTATTAGAAAATTCTTCAAAAAAGCCTTATTTATTTGAACATTTTTTCACTTTAATAATAATGAAGCCGTGTTTTTGTGATTTTTACTATTTTTTTTTTTGCATACTTCGGGCGTGTCTTACTTTTCGTTAATTAAGTACGAATTTCAGTAAACTTATGCATCTTCAAAATTTCGTCGAATCCAGTCAATATCGAGATTTCGAAAATTCACAATTCGATCTGTGTTTAATGCCTTTAAGGCTAGAAAAATATGCAAAAAGAAAGAAAATGTTTGCCATTGATTGAGAACACTGCGCAGGGCTTTAATTAATGCGAAAAGCAAAGCACTTTTCTCCGCGTATGGGCCACTTAAATATGTACATGTGCGTAGCAAAACAAATAAAATCCTCGTACACGAACAGGGAGAATCTCATCAAATAAATCAAATGTACTCCTCATTAAAGAAGAATTTTTTGCTTCAATCAATGCTGGCACTGACATGCGTAGACCCAGTAGGAAATACGGACCAAAGATAATAACTTGTAATTACTCTACTTTCTTCGGGTTTGAAAAATATACCAATAATTAAATTATTATTTTTTATTAAAAATATTTATATGATATTTAATGTTTTTCGTCCCAGAACTGCTAATAATACACTTTTAAGAAATTTTTATAATTTTACATCTTATTTTAAACAATTTGTTCATGCATGGTCGATTCCATTAAGTGTAAACCTCATTTGATAAAAAGGGAGAGAAGTAAAGTAAATGAACTCCAGTGCTTGACTCTTAGAAACTAACACACAGCACATTGCAGCCGGCATTACTTAGCTGATTAGCAAAACTGCATGCAGCACAATAAGCGAAGAGCTATTGGAAATGCTTCTGCGGTGAAGTGCGCTGCAATTGCATTAATGTACACTAAACAAAGCTTGCAAAATAATTTTCCATTGCACAAATAGTTGAGTTATTGAGAAAGCACTCGAACTAGTGGCATAGCATTTCCCTATGGCGATTCGATTGCATTGGAAGAAGTAATTAATACCGAGCTTGAACAGTTGCATGCCTGCCGGCCGAGCCAGTTGCAAAGAAGCTAAATGCAGTGGTATTCGGAAAATGTTTTTCGCATTAAAAATAGGCACATTTTCGCTTTTAATTAAACAAAAATAGTTTGCAAAGAGAGATAAGCGTAATTGGATCGATACATTGCTAGGAAGTGTAGAAGCACTTCGTATGTATTTGTTCATTTATAAACCAATAAATCAATTTTGAATGAATTTCGACTACTAATAAATACATAATAAATGTCAATAAGGATTTTTGTATGAGCCGCAGTTCTTTTCTCAAGAAGTTATGCCTGCAGCGAGGAAGAAAACTGAGAACTGATAAAAAAGGTAATTTATACGCATTTTAATATACATCACTATTCCTTCCAAATAGGCTCCTGAGTCAATACAAGCCTGCCAAAGCTTAATACGATTTTACTCGTTAGAAGCTTGGCCGGTAAAGCCTTGGCTTTTTTCGATTTCTGCCCATTTTTGGAACGCCATTCGCTCGATTGTCGGACAGTTTCAACGTCATTATGATAAACTCAAAATTCATCACCTGTAATCACGCATTTTATCAATTGTGGATTTGCGTTGTTAAGCATCTCTTTCGTGTCATCTACTTGACTTATTTTTACAAAAGATTCCGGTCTTGTGGTACGAGTTATACCCAAAACATTAAACAAAATGTATTGAGTCGATCAATAAGAGATGCTGAGATCCTCTGTTATCTTTTTAAGGCTCATTAAAAGAGGTAGATAGACAGCTCGCATAAGTCAAGTTTTCAATGACATGAGGAGCTTCACTAAATGCTTAGAGCCACTTTAGTACTTGTGTTCGTGATAAATTCGGCTCTCCGAAACACTTTTGAATACTTTCAATGTTTCCGTAGCCTTGATCCTATTGGAGATACAAAATTTCAAGTAATCTTGGGGTTAATGTTTTCGGGTACGAAGCAAGCATCTAGAGATCAAACTTCACACAAACATTAGTAAAGATTGTATCAAACTAGGAAGGGTTTTTTTATCGATTCGATGTGGACCAGTCTCTGTGAAATTTGGTCAGATGGTATCGATGCATTTTCGTAGTATATTGGGGGAATCTGAAAGTCGAAATGCTTATTACTCGTAAGAACTTTACACTCCTTCACCTGAATTGCTTTCCAAAGTAAACAGGACTTCCAAAAAAAAAAAAATAAAAAAAAAAAAATTGCTTTTGTTTTTTTTCGGCAAAATCAATTTATTTTATTCAAAATAGTCTCTTTCTGCTCAATATAGCTTCTTGCACGATCCAAAAGCATTCCGAACGAGTGGTTTAGCTCGTTGGCCGGTATGGCCGCCAGTATGTCGGTGCAAGCCTTTTGAATGGCCTCTGCGTCTGCATAACCCTTTCCTTTCATGGGTAAATGCATTTTTCCGAAAAGGAAGAAGTCGCACGGTGCCATATCAGGTGAATGCGAACAGTGGTTAATGGTTAAAATGTGATTTTGGTCAAATAATCGGTCACAAGCGTCGATCGAATGTTGGATTCTGAGCAATTTTTGGCCGTCAGTCAATTTGTGCGAAACAAAGCGTGCACACGCCTTTCGTTGTTCAATTATATTTCCATGAATTTCAATGATGATTTCGGCTGATTTTTGACCAATTCACGCACAGTTTCGATGGAATTTCCGGTGATTATGGATTTTGATTGGCTTTTTGATGTTGATCGTCATTCATGTCCTCACGATTACTTTGAAAACGTTTTAAACCACTCGTGCACTCTACTACGGGAAAGGCAATCATCGCTATAAAATTGCTTCATCAATTGAAACGTTTCGGAAAAATTTTACCAATTTTAAAACAAAATTTAATGTTGGCTCTTCGTTCGAAGCTCCTTTTTGCACCGATAACACAAACACACTGACACTTAAAACGCAATAACTTCACTTCCATTCAATGAAATGTCATGAAATTCTCACTGGACAATCGATGAAGATAGCAGATTCTAACGCATCAGCCGACATATAGATGGTGCCACCAGGGAACGCTGGATTTAAAAAATCCTGTTTACTTTGGAAAGCAACTTGTATATTCAAATCCGCACACGACTCCTCTCCCGTGGCACAATAACGTCTTCTTAATACTTTTCTAATATTTTAAAATTCATGATACCTTTCAAATGGATTTTTCGAATCGAGTAATTCAAAAAGTGATATAGGGGCATTGAATCAGTTTCGCATATTAGTTTTGATAAGAATTAAGGTACAAATAAAGTGAAATGATCAGGTCGTATGTCATAAATAGCACGTTCAACATTGAAATCAGCAAATTCCCAATATTTACGGTAGTCCAGAGGCTTCATATCTTGACTGAGAACAATTTTCTACGGATGCAAACCCAAATCCTTTCTCAGAATTTGCCAGGTTGGGGTTTCCAATTCTTGGGAACATCTTGGAATCGGTCTTGCGGTCTTTAGCAACACTTGCCTGACAAGTCTCCGAAACTATCAGTCGGATCAACTTAAAAATTTAAGGCAATATTCTAGAGGTGTCGTAATAAGACAATAAAAAATTCGATTTTTGAAACCCATAAACCCATGTAACCGCATATAGCTGCTGATTTTTTGGTTTACTGGCATAAATCTAACCTTAAATGCATAACCTCAAATCAAGGTAGCTCCGTATTTTTCAATATAATTTGCAAAAGCAGCAGAATTTATGAAAAATATTCTAAGAATTTCTTTTTTGATCTGAGAATTTAGCATTTAACAGCTTGCATTCATATTTATGTATATAAAAATTGGTTGCGTCGGGACCCGCACCTCTGTAAAAAACATAAACAAACACAAATTGACCTCTAAACTATACACTTCTGCTTCCCTTGACCCAGATGTATGAATTTGTTGGCAATCTCTTTATTATATACAATGCTGTTCCTTGTAAATTTGTTGCCGGAATTCGTGAATTTGTTAAACACACAAATTTGTAGGTAATTAGTGTTTGCATGTGACTGTGTGTGTGTGCTGCGAACGAAATTTAACTCACTAAACTGTGGCCTCAAACGGCAGCTAATTTACACCATTTAAATGGCACTAATGGTTTCCGCCTTTTGCTAGTTCGCCTACTTCCAAGCCACTGCATTCCACTGACTTGTGGGTCAACGCTTAGATTTGCTAGCCAATTTTGTAGAACCTGACAACTTTTGGCAGCCAAATTCATAGTGGCACTTTCCACATTGCCGTTTCCATTTTCTTCACTTTCGCCTGCGCTCGCCTTGCATACACAGACTTACAAACACTGATTCAGCTATGTATATGAGGCGGTAAATATATTATATATACATTTATGTATATACATATACAATGTATGTATGTGTTTGTGTAGGTCTGAAGGTAAACGAGTTTATTTACAGCATTTTCGTGGCCTTTGCGAGTTTTTGTATTGCAGCTTTCGCTTTTTGCGGCGTTTTTTTGCAGCAAGTCAAATAAACAAAACCGAATTGCAATGAGTAGCGCTGTAAAGAAAATAAAATTGAGTAAAAAAAAAGAATAACAAAATAATTGAATCTATGGAAGCGGAGAGTTTCTATTTTACGACCACTGCCCATTGCCGTATAAATTATTGGGGCGCGAAGGTCCGGCCTTCAGCCAGAGCAGCTCATCCGCCTATATGTATGCAACATGCCGCATGCATTCGCTGCTCATTTGCTCCGCTCGTACGTTCAGCCATTCAAGATTCGCTCATTCATTCGGTTCGCCGTTTGAAGGCACTTCATTCCTGTATCTCGTTGATGTGCTTGCCCCTCCACCTGCACTCGCCCACATGTACGTGAAGATGTGTATATGCCAGTTCGAGCATTAGATGTGGCATAAAAAGCACATATATTATATTTAAACATATACCGTTACATTCATTCATATCCATATCCAGCGCATGTGCCAAGGTTGCGCTGCTCTTATTCTGCTGTTGCCTTTACAAATGTTTTCGCTGATCTTATTTGCTTTACGGTTTTATTTTCACTGTTTCGGTATTTTATGGTCGCATTCGAGTATCACTAAAATTCTAAAGCGCATAAAATACGAGCTTACCACATTGGCGGTATCGGTAGTGCCATTGACATGGGTATTTGGCGCGTTGAGAGGTAAATGCTGGAGTGCTACAGACAATGCTATAAGGTACAGGAAAATATTTTGGTTTTAAGTTTTTTATTTCAAAACTTCTTATAAAAAATATTAACTTAAATTTTGAAGAATAATATCAAGAAATTTTCATTTGATCAAATTTGATCTGGACTGTCAAAAAAAAAAAGCAAAAACCACTTACTCTTTTATTTTAATACAAATATTTATCGTTTACAAAAAAGGTTCCTGACACTGTCCAATTTTCCATGCACTTTTAATAAGCCTCGGCTTGGTTAATTAGCCTTCATTCTTTCAGTAAATTTTGGTAAGTTCGGATTCGGCTCATGTTTGGAAAACCATTCACTTAGATATTGGAGGGTTTCTTTCCATTTCGACCTCTGCTTTTTGTTCGTTTGCTTAGGCCTTAATCCGTGCGTAGTCCACAGGAAACAAGAAATTTCAAGCAAACTCAAAAGGTAATATGCGTGGTATGAAGGGTTAGGTTAAATGGATGATCAAAGATCGCACGTGGACTGAAAAATATAGTGCTTTGTGAAGCCTTTGAAAATAATAAATCCTGTGTTCGGACCTAAAAATTGGCAAAACCTATACAAATTCGCAAAGACACTTAATTTCAATACCCGCCAGTTTGGTGTGATGTCTGAAGGCATGCGCTATCAAGTGTCTAAGTCTTCACCTTTCAAACACAGGATAGTCAAGAAGGAAGTGTTGAGTTGTTTTTACCGCATCTTCTTCCAAACAGTTTCTGCAGGCGGCGTCTGGTAAGATTACTAATCTTACAGCACCAATCCGCTCCCATTCTACAGATAACGATTCTAGGATGCCTTTTCTTGCTAGTTCATCAGCTTTCAGTTACCTGCGATTCCGCTATGACTCGGCATCCATACCAGGCTTATCACAAAGACACTCGATGCTAACGACAGCGAGGTTAGACATTCTTCGACCAACCCTGAACGCACCCTGGAGCAGCAAAACTGTTGCTACTTTGATGGCTGCAACCTCAGCCTGGAAGATACTGCAATAGTCAGGAAGTCTGAAACTGGTGTTGATAGCGAGCTTCCGATAGTAAACCCCTGCACCAACCTTCTCACCAAGCTTTGATCCATCCGTAAAGAAACTTACTGCCTCTCTCCTCCAACAGCTTCTTCCGACCCATAGCTCCCTCGTCGGTATGTGGACAGAGAAGGAACCGCAAAAGTTCGGTTTAGCGACTCCATGATTCAGATGATCCGGTATGTAGTCAAAGCGTGTAAGGATATTTGAATATTCAGATACGCGTTCTTTTAAGAACGCAGATTCTCTGAGTCTAATAACCACCTTCGCGGCCATACATTTTCCGGCGATGTTCACGAGCATTATGTTCAAAATTGTCTTAAGTGCCATGGTTGGAGTGGACCTTAGTGCACCACATATGCTGATGATCCCAACTCGTTCACCGCTCTCGAGTTTCTTTGCAAGTGTGGTCTTCTCTATGAAGGGACTACGTTCACAAAATTTTCTTGTCACTCAATATCTCAACTCCCGTAAATATGATATTTAAAAATGTAAGTAAATTTTAGAAAACTTTATTATTTTACTATTAATTTCTATTGGCACTTGACACTACAACGCTTCTCCTCGTGTGTGGCTCTTTATGTTTCGTTTTCACGCACGTCCTTGAATCCTTTTGCTTTTCAACTCGACAACCATTAAAAACAAGCATTTTTATTTTTATTTTTATTTTTAACCCTCAACTTGACAACTTTTACTTAAAGTTCTTTTGCTTTAATTAATTGACACTTCAAGTTGATACAACCGCCACAGTTTCTCTGCTTCGTTGCTCAAGTGGTCCTTGGAGTGACCTTTCAACACACTTGCGGTGTATGCTCCTTTTGAATTACCTTCCCTATGCCTTGCTTGCCCCGAGTACCTTTTATACACTACCTTCTTCATTTTCCGCACATTGACCGCACACACCCACACACACACACCTAGAGCATAGACGCTTTATCGCCACTTGCCCGCCTCCATTCATAGAATTAATTTCAATTAATGCAATTCCCGCTCACTCTGAGTTCATTTCCAATAAGCCGGAGATCTAGCCACACCTTATTGGCTCGTTTTTTTGCACACTTTTCACACGTTTCTCTCGCTGAGTGAGTGTCCCGCCGGAAGTGGCTTGTCATGCTGCGGTGCGCTTTGCCTGTGTACGTGTGCGTCGCGCCCAGCTTCACACCCGGCTCAAAGTGGCTTCTTGGCTGCCTGCCTACGGATAGCAGTCACGAGTCTCAGAGTGTCTTGATTTCAGCATTAAATTTCATTTGTGAACCAACAACAAAAGGGTCATTTAATTAAAAACTTTTCGAAACTTTTCCTCGTGCTCGCCCTTCTTGTTGTTGTTTATTTGTTTGTCGGTTAACTTTTTTTGTACGCTTTATGCGTGTATTTTGTTTAAGTAATTTCTACTGCTTCATCGTGTACTTATTATTGTTGCTAATGCTACCGTTATTTGGAGTCAAAATACTGACTAAAGCCGTTTGTTATGCAAATGGCAGAACAGCGAAAAGAGTGAGGAGCGTAATGAGTCAAATTTTGGTTGCTCTAATGAACCGTTACGGCTTGTTTGGCAGGCAAACGCGGTCTGAAGAATTTTGCTTTCGGTAGCTCTTCCTGCCGACAAACTTTTTATTCCACAATGTGTTTGGTGCTTGAATCTATTTTTTCAATTTTCCAATTACATGAACGTGTGTGATGGAAATAAAGCTGCGAGATGTAGGCATATATTGGGGAGTATCTTAAACGACCTTCTCGAATACAGATTTTGTAATTGCTTCCGAAATTGGGAGTTGAACCAACTTTAGCTTAATTCCAGATGCAGGCAGTGTGGTAATAAGAAGAGGGTAGAAGGGGGAAAACGTAATCAGAGCACCATATATGCATTTATTGAGAGCCGTTATACAGTCTTCCGTGTAAACCTCTTCATCTGCTTCTTGCTTATATCATTCCAATACTTACTTACTCCTGATATTTCGTTGGTCTAATAAAAAAGTTCACTAAAATGCCTTGTCGCAAGCTTGGTTCTACTATACACCGTTGGTTCGGAAAGTCCAACCGTCACAACTTTTTTAAAAACTTTCAAAATATGCTCCATCTGTATCGATGCAGCGCTGCCAGCGCGATTTCCAAGCATTGAAGATGTCACGGAAGGCATTCTCTGGAATAGCCGTGATCCCCTCTTTCGTCTTAAAATGCTTGCCTTTCATCGGCTTTTTCAAGCAAGGAAACAAAGTCCGGGGGCCACATCTGTGCTGTAGGGCGTCTGCGGAAGCGTTAGGATGCCGGCCTTGGTTAGGAGGCTGTTCACAAAAAAGGCGGTGTTAGCCGGAGCATTGTCGTGGTGAACCTTTCAATCGGCTGCGGTGTCTTGTCGGACGCTTCCTTTGAGTTTCTTGAGGACTTCCACATAAAACTAGGCGTTGACGGTTTGTCCAGGAGGAACTAATTCATGGTCGACGATGCCTTTGATGTCAAAAAAGACAATTTCATCGTTTTCACTTTGGATTTGCTCATTCTTCCATTTTTTGGGCGAGGAGACGAAATGCTCTTTAAAAAGGCCTAGTGCCACCGAAACACACCACTTCTTGCTAAAACAACACCTAGCTAAGCTTGCTTGATCGTATCAAACGTCTCTGTCGCAGATTTACCGAGCTTCAAGTGTTCTGACTCTCCAGGTGCTCGGAGACCACTGACCAGCCGCTCGTTCGTTAGCTAGGAATGCCCTCTAAAGAATACAGTCGGTGCTCGTACGCTCCGAAGTACAGTCGCGGCGGAAGAAAACTAGTTCTATTAGTTTTCGGACAAACCCTGTATATATTGTTTATCTGCATTGTCTAATAATTTACTTTATAGCTGATGATTAACCCTTTTTTCGACTGGGAAATTTTATAGTAGAAGAAAAAGAAGCAGGTGCTGAAGAAACAATTAAGCTAATCGGGGCATTAGGTTTTGGTTTAAGCTAACCATTGCTGTATAAAAGGTCCTTTAATTGCAAACAGTTATCATAAAAGAAAATAGCTTGCAATTAACAAATAAAAGGCGAATATCAACAGGAAAAACAAAAAGACTTACGATTGCGCAAATATTTCAATAAATATCTGTCCGTATCATTTTTTCATCAGCGCTTAATTCTCGAGTTTATTAAATACTCTACTTCTACAGTAAAAATTAAAATTCCATTACCTCGAATTTCTTCCTCGAACGTCTTTCTTTTATTATACTCTCCTCTTTGAAAACACGGCTTTGTTTGTTGGCTGTGTGAAAGTATGCACATTTAGTTAATGGTCGGCGATAATTACTTTCGGGTATTACTAATTTCCAATGAGATCAAGTAATCGTCACGTGTGCTGCAATGCTGTCGACTGGCGCCAGGCAAGGAGCAGCGACAGTAAAAGCAATATACTCGTCTATACGAGTATTGTAAAATTCTCGACAAAATCCTACACTCATTCAACAGTCATTATCTGTTTTAGCTTTCCGCATCAAATTCGCTCGTTCGCCTCAAATGCTCGCCACGATATCGCCGGTTTAATCTCATGTGAGTTTGGAAGTGTGGGGATGTATGTGTGTGCACTTGCCGGTTGCCGCCACAAATTAAGCAGCTGGCTGTGGTAAATATGGAGGATATATACTCCATTCAACTGCTCCGACATTCGATATTCGATAGCTCAGCCAAATGGCACCCATTCACATTCGCACACACACACGCACACATACATGGATATATTGGCATACAGATATTTACCAATTTAGTCACCTATTGACACAAATATTCCCTCGTTGAAATGCGGCCTGGCACATGTTCGTGAAATCAGAGCTTACATGTTGGAATTATTGTTCATACTAGTAAAGAGGGCTTGTCGGGATGGTTTGGTGCTTAATATGGGCTCATTGTAGACTTCTTCTCTGTGGAAAAGTCAGGCCCACCACTCGGTTATAAATTTCCATTACAGAAGACCGGACATAATTGGCCCAGTTGTTCTTCCGTTTCCCTGTTTGGCGCTAGTTGGAGATTCCAAGGTAAACCGGGTTCTTCTCCACCTGGTCGTTCCTCTGCTTACCCGGCGGGTACTGCGTCGAATACTCTCTGAGCTGAAGTGTTTTCATCAATTCGGACGACACGATCTGTCTCTTAATTCACTGAACTATGTCAATGCTGTCGTATATCTCGTACAGCTCTTCGTTCCATCGACTGCGGTATTCGCCGTTGTCAATGCACAAAGAACCATAAATCTTCCGCAAAACCTTTGTCTCGAAAACTCGTAACGCCGCATCAGCAGCTGTTGTCATAATTCATGTCTCCGCAACATATAGAAGGACGGTGATGATGAGTGACTTGTAGAATTTCGTCTCTGGAGGACTTTACTTATAATCAATAGTGGTTGTATGAAATCATAATAATTTTTCGATTGCTTTTAATTACTCTGGAATATGTTCTCTCTAGAGAAATACCACTTTCTTCATAATACTATTTTTGCTCGCATTACGCCTGAGTATTCCTAGAGGGTTCCAACGTACTGCTACGTGTTGTTGGGTTTATTGAGTTGGTAATTAAAAATTTTAAGCTGTTGCAACAAAATGCTGTGAGAGAAACGTGATGAAAGAAAATTTGATTCCGTATCTCGTTGTAATGCGAGCAGAAATGTTGAATCCATCTGTAACCGCCTTTACATGTATGCGTCACCATGTGTTGTAAATATGTATGTGGCAGGGCTGATACACCGACATTTCGTACGTGCAATTGGTACGCGCGAGTTTGGGTACCCAATTAAAGTCTGATATAAGCATTCGCAGACATACATAAGTATATGAGCACTTTGGTGTGTATTTCGGGTAGCAGTTGTGTCCATATATGTTATGTGTGTCAAGCAGAAATATTGCTGGCATAAAAATGTAGATAACATTTATGTGCTCGGCGGTTTATCATTTTTAAATGGAAAATATTTCCCTTTTTACTTTCCAGTTATCTCCAGATTATTAGCAACATTCGCTTTTATGTTATTTATGCGTTTCTCAGAAATTTTGTATTTCCTAGAATATTTGCGGAAGAGATTTGCACACAGCAATGGTTGCTGAACAAACTTGCTTCTCTTGAATTAAAACTTTTTAGTTACAGGCAAATTTATTCAATTTTATTGGTGCGGGTTCGGATTTCTCTCATAAAATTAAGTTAATTTACTAAGGATTAGCTGAAGCCTTTTCAGATTGATTTTCTATGGGTTTGGGTATTCTTAGAAGGAAGGCAACGCTGGCTAATAAACATTTGAATATGCATGTGTAATAAAGTCAATTTGTGTGTTGTATATTTTTCCCGGAACTGTTTGTTTGTTTCAATGCTTTTTCCTCTATCTTGCGCTTGAGGGGAGTTTTGTATCCATTTAGGATTATAGGCTGCTGATATCAGTCACTGTAAAAGCTATTAAACAAATTTTAAATATTAAAATAATAATAAAAAATGCGCAGAAAAGCTTTTTGAGGCTTGTAAAAGATTTCTACTCTAAGCCTTCTATACTCTTTGTTGTATAGGGATTACTACAGAATTTTTAACATTTAAATTGTGGTGTGCTCAGCACATTGACTGCCAAACAAATTTTTGTCAAATATTTTTTCTTCATTACTTTTATCACATAAAACCAGCAGAAATCGTCACAGTGTCTCGAAAATTGATATCTGCGGCATATCCAGAAAACATTATCCAATTAATATCGCTTCATAATGCGTTGCACAAAAAGCATGACAACTGTAATTGTCGAACAATCCCTGTCGTATGATTTCATACGAATTGGCTCCCAATGTGCTAGAAGTGGATTCCAGAAAAGATTCCAAGAAACACATGATATATAGGTTGTTAGTCTCCGGAAAGAACTGATCACAAAAGAGCTGATTAAAAGTTACTGCTGCAAATTAAAATCCTAAAGATTTCGCTTACTTAGAGCAATCTATTTACCAGCTGTTCTCCTCCAATGGATGTTGTGAGCACTTCTAAGATTTGTTTTTTATTATTAGCTTTTCCTCTTTCTTGGTAAAGCTTTCTCTTGAAGCTTAATCGTATTGTGCTTCGAACTCAAAGTCTGATTAATAATATTCATGGTATGAAAGTTGATTCTATATGGTAAACGACTCTAACACATACAGGGTTTGTCCGGCAAGTAAAAAGACGGAGTCGATTTAAAAAATTGTATTGAGCCAAACGTAACAATTCTTTAAAAACTTTGAAAAAGGACTCATTTTGCGTCGGTGCAGCGCGATTACCAAGCATTGAAGGCGTCACTGAAGGCATTCTCCGGAATAACCTTGAGAGCCGAGGGGCAAGCTGTTTGGATCCCCTCTGTCGTCTTAAAATGCTTGCCTTTCATCGGCCTTTTCAGGCAGGGAAACAAAAAAAGACCGGGGGTCACATCTGGGCTGTAGGGTGGCTACAGAAGCGTTATGATGCCGGCCTTAGTTAGGTAGATATTCACAAGAAAGGCGGAAAGGCAATCGGCAGCGATGTCTTGTCGGACCCGATTGACCCTTCGTTTGAGCCTCTTGAAGACTTTCACGTAAATCTTGGCGTTGAGGGTTTGTCCAGCAGAAAAAAATTCATGGTGGACGATGCCTTTGATATCAAAAAAGACAATGAGCATCGTTTTCACTTTAAATTTGCTCATTCTTCCGGTCTTCATCTGCGGCCTTTTCCGGCCCTCCGGTTTTCGGATTACACTTCTTACAGAATCACGTTGCGTGAAAATGTTTGTCCCGACTCTATAGTTGCTCGGAGAGAACTAACCAGCCGCTCATTCGTTAGCCAGGAACGCCCTCTACCGAAACCAGTCGGGCTCCGAAGTACAGTCGCGGCGAAAGAAAATCAGTTCTATTACTTTCTGCACAAACCCCTTATCCTTCTAGGGAATGACAGCCATACTATAATTTATTAGGAAGTCAGTATGCAAGCAGTACTTATTTAAACCATCAGATAATTTTTGTATCATAGACAAGTCTATAATTGTCATATATATAAATGAGCTTAGTATAAAGTCCATCCCAACAGTTTGAAAACTGCGTTTGAGCCACTTTCCCAAAATCCCCGACAATTAAAGATTATTTTGTTTATCTGTGAAAGTTGCTCAGTCTAACTAACTTTTCTAGCAGTTTGATCTATACAAAATACAGCAATTGGAATGCCATGCAAGAGTGATCACACATAGTTGTTTGCTTCTTGTGCATAATTAGCTGCATTACCATTATTATTACAAAAATAAAACATTCAGTACCATCTTGTGCATCCATTAGTGAAACTTGCCAGCGTGTCCTTTTGCATTGGCGCCTCTGTTCTTCGCAAAAGTTGCAAAATAATTTTACTTATTTCGCCCTCTTTTTTGCCGTTAATTTTATGTACTCGTACAACGTCCACGGCCAAAGTTCAATTAAAATTCATTTTTGTACTTTTTTTTCTTTCTCCTTTTTTTGTTTTTGCCTCGGCATGTTGTTGTCCGCTGCTGGCGCTGCTATTGGCTCGTAATTCAATTATGCCCCAAAGTTGCTGTAAACATGCACATATATACTTATTTATTTATGTGCGTGTGTATGGCGCTCATGGTGACCTTCATTAAAAGTTTCTTTGCAGCAAGAAGGCTAATTTTCATTAAAGCATATATGCAGAGATGAAGGATAAAGTTGGATTTACTTTCGCTCTCACTTTCAATTAAAATGTTGTCGTAGAAAATTCTAGCAACACATATACATACATACATATACACATATGTACGTTACATTTGGGAAAACTCTCAAATTATGAAAATGTCAAACGTTATTAATAGGTGCATATAATAATTGACAGCTTCTACAAAAAAGTCTCGAAAAGCGGTTGTGTTTGAAAAACTTTGAAACAAAATATATGCGAGTTTGTATGGTCACATCAGTTAGCTTTGGTGATTGATTACAGCTTTAAGCAATTTGGTGTAGAATTTTGCGGTGCTTACTCTTGACATTTTAACTTGCCTGTGTGGGTGGGTCCAAAAGTCGGAACGCAGTTTTAAATTTTGGTCGTCGGCGAACTTTAAAGTTAATTTTAGCTGCACCTAAGCTTTAAATACTTTATAGTGGATTTTTCATGGCACAAAAGGGTATAAAAATATTAAAAAAATTTGAGCAAATTAATTAATTATTGCAATCTTTTCGTTATTTATTTTATTTATTTATTTAAATATTGACTGCTCACCATGTATTTGTAACATTGATTTTCTTAATTTTTCACCTTCCTGTTTTCACCTGCATAGCCTTACTTTTAATTATTAATTTGTGAAAAGTATTTCGAGTATTTGTTTTTTATTTTTTTATAAAAACTTATTTTTGAAAGCTTAAATGCAACGTAAACAAGGCAAAAGTAACTTGCTACCAAAAGCCTTTACTGTTTACATATAAATAACGGTAAATAAATACTTTCGCTTACACAAACACCAACAGTTAGCAGCGAAGGTATTTTAAGGCTTCCGAAGTCAAAGCCAAATTGTCACTTTACTACTAAATTTAACATAACATTTACCCACACATACACACTCACCTACATAAATAAAAGCAAACATCAACACACATACATACCCATGAATGCAAGGACATGTATTGCTATTAGTAAACCTAAATTCTTTGCAATTTTTCATGCAATTTTGTGTAAAAACATTTGCTTCCTAACCAAAGGTACACAAATATGGCACACACACAGGGCGTATATATTTGCATAAGTGCATATGTGCTCCAGCTGTTTGTTGCATTACCTCTTCACATGTTTCAACAATCTGTGGTGTGTGTGTGTGTGTGTGTTTGAGGCACAGGTGGTTTCATTTCGTCGACTTCGAATTTTATGGTTCAATGTTTTGAATTTACGGTCGGAAAAATATTGCATACGGGAAAGGCAAATTTGTTGCTATTGTAGAAAAGTTGATATTTTAATACTTGAAAATATTCACCCCAAAAGTTTGTTCGCAGCTCCCTCCATTAGCGAAAATGAAAATGAGTTGCAGGTGCTTTTTGAAGAGCAAGGCATGAGGGTATAGGCGTTTGCAGGCAGGGTGCCGAAAATTTTTTTAATCAGAGAATTGTTTTAGTTTTTAACGCTTTTAAGTTTAAGTAAAATAGGACGTTTATGAGTATGTTATCACTTTATTTGATGTCTATTATGAATTATGATTTAAGATCCAAGATTTAAGATTTTAGATTAAAGATTTAAGTTTTAAGATTTAAGATTTAAGATTTAAGATTTAAGATTTAAGATTTAAGATTTAAGATTTAAGATTTAAGATTTAAGATTTAAGATTTAAGATTTAAGATTTAAGATTTAAGATTTAAGATTTAAGATTTAAGATTTAAGATTTAAGATTTAAGATTTAAGATTTAAGATTTAAGATTTAAGATTTAAGATTTAAGATTTAAGATTTAAGATTTAAGATTTAAGATTTAAGATTTAAGATTTAAGATTTAAGATTTAAGATTTAAGATTTAAGATTTAAGATTTAAGATTTAAGATTTAAGATTTAAGATTTAAGATTTAAGATTTAAGATTTAAGATTTAAGATTTAAGATTTAAGATTTAAGATTTAAGATTTAAGATTTAAGATTTAAGATTTAAGATTTAAGATTTAAGATTTAAGATTTAAGATTTAAGATTTAAGATTTAAGATTTAAGATTTAAGATTTAAGATTTAAGATTTAAGATTTAAGATTTAAGATTTAAGATTTAAGATTTAAGATTTAAGATTTAAGATTTAAGATTTAAGATTTAAGATTTAAGATTTAAGATTTAAGATTTAAGATTTAAGATTTAAGATTTAAGATTTAAGATTTAAGATTTAAGATTTAAGATTTAAGATTTAAGATTTAAGATTTAAGATTTAAGATTTAAGATTTAAGATTTAAGATTTAAGATTTAAGATTTAAGATTTAAGATTTAAGATTCAAGATTTAAGATTTAAGTTTTAAAATTTATGCTCTAAGATTTAAGTTTTAGGACTCAAGATTTATGGTTTATAATTTAATATTTAAGATTTGTGGCTTATGATCAATGATTAATGCTTATGATTTTTGTTCTAAGATATGACCAATGACTTTTAATTTCGGAATTTCAAATATTAATGATAACAATATGATGAATAAGGATTAAAAAGTTTCGGGATGATAGATGATTAATCAATAAGCAAGAAATTAATACACATATAACTATTGCCAAGGAAATTTTAATTCTTTTATTAAAAATTATAAATTATGATTTATTTTGATTTATTATTAATGACCAAGATTGATTGGCGCTTGATGTTTGACGATATATTCCTGACTTCCTTTCATTGTTCAGTATACGCAATTGAGGAAAGCTCTTTGGCAACAACTTAACGAATTTGATTTAAATGCTCTGCGTGAAAGCAGTTATAAATTACTGTAAAATGACTATCAACAACAAAAAATAATAATAATTTATCGCTTTATTTGGTTTGTAATTAATTATGCGGCAATGAGTATTAATAGTCGTGACTTATTGCCATTCATCGATTTGCAGCAGACGGTCTGGTGTTTATTTAATAGTTGACATTAACTTTTAAACAAAATGAAAGAAATATTCGTTTAATTTTCCATTTATTTTCCGTTTTTCGGTTTGCACTTTTTCTGATTTTTTTTTTTAATTTGCCATTTTTTTACTTTTTTTGCCAGCTTCATATAATTTATGTTAATACATCAATGAATAGCTCGTAATTAGTGTTATTTTCGTCTGGTCCATTTACATTTTTGCATAGTCATCAATTCACATTCAATATGTCATTGCAAGGGTCTGGCATGGCTGTGTTTTGCTTGGTCTGCAGAGCTTATTTTAGGGAAATTGGGATTTAAAAAGGGGGCTATCCGTTATGGTAATCAATTACAGTTAACCATTTGTCTCATGTGTACCACGCTTGAAAAGCTTAGTATGTCCTTGCTCGTGTGAGCTTTTTTTAGCTTGATTGCATGTGCGTAGATATGTGGATGCGTGTGTTAATACGTCTTTTCTTCACAAATATGAAAGTACCCCAATTTTTTTGGTGTTTTTTTATGGCTAGATATAACAGAAAACATTAAGAAACTGAGTAGTATTAAATGTTATTGTTTTAATTTAATGTATATATAAGTTAAAGATATGATTTTACATAAGCTTTTTTCGTTTCGAACAAAACTGTTTAGATTCCTACTATTCAATTTAGTGTTAATGTCTCTTCAGTAATGTCAGATAATTAGATCAGAGGTGCAGTTTTGCTCTTATATTAATAGCAACGACTTATGACCTTAGAGATTTTCTGCCTCTAGTTATACCCAACAAGAAATTGAATTTCCTAATGTACATACTATATTTCCTACTTTCTCTTAAAGCTCTTAAATAAAAGTCCATTTATCATGCAACTAGAAGTTATTGATATTTGGAGGCTTCGCAACAGTATATCATACAGCTTACATACAAACTCCACTATCGGAATCAAGTTCTTATAAGGAACCCTTTATATTTGTGAAGAGTAGTATAGCTTCGGGGAAACCGAGGTTAAGGCTTCTTCGATTTTTTTTTTTTTAATTTATCTTGCATGCATTAAACCTTTTCAGTTCTCATTCAAACCATTTTGATGATTGATTCATGGATTCCTTTACCAAATTTCACTAAAAGTCTTTCATTAATTTTTTAATTTAGTAAAATTTATTCTTATTCAGTTTTATCAAAAAGGGAAGAAATCTGCGGTACAGATAAGCGTTAAAGATTAAGAACGTTACAGTAAAAAGTTTGCTCAAAAAATGTTGAAAATTGTCTTCAAATTTGCCTAGCTTAAACCGAACTGATTTGGTGAATGTGTTTTCTTCTTGACCACGGCGGTTAAAGGTCTGAGGAATACATTTTATTTATAATCCAAAACCGTTGCTTTGTTCTCCAAATCATATTGAAAATATTGAAAAATATTTGCGTTGAAGAAGTAAAGTGTTGTTGGAATATTGGAATATAAGTCTTCGTATAGACTCTTTAGGTGATATTTTTATGTGCTTAATTAAAGCTTAAGTATGTGTGGTTAATATGGCCCATTTGGCAAGGAAAATCGAGTAACATTTTTTTAATATGAGTATCAAACACAATCACTTAAATGGCCGCGGTTCGGAAAAAGTTGTGCAAGTGTATGCTTGGGCAAGTGAGTTGATTTTCGGTTCACTGGGTGATCACGTACATGTATATTCTTACATCCATAATGTTAAATGGCTAAATATAGTATATAGGAACATACGTATTTCTTTTCACGCATACATACATATATACACATCAATTGATGGCTTCTGCCTAAGCAACATCGTAATTGCTTCCATGTTTTCCTTTTTTTTTCCTCACTCAATCACTCACGCACCAACTCACGTTCCGACAGTTTTTTCTCATCTTTTGTGTCTATTTGCATTTCAGATTCGCAAGAGATCGATAATATGGATTACGTCATGTCGGAACATATTGCTTCGCTGACGCATACGACAGGCGACGACGGCGCAACGAGTGTGAGCGCGAGTGCCGCACCGAGACTCACAGCATACGCAAATAGTAATAAAAATCATAGTAATAACAGCAACAACAACAATAGCAACAGCCGCAGCGGCAACATAAATATCAACGGTAACAATAGCAGTAGTAGTAATAATCAAACGCGGGACGATTTGAGGTCCTTATCGTTATTAAGCGTAAGCGACCATAATATGGAAATATCGGCCATGGCACAGGAAATGGCGGTGGAAGCGTCCTTGACATCTTCCAGCTCAGCCGCGGCAGTAGCAGCAGCATCACCGTCATCTGCATCATCATCTTTGTTATCCGAGTCCGCGTCACTTACGGCGGCTGATCGAACAGCCAGCGATGCAAGTGTTGCCGATGAGAGCGCAAATACCATTACCAACAACAACAACAATAACATGCAACATCTTGGCACCCAGCGCATTGCATTGACAACAACAGCGAAAACAAAAACAACGCTGGCCACCGAGCACCAGCACAATGCGGCCAAGTCACAGGCGATTACAACAGCCGCCACCGGTGGCGCGGTCGGGCGTCAGCGCGGCTCAGCGAAAAAGGTGGAAAGCAAATACATTCTACCCAAACCGCAGAAGACCGATGCGCCAATGCTCAACTACATTTTCGATACATTTTCGACGGCGAACAAACATCATCATCACGATCAGCGGTAAGTGCCTAAGTGTAAATAAGCGCCTGAAAATATGCTTGTGCACGAGTCATTGGCAAAGCAATCGCATCTGCATTTGCTCAGTTGGGCAAGGGCAGCGCGGTGTGCGGTGACGTAGCGGTAATGTGTGTGCGGTGCACTTAGCGCAGCAGTTTGTGTTGGACAAAAGTGGTTACTCATGTGGTTGACTGCGGCAACAGCGCTGCGCCATTCCAGCCAGCGCTACGCGAATGCCGCTTGGCACAGACGCTGGCGCTCGCGCCGCCACTGGCACACTGGCTGCGCACCGTAGTCGCTGCCTCAAGGTGCAATGCAGCAGCTGCCAGGCAGTTGTAATTCAAACTTTGCACATTTGTAAGCCACCATCTGCTTGCATGTGTGTGTTTGTGTGTTTGTGTGCAAGTGTATTATGTTACAAGTGTATGCACATATATTCAAGAGCACTCTTGCTTAACTGCATTCGCATGTGCACTCACTCACTCACACAAACACACATACTGCCACGCAGCGCATTGATGCTTACAAATACAGGCAAATGCATATATTCATTCACATTGAAATGTTTCCTGTAAATGGAAATCTGTTTGTATATTTCGATTTGTGTCACGGCTAAATGATGCAGACTAACACACACTCACTCACCGGCACTCAAGTTTTGAATGAATGAGTGCGTGTAAATCCAGGACCCCTGCAGGAAATGTGCATGTGTAGGATTTTCGTTTTCTAATTTTTTATGAAAAAATAAACAAAAATTATACTTTTGCATTATTAGTATCATTTAAATTTATTCTATCATGTGAGCTTGATATTTCTACCCATTATTCTACAACTTCTTTCAAGTTACTTTTCTATATTTTTTTAGTACATGTCACTCTTGATTTTGTTTGAAATACTACAGTTCCAAGAATTTGTATTTCCAACCGTCACAAAAATAGTTATTAATTTAAATTTGCATATAATAAAAATGGCCCGTTCTTGTTACAAAAAATCAGAAATTATCGATTTTTATGGTCGGTCGGCCGTAGCCATGACAATCGGACTCGGCTCGACTCGACTTTTTATCCGACCAAGAACTGTACATACGCAGTATTCCCTCAAATTACTGATAATCTTTTCTGCTCCTACGATGGGATGAACATCTGTGTCAATGGTTTTTTAATAATTTTTAATTTTCGCAGACTTCTTTTGAAGCCAACTTTACTTCATTAAGAGAGTTCCGCATTAACCAAAACAAACGGTAGTTCGATGCTGCAATGTCAGGGCTATATGGTGGATGCATCACCATCACCAAGCTTTCCCAATTTTTGCCGAGTCATCAAAGATGTGTGTGGTCTAGTGATGTCCTGATGGAAGACGAAGCTCTTTCTGTTGATCAGTTCTGGGCATTTTTTCGATTGCTTGCTTCAATCTCAGCAGTTGTTGGTAGAATCAATCGTTCAACCAGGCTGGAACAGCTCATAGTGGATGATCCCTTTCTAATTCCACCAAACACTCAGTAAAATCTTTCGAGGCGTCAATCTTGGCTTTGTGACCATTTGCTTAGTTTCATCACGCTTTGACCATGATCGTTTTTGCACATTATTGTCGTATTTGATCCACTTTTCGTCTCCTGTTACCATTCACTTCAGAAATGGTTCGATTTCATTTCGGTTCAGCAAAGAATCGCAGTTGTTAATTCGGTCCATTAAATTTTTCACGATAATTCATCTGGTACCCAACCATCGAGGTTCTTTTTGTAGCTGAAAACCGTTCGGTGATGAATGTTTAGTTCCTTAGCGATGTCAAGACTGCTTTTGTGACGGTCTTGGTCTTTTCCATAATTCCATTGACTTTTTCAACAGCAGGTCGACCAGAGCTAGGTGCATGTTTCACATCGAAATTTTCAGAACGGAGGCAAGCGAAGCATTGTTGTGCTACGCGAACAGATACATCATCATCTTCTTAAAATTTCATTGGTGGCTTTGCGTGGGATTCTTCGCTTTTTTATAAAAAAATTTAAAAATATAGTCTTTTTCTTCATTATTTTCAATAATTTTTGAGCGGTACAGTCGCTTTTTTTCAACTTCTCCGAATGTGATTTTATTTTGGTTAAATGAAGCTCACCTTTCCAACAGTATATGACATGACACAAAGTCATTGGTAGCACTGGAGATATACGACTGCAAGGACATCTATTAACAAAATACGAAAAGACTTTTTCGACTACCCAATATATACGTTACTGATAAAATCTTAATAAAATTTCAAGAATATTCATTTTCTTATTGCCACACCGTAATTCCGTGTTCTAGTGAAATCGGTCAAAGAAAGCGGAATTTTCAAATACCAAGAATTCTTGTGAGTTAGTACTAAAATATTACACAAAACTCCACCAGTGTCACCCAGCAGTATAGGTATATACATATACAAAAATTCCATATAAAAAATAGTAATTCGATACATTTCTACTCAGAATCTTAGTTTAAATCAAATCAAAAGTAAAATAAGAGCAAAAGCATTCTTGCTTTGTTTTCAGACTAAAAGAAAATTGATAGCAGTTTTCTTTGGAATTTCGACATTCATGTTTTGTGCTCTCCCAATTCATTATGCTTGTGGGTGAGCGTGGGCTTTGCAGTGTCCTCCGGTAGCACTGTGTCCTTGAGCGTGTTGCAGCTCTTCATAACCTCTATTAAGATGGTATTTCCAGTTGACATACTACTACTCGCGCATAAACAGATTTCCATCGATTGTTGGTTTGTGCGCTCGCACTTGTGCATATATATTTACATATGTAACTGTGTATTTCTTCGTGCACTTAAGCAAATCCGTTGCGTTACAACGCGCGACCGAAAAGGCGGGCAACGATTTGAGCTCGTCAGCTGTGGAGTATCTGCATATTGTGCGCGCCAAACAAATACTATGTTTATAAATATATGTATGTATGTGTGTGTGTGTATGCGCATTGCAATGCGGTTTGTACATAATTGAAAATAAATATACAAAAGAAAAGTTGCAAAAGCATCGTTTGAGTTTCTTGTTAAATCCAGTCAAGTGAAAATAAAAAAGTTTCTATTTTATGGAAATCCCTGCGTGTGCGTGTTTGTATGTGTATGTGTGGAATTTATGCTTTAGTATGTTGAAGAAATATGCAAATGACATGCGCTTTAGTATTGGCAAGGATGAAAAGGAAAAGGAAAAATGCATAAACATGTCTTTGTGTATTCTGCTGTTTGTTTTGTTTTAGCTAATAAGATTAAGGTGGAATTCTGCAAAGATAACCTTCCGTGGAACTGCTTGAAATACACTCCGGCATTTATGTGGTTATGATACGCTGTAGATTTATCATTCTAAGAATTGTTATTTTACAAGCGGTAGCACAACTTAAGTGCGGATTTTGTTGTGAGAACGCAGTTATTTTGCATAAAAACACCGAACCCTCCCTCCCTTAGCTTTTGACAGCATGCTCCAAGCGGCAGATCTCTGTTGTCTGCCATCATCAACTCGTTCGGTAAAAAAACGGTATAGTTTTTGACTACAACAGTTCCACAATCGTTTCATCACGTTTTCTGCACTTTACGCTTGGACAATGTAGCTGAGAAATGACTTTATCAGTCAAGGAGTCCAGATATCAATAGTAAAAAATTGATAGTAAAACGTTTAAGATAAAATATCGTCTTCTATGAATCATAAGTATACTCGGATAACTGAGTATAATTCGAGAAATTCGCTCAAACTGCGGTTATATTGTTATCAATGTTAGTTCGAATTATATGGTGTATCACTTACATATATGCCTTCTGAAGGACATTATGCCGTATAAATATCTGTCTCTGATTTTTCTTCCTTTTTATTTTTCACTATCCCAATATTAAGATCTGACTTTTTCACCTTTGACTTTATGTTCTGGACATAAAAATTGCTAAAATGGTTGAAAAACCTTTAAAGTACATAAAACAACCAAAAAAAATCTGAATTTCTTTTTTAATATTTTCTCCAGCAACTCAAAAATGGTAACTGGTAACTGAAAAAATAAGGAAACAGCGGGAAAAACAGATTTCGATTTATACAGTTTGTCAAGTAAGAGAATGGTCGACTTTACCGACAGTTAATAAAAGATTTCACTCTAATTCCTTCGCGAGCCGATCGAGGGAAGTTTTGTCCTTGATGCATTGTCAACAAAGGTTCAGTTGTCGTTGATCTTTTGAAAGAGAATCACGTGCTAAGTACGAGTCGCGCTACGAGGCTGTGTTCCTTTGAATCCACCCGAAAGGACCCAAAATGTCGCAATCAGCGGCTGCTAAATATTTCGGCAAGGACAAGCAAAATGAATGGCAAAAGGTTTAGATATATCCTACAAAACTATCCGAATCCATACTCATGATCTGAAATGGTGCAACACAATGAAGAAGCCTCTGTTGACTGGAAAACTTGCGACAAAGCGACTAGCTTGGACGCATGAGAATATTGATAGAGATTTCGAAAATGTAATTTTTACTGATGAATGTTCTATATGGGCAAGTTCTGTCCTCACGCGAGCCTAGTCATCAGAAAAAATTAAGACTGGATTCTGCAGGGAACAACGATCCTAAACACCACAGCAAGCTCTGTACTTAGTGGGAAAATCAAACTGGCATCGTTGCATTGAATTGGCTGTCGCAGTCGTCCGATGCAAACCCTATTGCAAATGTGTGGGCACATTAAACAGAAGCTTCGCGGAAGATGCACATATACTTTGAAGCAGTTCTTTTAAGAAATTCGTCGGATCTGGAGATCCTTGCCACTAGAATACGCCGTCAAATTAGTAGAAAGCATGCCTCGGAGATGCCAGGAATTTATCGGCGCCGGCGGTGACTGGACATATTATTGATTGAATTGCATCATTGTTTGTAATGTTTACAATGTATATATAAATATGAAGGTTTCATAAAATAATGTTTTTTATAAATTAACATGATCATGCTCTTACTTGACAGGCTGTAATTGGGCTGTTTTGCTTTTGTGTTATTCTATCTCTAAATCATTCCCTCAGCATGATTCTTCAGAAAGAATCGATCGTGCAGGCAGAGGCATCAAATAGTATTTTCGATTGATTTACTCGGACATAAAAAAAAAATGGCGGCAAACTGAAAGTTGACGAAAAAAACCAAGAATCTGCGGCCAACAAACAAAATGCGAAAATATCTGCGTGAGAACTTGCGAAGTTTACATTTCTCTGTTGGGTATAGTCGGCGAAGATTTGAAGACGCGCTTTTCTAGATAAGTATTGGATGGATTTCAACTAAGTAGTTTGCTGCTTCTGAGAAAGTATGGGCGTAAAAAACAAAATAAAGGACTGCTTGATAGATAGATTCAACGGCCTTTTGGATAATGACAATGTGGTACAACGTTTGATGCTTAAAGGCGAACTTGATTACTAGCAGTGTCATTGAGGGCAGAAACAAAAGACAAAAAACAACAAGTTACCGCCTACTGCTTTGGAAACGTTGAAGAACTGCCACTTAGACCTATACTCAATAATTCATAGCTCTAAACGCTATTTATTCGACAATTCTCCGCATAAAAACTTGCCTGAGGACGAACATGCTTCAAGATAGGTTGATCGCCCTGGCGTTGCTGCACACTCATCGTGACTGCAGAATAAGTTCTCGAGAAATTAGAAGGATTTGATATTACAAGATCTATTTGAAAATTTTCCACCATAATATTATATACAGTTTAAGATTACTATATTTTATATAATAATCTTCATGTTTCAAGCTATTTCCGGATCCCGCTCAAAGCTACTTCTGGATCCGCACCTGTATATCCAAGGAATATTATCTTGATCAACGACAGCATAGTTATTGGTAATTAAATAAGAAGTTTTCTATAAAGAGGGGGTTTCTTTAAAATCTTTTTATATAATATATAGACTGTGTTATGATTTTTTGTCGTTTAAATGTATGGCGAGTGGAAAAGATTGAAAAGATTTGCTCAAAAGTATCAAAAAAGTATTTTTTACAGAAGTTGAATTTAGATTATATTTTCTATATGGAGTACGTCATCCCAGGGCTCATTATTATTATTCTTAAACTTATAAATTAATTGAAAAAATAGTAATAAAATCAAAATATTTCTTCTAATTGTAAGCAATGACTGGACCGAAAATAACTAGTTACTAATTAACTGCAAATCAACTATTTAATAACTGCACTTCTGTAATCACTTCGGAGACAACGGTTTATTTTTGAAAAATTAACATTGAAGTATTGTTTAACAATTAATTTTTAAACAGTTAATTTCCCAACAGGATGCATTTCGCCAAAAAGGACATACACTCACACACACATTCTCACACATTTGCTATGTATATTTGCATTCATTTGGTTTTTGCGTTTCTTTACATTTTGTGGCGAATTCTCTTTTGTGCTCCTCTTTCTGTTTGTGTTGTAAATATGTGGATTTTTGTAGGTCATTTTGGCAAATGATTTGCAGGGAAATTGTTCGGTGGCGCGCCAAAGTTCGTTAGCCGGCGATGTGCTTGTATGTTTTGCGGTCGTTCATGCCTTCCTGTCGTCCTGCAGCGCTGCGTTGCATACGAGTATTTGCCAAAAATGTTCAACACCACAGCAGCACATGACCGCAGCGCGCGTCTTGAGGATATGAAATTAGGCGGTCGTCGAGCGCAAATGCTTGCAAGCGGCGTTAGCGGCAGAGAGAGCGAGGAAGAGAGATTAGAGCTAGCAGCGCTATGCGCGGAGGCAAGTGCCAGGACAAATGTGTTGGCATGTATTTTGTAGTGTTTGCCGCTTTGAATATTTACGCTTTTCCAACATTTACTTTTTTCCTGTTTCTGCGCTTTTATTTCAAAGAGATTTACATTTTACGCCAAAAACTGCAATTAGCTAGCTTAAAAGTTGGCACTTGTAATAAACAATTTTTTGTTCGCTCATTTTTGGGAATTATAAATGAAAGTTGCGAGTGCGCGCGTGTGTGTGTGTGGATTAGTTTTATAGTTTGTGAGCGCCCCTTTTTGGAGGGAAATTTGCCAACTCGGAGCGCCAAAGCAAAACAAAAGCAATGTAAATAAACTAAATAATAATTATAGTGAAATTAAAATGTGAATCTGTAAAAAGCCGCCTGTCGAAATTTCTAAACTCGCGCCATGTGCTGCTGGCAGCTGCACAAAACTGTTTAACCAGTTTACGCTTGAAAGTTACATTCGAAATTGTTCCAAATTTCTACAGGAAATAATCCGGCTAATAAAGGTATGATAAAAGCGTAAATAGACTGTCTTAATCTATGGACAAGCTCACTATTTATTACTCTATTTATTGAGCCACACACACATGCATACTGCACACACAAGTGCGGGTGTGTTTGTGTGCGTGTTTTCAAAATTTGGCTTAAAAGTTAATTAAAATTGAAGTCTCAGCAACGAAAGCCTCGCCAGCCGCCCGCTTGTTGGCTTTGTGCTGCCACACAGTCACAAACACACACATGCGCTCATAATTCTCTGCCAGTTTAGGCTTGAGTCCAATGAATAATTCACAGATTATTAATGAAAATTCATTACTTGGCATTTATGAGACTATCTTTAAGGCGTGTTATTTGATTTATAGCCCACTGGAAATGCCGGATTTAGCCTAAGTTCGGCTAAAAGCCTCTGACCTGAACGTAGTGACCTTGATTGCTTGAACTGTGCATATACTTGTATGTATGTATGTATGTATTAAGTATTTGTGTTTATGTACAGTAAGGTATAAAAGTGTTCACGAATCTATGTAATTTGAGTACGCTCTTCATTTCATCAATATGACATCAATCTGGCAATATTTTTTTTCTTTAAAAATTTTTAGTGTTGCATTAATTACCAGTTGGTAACACTTTTTTTTTAAGGTAGCGGGACTTTTCCTATGAAGTTAATTTCAGTGTCAAGACTGTACAAAAATGCCTGAAAAATAACGGGCTCAAGTTCGGTTAGCTTTCGCCAAAAATGTGTAAAATTCATCGTTGATGATTGAAAGATAGTTACTTTGTCCAATGAAACCAAAATTAATGGTACATGGTTTGACAAACAGGTTGATGTACAAGATCCAATATAAGCCAAACACTTTTCGCAGAAATGAACTGAGTGTACTACGGCGGATCGATGGTTTAATGCATATTACAGATTATATTGACATTGTTGAGGACTCACATCTTTCAAGTCAGGATATATGTATACAGACCCGAACATGAACAAGCAGATATTTTCATGCAGAAAATCGATCCGAAACATACCGCAAAAATTATCAGGTCGTGGTTTGTACTTACCATACTCAGTCCCACTTTTGGGCTATTTTAAAAAAGAAAATTTTTCCGAAAAGAAGCTCCAACATCTGCAAACGAATTGTGGCAGCGAGGTCTCCTAGTATGGCAAAAAAAAAAAGCTCTAATATCACAGTACAACAGCTAATCTGGGGGGTGAGATTTTCCAAGTCAGGGTGATGGTACTAGGTCAGTATAGTAAAATCTTCAAAGGGTTTGGCGTTCGTATGTATGTGTCATTTTTTTTATGACTTTTTAAATTTTGGAACATTTTTGGGATTATTGGACTTAGAATTTCTCACCCCCCAGAAAATAATCCCAAAATTGTTAGTGTATTTTAGAGAATCTCATAAATAGCATGCCAAATAGAATGGAAGTATGGAAACTGATTGCCAGCCACTGAAGCTTTTTGGGTAATGGTTCAGCAATTTTTTCAAAAACAAGAGGACATGATAACTTCGGTCAGTTCTTATAACAGCTTATGCTTTTGTGGTCCCATCTGAACAATTTCTATGAAGATTACATTACTACCCAAGACAATAATACTTGTCAAATTTCATGAAGATATATCGTCAAACGAAAAACTTTCCACGGCACTTATTTGAAGCTATAAGATATAGCCAACCTGTATCGGCCGTTTCGACAAATAAACAGCTTGTTGTGAAGGAAAGATTGTTTGAAATCAGATCAATATCTAAAAAATAGTAGACTGGTGCAGATAGGCTGTTGATTGTTGTCTAAATCGACTCAGCTCGTCTTATATATTTCCTTCTTATAGGGTTTCCGAAATTTCCTTTTGGATGTGCCATACTGGATGGCAAACTTAATATACTTTTTTCAGGGCATAAATGTCAATAAGTTGTAGTAAAAACTTCATGATCCTTGCAAAGATCTCTATTAAGTGGACAATTAAGAAACTCTTAACAATTTTACTTCTCAGCATCATGGCTTATCCAATTTGTATTTAATTAGAAATAAATTCATATACAATTTAGTTCACGACTGATGAGTAAGAGAAGGAAATCACTCTTTTCAATTGAAAACCAAAGAGCAACGAATGGAAATACAGAAAAGCAAATAGTTATGCCTAATAGTCTTTTGGCACAGGACTTAATGATCAATTAACCGGTCATTGCTCGGTTAAGGCACTGCGAGTTGTAGTCCAGGCACTAAATTTCTTTGTGTGCATTGATAAAAATGCGATCAACTGATTTAAATAACTAGAAAAATTACAAAATGAAGAACGCAAGCATTTACAACAGCTGAACGCTAAACAAGCCTATCATTAGTCGAGTAGATGGCTGTGCGAAAAGTCAAAACTGGTTTCGTGATTATAATTTTAAGTAAATTAACTTGGCTGTGCTAAAAGGCTGAGTACTTTTGCTAAGCCCGAGGTAAATCCAATTTTATTTTACAAAAAACTTACCTTGAAACATTTTCTATCTCGTCATACGCCCAAATGTAGGCAACATTTAACAATCACTTTTATATTTCTGTGGAAGTTTGAAAGTGAGCGTGCCGACCAACCTCAACCCCAACCAAAAACTCAAGTTACTAATACAACTTTAATTAGTTTTTAAAGAATGCTTAAATATTCTGTTTCTGCTTTTGTATTAACTTTTACAGGGCCTTAACTGCATTCCTGCACACTTCTGAAGCTAAGATTCCGCACATACCAACCTCGAGCTTAAAAGTTCATTCCTTTCGCTCTTAATTCTCTGTCACGCTCTGTAAATCCTTTTATCATCGCTGTTTCATTTGTTTGAAGTGTACTTATATTTGATATCCATTTTTTGGTGAAATTCCGCACAAGAGTCACTCTAAGTAGCACGCTTGCCCTCAGCGCAGTTTTTTCCACAGCATTAAAATTGTGTTAAACCAGCGCTTCTGCCTGCAGCTCCCCTTCGCTCTGCACTTCTGCTGCTACTAACGAGTGCTAATGTCTGCAATTTGAGTTGCACTCTTCAAGTGTTTGTCCATTTGAGACTTTATGCGAAAGTTCAGCTGCTTATTAGCTGGCGTGAAAAGTTGCCAAAGTGGTTGACATTGCGCCGAGGAGCATTCGTGCAGCGGACTTAAGTCACAGCTTAAAATGAGCAAGATAAATACTCGAAAAAAAAGAAACATAAGGCAACAAGGAAAACATTCAACAAAAGAGACATAAGAAACGCAGGCAAGGCAAAGTTTATTTAAAAAGTGTGTGGAAGAGTTGTAAAAGTTCTGTGGCACAAAGCTAGAAAACATCAAAAGCGAGCGAGGAAAATAAATAAGCAACGTAATTTGATTAAAAATTTTAATTTTTTGTGTTAATTTTTTAGTTTCACTTTGCTAGCAGTCTAAATTAGTCGGACCAAAGCTTGCTTTCATCGTTATTTGATATATGCCCAGTTTTCACGAACTTCTATATATGTCTGTATGTATGTGAGTAAATATAGAAACTATATTTTTGTGTTGAGTTGCGTTTACAAATTTTATGTGCGCAAATTAATTACTCCATCAAAAGTTCAGAGTCAAAATATCGAAAACTTTGGAAAGCACAGGTAGCACATGGTGTTAGATGCATTAGGGTGGCACCAATAGTTTTGGCATTTTGGGAGGTTAATTTTTTTCGAATATTTCTTTATGCTTATAGTGTATATCAAAAGCCTTGGTTGAGTCCATTATGTTCAATCCTTGCTTCAAGTCTAATGTTGTTTGAGTCTTCCTAAGAATACGTTATTGAAAACTTCATATACGTTTTAGCTTTTATAAAAGGTGATCTGTGTACTTTTATAAAGAAAATAAACAGAAACTTCAGATTTAATGGGGAATGTTTACTATCGTTCGAAAGAACATTCTTTGGCATTTATTTTTTATAGATTATTCCTTTCACAAATTGGCCGCTGCTTCTTCTTAGATGATCCATGCATTGGGTTCAACTCTCGATGACTCATTCGAGCATTTTGACTGATAACTGGCGAGAGACACGCGGGATATTTTGCTCCAAGGCCTGAATCGAAGCGAGATTGTCCGCATAGACTTTAGACTTTACATAACTCTTTATCATGCATCAAATAGTCGGTTATCTTGGTGCAATAACGGTCGCCATTGACATATGGACCGAAGATTCCACCGGCCCTCAAACCACAACAAATCGTAGTTTATGTGGATGATATGACAGCCTCTTCAGGCTGCTGTCTATTCCAAATGCGGCAATTTTGCTTGCCTACATACTCATTGAGCCAGAAATAGCCTCACTTCCGAACAAAATTTGGCTCGAACGCATTGGATCCTCTTGGAACTTTTCGAAAGCACACAGAGCGAGGAGATGTTGCTTGGGAAAATCGAGAAGCTTCAGTTTTTGCGCAATCAATTAAATTTCAATTAATCAATTCGTTCCATATCTCAGTCCGACTTACTGCAAACGGCGCCGAATCGACTCTTCACGGTCTGCCTGAACGCTCTAAGCCACGGCTGCTATGTATATTTTCTTCCCTGCGTGCTGGACGAGGTCTATTCGGTCGAATATTATCTAGCAATGAATACTGAGTCTCAAGTTGGGTGACAGTGTTGCGAATAGTATGCTCAGTAGGTCTATTATATTGACCATAAATCGAGCGAAGCGCTCAAAACATAAAAAAATTACCTCTACATCGATCACTCGTTAAATGTAGAACCTCTTTTCCGACCCTGGAAGCTCTGAAGAACAAAAAATTTTGAGTTCCAAAGACAAGTAAAACTAAGTACCTCCCTAATGCCGGTGCATTTAACGCAATTGCTGCAACTCAAATGACGGCGAAATTTTCGTTTATTTCCTAAAAATGGTTAAACACCACTTTCGTGAACAATGCATCTAACTAACAGTTTATTAGGCGATCAAAAGTTTTCTCCTGTAATTGATACTCGTGTGCTTGTGTGCGCATAGTTTCCGCACTTTTTCGGCTGGTTAATGAAGTATGCATTATGCGAGTTTTTATCATATTTTGCAAATTTTACATTGTCGAAATATTTCGCTTTTGAAGTGATGCTCATAAATTTGTTAGACTCCTTTTGTAAATTGCTCCTTTGTGGACGGGTGACAAATAAAGCTTGTAAAACTTTTATTACTTCACCATTGTTAAACGCACGCACACATACACAAACATATGCGTCTGCTAGTCATGTATAACAGTAGAGCTTTGTTCGCAGTGCATCAAACGCGGCATGTGTGTGTGTGTGTGTGCGTGGTGGCAAGGTAGCAATCGCATTTAATGCATTTTGAATTACGTTGAAAATAGTGCGCTTCACGCTCCCACACGAGCAGTTAGCTCGTAAATGCAACTTAAGTGTTGTGTGCGTGGCTTAGAGTTTGGCGCTTGTAATTTATATGACACGTGCGTGGGTATGTATATGTGTGTGCATAACAATATAGTGGTTGAAAAATAGTTTCAATAAAGATGTGCAGGCAATAAAAGTTTATAAGGAGTATAAATAAAAGTTGCGAGGGTTCAGTGAGGAATTCCGTTTGAACTTGAATTTTGGAATTTGTGAAAGTATTTTTTTTCTATATTTCGTTAAAGGTTTCAATAACATTCGATTATTTAAAAATATAATAACTGGGAAAGACTTAGATTTGTAGTTAGTAAAGCTGCTAAGCATATTCTTTTGTCTTCACTGTTAGAGCTGAAAATAGATCAATTCTTTCAGTTGTCTTAAACCAAACTCACGAACGTCATCTCGAAATGCTTTCAAAATCAGTAATTTAAAAAACGAAAATACTTCTTCGACTACCCAATAATTGACGACTTAACTGAGCTTCTACAATATTTCCTTTCCCTATAAAATATCTTTTTAATTGTCGTGCTTCCCGTTTTGTGAGAAAATTGCAAAAACTGAACACATTTTATACAAGTGCTCACATATTACTCATACGCCTTGCTGTACATTTGAGCAAATTCTGTACTAAATACAAATAACCCCAAACAAGAACGAAATCATTAAAATGGTAAAAAAAATAACTGTAATTTTGTATTTTGCTCTAATTATTTGAGAAAATTATATTTTCATTAAAAATTTTACATGAAAAAAGTAATATTTTTTTAATAATACTTTTACAGAAAAGATTTTAATATATTTTCAATGAAATTTAATAAATTAAATATTGCTGTTGAACTGTAGTAATTTGAAGCTCGAAAAAAATATATATTTTTATAACATGTTGTCCATACAACTTTTAAATAAAACAAAAAGACAAGTCTAATTAAAACTGAAAACTTTTTAGAACCGGAAAAAAAGAACAAATTTAATAAAACAAGTAAGGATGAACTAAGTTAGGATGTAGCATGATACAGTGATATACGAGTATGGGAGTTTCGCATATATTTTAATTAAAATATTTCCGGTTCTGCATTCATCAATTTCAGACTAGAAGTTGAATTATTATTAGGAAGAGATTCGTTCTGAATTTCATCAATATTTTTTTACAAATTGAACGCTAGAAGTCAACCGGGAGTTTGAATATATTTACATTATGTGTATGAGGGCTCAGGGACGTAATGGTCGGATTATACCTATTTTTAGCACAAAGGTATGCTACTAAAAAAAATAGAATTTCAATACTAGACCTCATTGTTTGACCGATTCGTTCTGTAAAAAATTAGCCAAATACACGGTGATCCAGATATTTGTTGTCTGCGTCTTTGCAAAGTTATAATCCGAGTTCGACAATTCTTGAATAAGATGTACCTTAAGGGCACTATTTGAACAAAGTTTTTTCCGATATATTCATCGATGCTTGATTTGTGTGGTGGTAGTGAAAGATTTAGATTTAACTACAGTGTTAATGTGAATGGTTGAATAAGCTCAAATGCCAAATTAAGTTGAAATTGGTCGAATAGATACTGAAATATTGGATTTTGCACAAAGGAGAACTATGCCATTGTTCAATTTTATATATTATTATATTTTTTAATGATATCAAATTTTACGTAATTTTATACATTATATAAATTCTTTCTCTAGCATCTCAGCTGTGTAATTCAATAGTTGGTTAAGTCAGTTAAACAATGAAGCTAATTTGGGGCTATGTACATCAAGGTGGTTTGTAGATTTTCCAATTTCAAAAAATCGCTTTTTTATTTTATTTTATAATTTAAAAACCATGATAAGTCTAAAATATTTCCATAAAGTTTCAAGGCAATCACAACCTTGCCAATTTTTTTTTTTAATTTTTCAATTAATTACTACCTATACTCATCTATTAACTTTGACATGCTGAAAAGTTGTAATAAATTAATTCATTTAATACATGAAAAAGTAAACTTGGTGAAAATAGGAATTTTTCGGCCATCAAAACAGTCACGTTAAATCATATAATAGGGAATTCCGTCATGTTCACTTTTAAAAAATACTAGAGGACCCGTCCACGCTTCACTGTAGCTGATACATAGATAATACTACTACCATCTATATGACTTCTATTAGTTGAATTATAACTATTAGTTAATGAGATATAATATTTTGTGAAGCAACTTGTGTTAGTTTACAAAAAAATGGATCATAAAGCATTTCGTGGGTTAACAAAGCATTTGGATTTTTGGGAAAAATACTGTTGAATTTGGGCTCCGGGAAATCCACCGTTGGAAAGATGTTTGCTTACTTGGAAAAAGGCGAAATGAGCAAAGTAGGTGCCTCGCAAGTTCATAATCCAACAAAAACAACGAATAACTGATTCTGAGAAGTGTGACTGCACGTGATGAACCTGATGAATCGGTTCTCAGGCGTGGAAAAGCGAAAAAGAAACCGGGAAACGTTATGATATCAGTCTTTTGGGTTGCACGTGATATAATACATAATATACGACTATTACTGAGACAGTTATAATCTATTTCACTGCGTATTTGCTTGCAGTTCTTTTCTTCTATTCCAAATATTTAGCAATTGTATTATTTTTGAGAAGACTCTGTTTAAAATTGTACGCATACATTCAAATGATTCCTACAAACAAGAATTTTGAACAAAGGCTTATGATTTAAAATATAATTTTTTATTTATGAGTTGCATTAAACTTCTACATAAAGAGATTAAAGGTATCCTATCCTTACCCTGGTTCTAAGCTACCTCTACACCAATTTTCAGCCAAATCGGTTCAGCCGTTCTTGAGTAATAAATGATGTAACTAACATCAACTTTCTTTTATATATATAGATTTAGCCTACAAGTGCCTCTCGCTACTTCGATCTTCTGTACCAAATTACAGTTTTGTATTTAAATTTGGTGCTTAGGCTTTTAGTTTAAGGGTGTTTTCTGAGCATGGCAGTAGTAGTGACAATGCCCACCTGTAACACTGATCGCCGTTCGATGTCCAGGAAGAATATTTAGAAAATTTCATAAAGATATCTCAATTCTAACAAGGGTTATCGCTTTCATGGACAGACGGATGGACAGTCAGTCACTGGGATTTCAAGACGTCTCATCACGCTTGGTGAACAAAACTTTTATACTCTACGCAACATGAAGCAAGAATATAGCAAAGGAACAAGAACTTTATTTTTTTTGAAACTGTTAGATCTTTTTACACTTATTTCCACTAAACAAAATGCATATTGAAATAAAACAGCATGGATGATAAGCATAACTTGCACACTATAAATAAAAAGCGTTTGCATTAGTAATGCAATAGAAGAAAAATAAATGAATGGGAATTTGTAGTTATACGAAAATATATTTAATTAATTAAAATTTCTTTGTTATATATATATTTTTGTAATTCTTAATTAAAGCCATTGATTATTTTGGTTAGTGTGGTTTCTAAAACATAAAAACATTACGACAGTACTAGTTGTATTTCGTTAGTTATCACTGTAATTTAAGGGGTTAGGGGTAGTCAGAATTTTAAAAAAATTAATTTTTCTTGTTTTTGCATCTTCGTTAAGTGTAATAATATCCGATAATTAGTTTTTGAGTTATTCGGTAGATAACAAAGAGAGCTCGGGCACTTCAAAGCAAGAAGGCAAACTTTAAAACGTTTTTCTAAAAACTATGTTTTTTGAAAACCGCCCAGTAGATTTTAATGAAATTTATACAGTTTTTAGAATACATAATAAACTCGGGCCTGATCGAGGGATTTTTTTCAAAAATTTCGATTTTTTAAGACCAATTAACTATTGATTTTTTCCCACAAATTTAGACACAAATTTCCTGAGGCCGCCATTTTGTTAATTTTTGAAAAAAAAAAAAATTCTTCGATCAGGCCCAGGATTATCTATTTATAAAATTAACTTTTTTTGTCCAATTGATTTTAGATGAATCTCCAAGGACTTATAGTTGTCACCGCAAGTATCTTTTTTTGGAACTGGCTCAACACAAACAACTATAACTTTGGAAGTTAAATTTTTGTTTTTTTTTTTGAAATTTTCGTGACTTCAAGCCAACACATTCTATAATAATGCCATATTACTACTTTTGCAAATTACACGATTTAATAGCGAAAAAAAAATACTGAAAATTCTGATTTTTTCATGTTTCTGACTACCCCTAACCGCTTAAAAGATATAAATAAATACAATACATTTTTATACAAAAGCGACTAATTGAAGAGACACTTGAAAATATTCCATTAAATTATAAATTTGGAAATCTGTGCTGTTTTTTTTCTTTTTGACATCTGAATCAATAAACCGCTTTTTGTAATAAACTCTTAATTAACGATGTGTGCACTTAACTAATTCCACAATGATGCCTAAATAATAAGTAACAAATATTTCAACCGAATAAATAATTGGATACCACTTGTTGATAAAAACCGCACTACAACTAAAAAAATCGTTTTAAAAAAGCGTTTGTGTTAAAAAAAGCAAAAAATATAGGTATTATATAAAAAATATATAACACTAAAATAGTTGAAGCAACACATGCCTTGGCGCGTTATGCCATTAGCCGCCGTTTGGTGGTTTAATTGAATATTCAAGTGAAAAGTGAAATTGTCGCACATTTCCAAAAAAAAAAAAAAAAAAAAACAATTTAAAGTAATCGTTCACAATAAAATTTATTTCCATGCACTTTATTTGCGGCGCTGCGAACTCAATTAAAATCATTTGAAAGCGTGCGAAGCCATAAACCTGCAAAGAATTGCCTCATTCACACCGACACACCCACGCACCCACACACACACAGACACACATGTGTCTGCTGAATTTTTAAATGAGTTAATTTCAAACTTTTGTTGCGATTAAACGAATTGGCATGAAAATATTGTGCTTGCGTCGAACGCAGTTGCACAGTGATTACTTTATTTCAGCTGCAGAAGTAGGTCACTCATACGCCCCTACGCACCAATTGTGTCTGCTGCATCTGCCGCTATACAAGCACTTTAATTTGATTTCTATGTGTGTGTGCGTGTATGTGGTGAGATTGTGTGTGTGTGACTAGTTTTGTAACGAAAGGTTTGTCCTTTAAATGCACATGACATCAAAGGAATTGTGTAACAGCTGTAATACACTTGTTCTATCCATCGGCAAGTGGGCTGAGGTTGCATATACGCCATGCAGTGCCACAAGTGGGCAAAGAAACTTATTTAAAAATTCAGTTTAACAGTAAATGACTAGCAAATAAATGAATGGAATATAAAAAAATTACAGAAGGAACTGGAAAACGTTTGTGGAGAGTTTAACATGACCAATGGCTATCCTGTCTTAATGATTACCATTTCTTTATGCGTAGTGAAAGTACATATGATCTGAAATGTAAAATTTATAATTTTTTTCTCTGGATTATGGGAGTTTTAGAGTAAGACGAACTAGAATTGAAATTTTTGGAATGGTTACCATTCGATATTATTACTTTTTTATGGTGTTTACAGTGTTTATTTATGCAATAGTTGAAAGTACAACGGAAGTGTAGTGAAACGTCTAACATAGGTTTAAGTACCTATCCGCATAAATAACATCAATGATTTTTTAAGTTAAATTTAAAGTGAAGTGTGCTAATTCCTTAAATTAGCTTTTGAATATTGAATTTAGAATGGAAGAAGGGATAAAGTTTGATGCGAAGTTCTAAAATCTGCAACTTTGCTTTGTTCCAAGTCTTGTACGAGTATAATAACAAAAATTCACCAATCGGCTTCAAATTGATACTGAGTATTCTTGAACACTTTATGACCTACGATTAGATTGGTTGAAAATGATCAATTTGACATTAAAAAACGACAATTTTTTACCTTAAGAAACAACATTTCTTTCAGAACTATGCCATTTTGTTGATTTCTGATATTTTTCAAAAATCATAGGTTATTTATTGTATTGGAAATACCTTGAACTTTGACAACCTTTTTGAATTTTTTTGTTTCAGCTTCTCATTTGGCCGGAATTATGTCAGCAGTTGAGGAACAGTTTTTTTTGGTACCTCCGAAGACAGTACATACATAACTCCGTTCTTTGTCGATATTTTTGTAAAAAAAATCTTAAAATATAGCTGATATGCATATGTACCTTATTATGTCCAAAGAGCTTCGATACATTTGATCGAGCACTTAAAAAAAAAGTTAAATTTTCCATACATTTGATATCAGCCTCGATAAGGATCTCAGCACCTTCAAGGTCTTCAACAAATTTTGTTTCTTTTTTTATTCGGTTTTGGCTCATTTTAGGAGCGCCAATTTCGACGTCTTACTGATAAACCCTTGAAACAATATATCATAATCATTCTTGGAAGGGTATTCTAGTCTAGAAAAAAATCGATTTTCTTTATATTATCAAATTGTATTTAAAAGTTTGTCTATAAGAAGATTTTATTTTATCATTTTCAGATATATATATACATATACATATATATATATATATATATATATATATATATATATATATATATTTTACTGACCTGGTAGAAAAACTGCTTTGGTCAAAACTAATGAATTAAACGTGTTTTTTCGAAACTGTTTTTTTCAAAACGATATTCCCGCTTTCTCAATGAACAGATTTACCTGAGAATTTTAAAAAAATCCAATAGCCTTAAGGGGTTACATACGTCCAGTACTTTCAAAAAATCGATTTTTTTTTATAGGTCATTATTCTTAATAGTTTTAGGCGTATTTCTGTGAAATTCGATTGTAAAAATTCCCCATAGATACAAAGTTATGGTAGAAAATCAGACCGCCCGACGAGAATTTAATGCACATAGGTGAAAGTTTAAACTCGTTTTTCTCGAAACTACTTTTCCCGGCACGGTCTGCACGATAACTCATACAATTTTTAACATTTTTTGATGCGATTCTTTTTAAATATGCGAAAACGTTTTCTCTATAGTCTGTCGAGCCGGATTTTCGATATTTTTATTAAAATATTTTATGGACATAATTAAAGTGTGACATTTATGACGTAAAACGCATACTATTTTTCCAAATTCCTTAAATTGGACAATTTTTCGAAATTAAAAAATTCGGCTCGACAGACTATAACTACAACTTCATTTTACAAGATTTTTTTTATTTTTACAAATCCATCAACATTTCCAAAATAAATGATGCAGACCGTGGACCAACTTTTTTTCATTGTACTTTGGGTCACGTGATATTTTATGTACTAATGTTTGTAAAGAAAAATTAAAATATATTTTTTTATAAACTTTAAGTACCAATAAACATTGTATAAAATTTCTTTATATTTATTTCTATTGTTATCCCTTCTGAAAAAAAAAATTCTTTTAGCGCATTTTTGGTGCAGCTGGACGTATGTAACCCCTTAAAAAGTAGTATATAAATTATTTTTTTTTTTTAGGCAGTCGGTATTTTGTGTAAATATTTTTTCGAACTTTTTCGAAGCTTCAGACATTGTGACATTATTCAAGATTATTATTTTTGCTTTTTTGATTCAGATGGGAAGGAGGGTTGAAATCGTGGGTATGTTCACGCGGAAATTTTCCGCAACCCGCCCACTTCATCATTTTTAATATTTTTCTGTATTATCTAAAGTTAACAGCTTTTTACGACAAATATTTTCCTAAAATTATGCTTCTAGATCGGGCTACCCGCTTAAATGTGGTACTCTTATGCCCCATAAGTAGCATACAAAAAATTTAATAACTAATACAGGATCAGCTCAACAATTTGTATTTAATACAGAAGGATAGTATTATTGATTTGTGATAACTGAGCATTTGATTGAACATTTACTCTTCTCAAAAGTATATTCCCTAAATATTATGTTTCTATTTAATTAAACGAAAAAACTTACGGCAAATTTTCTGAAATAAGAAAGTCACAAACCTGAGACTTTCTAATATCTGCAATTTGCCACACATGTTGCAATTATGTCTGCATTTTAATTTCTTTTTTTCAATTACTGAAATAAGTTATTACACATGTGGTAACTTCCCTCTCTAAATTATTTTCAGTTAAAAGCTTCCATAAACATATTTGGTTACCCATACACACAACCTTAGACTGCAGTTGGAATGAGTATAGTACACCAAACAGGAGAAAAGAAGCACCGACACCACTTTCAAACTGCAGTCAATAATGTGACAGCGTATTACATTCTTATTAGATATTCTTTTTCCTTCCTTTCGGTTTCCGACATTCCTAAAACTGCATAAGCTTTCATTTTAGTTGGAGCAAAGGTGAATTTTGCCAATATCACTACGTCATCGGATAAGATTATGTCATATTTGTGAACATTTGTGCTTAATCCACACACACACACACTCACACTTATAGAGCTGAAATTTAACTCACTCAACTTGCTGTAATAACAAATAATCAACACATTTTATCGTCTCTTTTCATTGTCATTTGCTGCCATTTGCCGCAATTGCTGCGAACTCAACAACTCGATTTGCACCTGCCGCATGCAACCTGATTGCCACCACCCGTATGAAACTTTTCCAAATCTAGTTTGTGTGCGTGCGCACAGATATGGACCGCACTTTGAGGATGTGCAGCGCGTGGGACAGCCAACGAATATGACGGTGCAGGCGGGTAGCAGCATACATTTGAATTGCAGAATTTCGCTGCTGCAAGATAAGACTGTAAGTTGTTCAAGTAGAAATAAGTACGACTATAAGTTTCAGAAATATTTGTAAAAAAAAATATGTTAAATATTCCAAATAATAAAAAAATCGCGGGAAGTTTATAAATATTTTTTTTTTTTTGATATTGAACTAACTAATGATTGTTTGTTTTTTTTCGGGATCCCGATAATTAAAAACGGGATCCCGAAATGTTCATGTAGTTGAGTGTAACAAATAAAAAAGTTGGTAGGTATTTCTATGTTATAGACTTAATAATCCCGAAATTTCGGGATTCTCAGAAATACTAGACAATGGAATATACAACATTTTACCTAAGTACCCAACTAAACTGCAATTCTACTCCCCTCCTCACAGCTCTGCTGTATGTCATTAATGATGGCATAGCTGTAAAATACAAAAACTCCAACAACAACGACAACAAAATTGAACACTTGCCAAGCAGGTAGCACTCAAAGACTTCTCCTAGTTGCAAGCGCCACATAAATGAATGAAATTCTCCTTTCTCCCCTCCGCTCTACTGTTTGCTGGCAAAATAATAGCAGGTCTCGAGTGGCAGGCAGTAACAGTGATGGAAGAAGCAAAG
>CM050325.1:84298623-84369710 GCA_027475135.1 Bactrocera correcta | reverse complement strand
TAAATTGCGGGATTTCGAAGTTTTGTAATGCCGGGCTTTTAAGATTTTGAAAGAGTGGTCTCGGGATTCTGCATTTCAGGCAATCATTAATGTTTCCCAAAGATATTCTAAAAAAGAAAAAAAAGAAAAAATCCGCTGATCTCTATACCGACGTCTAGGCGAGGAGAAATTCAGAAAAAAAACCCTTTGTATCGGTATCTAAAGCACTGAGATTCTCATTGCGCACCATCTGTTGGACAAGTCGCTTACACACAAATGTACCTACATATGTATAATATATACAAACCAGTACTTATCAGACTCTATGTGAGTATCTACTTAAGTTTAGTAGCCGCCATATCCTAGCAATAATAATAATGATGATTATTCTTTCTTTTTTTTGTAAAGGAATAAAGCATATGACAACTGCAAATTAGTACAAAGGAATCGCCCAAATTTTGCAAAGCACATAATTTTATGGCTGCGCAAAGATGAAAAAGTTACATTTTGTTCGAGCAAAGAAACTCAAACACACCACACACACAAAATATAAAATCTTGAGTGGTTAATAGCGTCGTGTAATTTTAAAGTCTTTTTGGGTTTCAAATTATTCGGTGCCATCTGTTTAATGGACAGTGTGGGGTTTTAAAATATACAGTTGAAGGTATTCATTAATATCTTTTTTTCTTTACGGGGTAGACAATGCTAGGCGGTTAAAACCGGCTAACAGAAGCGCGCAAGTCGTCCAATTCGAACACCAAGTGAATCCTGGTTCTTCTCTACCTAACCCTAAAATGTAGCGGAGGCCGTCCTCTTCCTTTGCTTCCACCGGCACGTACTGCGTCGAGTACTTTAAAGCGGGAAAGGTTTCCACCCATACGGTCGAATAACATAGCCAGCGGGCCGGGGGCTCAAATTCGTGAACTCTGTGTATCTACAAAGGAAAAATGTTGGTTCAGGACACTGCGTAAAAGATTGAAGTAGAAGTGAGCTTACTATTTATTATATTAAGCTAGGTAGACTTATGACGCTGTGGATATTACATGACGGTGGTCCTCTGAACATGAATTCAAATAGCCTATGCAGGGTTACCACGGTAGTCAGCTTGGATTTTTTCCGCTCAAATTGCAATATACTTCCCAACTAAAGTGATATATAGATTAAAATTCTTTCATTCAGGATCGAGTTAATTTCCCTTGGTGAATTTTGTCTCACTAAGATAGTGATTCGATAGAAATGAATCCCCCACAAATTAAGACAAAAACAAAAAAATTTTTTATTTTTTCTGACCAAAAAAACTAAAAAAAAACGGGGGGTAAAATTTTTAATATAAAAAAAAGGGAAAAAAATTTTAAAATAAAAAAAACTCCAAAAAAAGGTTAATTTATAAAAAAAAAAAAAAAGTTTGGGGGAAAAAAAGGAAAAAAAATGGTTTAGGGGAAAATTTTTAAGGAAAAAGAGGACGCAAATTTTTAATGAGAAAAGAAAGAAAAAGGAAAAATGGAGAGAAAAAGGCTGAACACCTCCTCTGCTTTGTCGGGCCTTATCTAAAACTCGGCATAGATATCTAGGAGTTTCGCAGTTCAAAGAATGGAGAAAGTGTCGGATTAGATATAAGTCTCAATTAACATCGCAAAAAATTTTATCGTTCTGCACGAGCAAACTCGTATAAGTAACGAACCAAAAACATAGGACTTGTAGGTCTATGAAAGGCGTGACGCCAGCTAGTTTAACTGAAGCTAACCTAACTTAATTTGAAATTGTTTCGATATTTTAGGGAGCTGCATCCTATAGTTGTTGGATGTGAAGATTTTACTCGAAGATTTAGGTTGCACAATCATCCACACAAATTTCGTGAACATTTCACATAAAAAGTTCCCCATACAAAGACTTATTTTTATTGTTCAGTTACCAACGAAGCTTTTTAGGAAGAAAAAACGTGGGGAATATTTCAGGTTCGTGCCTTAAAAACTGAGGGCTGGTTCACGCATATACAGACAGAGGATATGGCGATTCAACTCTTTTAAATTTTCATTCAATCATTTTTTAAAAGGGTTGATCCATTTCGTGGTTGACTACTTTTTTAAAGAAAAATCATTCGTCGTCCCAAAACTTGAAACTATCTGCCACGGAAGTTTTCTTTAAATAACTGTATGTTGTGTGGGGTGGCCCGTTTTTTTGAAACCAAATGTCAAGCTTCAATTTCAGCCATAAATATTCGGTTATCATGTCGCGATAACGGTGCCATTGAGGTTAGTTCTCGCCGGCATCATTTTCGAAGAAATATGAATCCTTGTTTTCCCCGGTTCACAAACCACACCAAACTTTTTTTTTTTTTTTTGATAAAATGGCAGCTCTTGAATTTTTTCCCTTTTCCGGTAAAAAAGTCAATCTTCTGGAACTTTTCAAGAGCCCATAGAGCGAGGCGATGTCGCTTGGGAAGGCAGGCCCCTTCCGTTCTTGCACAAGTAAGATCTCAAAGTAAAATGCGCCAAGCGTTTGGTTCGTCAGTAGAGCACGGCTGTAATTTTCTTCAGTCCGTGCGGGACGTGATTTTTTTGGTCAATATTATCCAATAATGAATGCTGGTTTCAATATTAGGGGCCAATTATGTTGGCTATAAATTGAACGAAGCCGCCGAAAACATTCTTTTCAGAACGTGAATTTTCGTTATAAAGTTTAACAATTTGTAAGCGTTGTTAAAGCGCAAGTATATCCATTATGAAATGCCAAAAATACTGAACAAAAATAACACTTGCACGACTCACGCGTGATCTGTCAAAAAATGGCTATTGAAAAAAAAGGTTTTTTTAAAAAAGGAAAATTTTTTTTTTGGAAAAAATTTATTTTGGGAAACAGTAGTCTTTTTTTGGCAATCTTGTGGATTAATATATAATAGTCATTCAACTGATCAAGAGGTTGAAAAGTGGTTATGGATCTTGGCAGTTAGGACTAATAAAGAATATGAAAATTAGATAACTGGATCGTCGGAATTAACTTATAGTAAATTAGGAGATAACAGTTAAAGTTGAGAGTCTAAGCTTGGCTGGTTAGATTAATTTGAAAAATTTCTGATATTTTAGTGGATATACTTACTTAGTTATGTCTGGTTGGTCTTGAATATTGAAAATATTTTTTGAATATGAAAAATAATCTTTATAATTAAAGAGGTTTGGCAATATAAACTTTCATAAAGTTGTTCATATATTCCATTTAAATTAAAACAGAGAATTTCCTAAATAAACACTGTACATCCGTAGTAAGTACTTCAAAATTCGGGTAGCCGAAAAGCTCTCAACTAACTGAGTTGGAGTGAGAGATGACAGGCAGATGATGGCATAGCGAATTACTAATAGCCATATCCTTCTAATAATAAGAACGAATTTTGATTTCATTTCATTTCAACACATTTTATTAGATTTCTTCGTTATTTCTGTCGTTGCGTGCAAATTAATAACGAACGAGTAAGCGAGGGATATAAATGAACGGGTGAACAATGTTGAGGGATTGTAAGAATGTATGGTGCCGTAATTGAACAGTTGAATGCTCGAACAGTGCGAACTAACGAATGGACAAAAGAAATGTAAAGCATATAAAATAAAAGGGACTAATGGACGACTGGTCCACTGGATTGAATTGCTTGATGAACGAGCGCGAGTATTACAAAGGCAACGAAGAGATTTTTGAATGCTCGCACCACCCAGGCGTGTTGGTGTTATTGTAGCTGCTGGCGGGGATGGTGGTGGTTTGACTAAAAATTGCTTAGAACGACTGAGCAAATGACCGAACGCCAGTCGGAAGCTCTCGGTGCGACAAATTTGTGCGTGCGACTGTCGCAGTTGTTGTCGCTCTTGAAACCAAATCCCCGGCGGGCGGCACGGTCATACCGAATTTCCAATCTAATCAATTGTTGTGCGCTGCTGATTATAAGCGCTGAGAATATGAATAACTGGGCGGAGCTGATTTAGTACAAGTTGGAAATGTAAGTAAGTGTAACAGTTGTTAATGATGGTGATGCTGCGACAATCGAAATGAATGGAAAACCGGAAGGCTCGAGAGGCTGTCGAAAGGTAGTAATCAAATGCGTGCGCCCAACGAGCACAATCGCACAATCACATACATACATACATAAGTACATAGAAGGAAGCGAGTATGAATGGACACGCGACCTTTCACAAGCTTACGGTACACACTTGGAAGGGTTTCACTTTGCACTTGCACACAAACATATTTCCATGTGTGTATGTACACTGTGTGTGCTCTCACACTACAGGCACTCGAGTTGTATTGTAATATGAATAATCTAACTTTGAATTTTAGTAGCAATTGCCCGAAATAAGGGGTTGTATTTGGGTAGTCAACCAAATGTAACGGTAGTACAGTTCGATAAATATCTGCTGGCATTGCTGCTGCTCGCTTTGATGCTCGGCATACGGTCGTCAATGAAGAGTTCTCTTGCTACTATTTTATTATTTGATTTTATGTTGTTATTTGCTTGTATTTACATACATATGTATGTCTGTATGTAAAGTATCTTCTATGATTGCACATATAAATCTGTTTACTTTCTTTTGTGTGTATTTGGCAATGTATTTGTGAAGCTGTGCAGGAAGCCCGACAAGTTATAAAAGTACATTAACTAAATAAGTTCCATATATTTATGTCTGCCTGTTTGTATAATTTATCACTGGTGTCTCTGTGTGTGTGTTGCCTCACTAGCGTAGTGGAGGTGGATTTCCATCAACAAAAGTTGTAAAATTTTCGAAAAAGGGATGAAGTTTTATGATCTAAATTATATACATTAACAAATGTAAAATTATTTCAGCGAAAACACATACAAACATACTTATATACACATACATACAATAGAAAATTACTCGACATCTATGACTACTTTTGTTGCTGTCATTATAGATGGGCGTTTGATATAATCATAACTTGGACTTCGTAATATAAATTATTATTTCAGTTATAATCCTCCCTTAATTCAGTGCCATGAGATGTGGTGATATTAAAGTCATTGAAGCGTCCTTAACTCGGTGTTCCAGTCATTATACTCTTGCAACATGTTGTTACAGAGTATAACCACCTCGCACGTAACGAAATATAGTCTAGTTTGAAGAACAGTATAATAAAAATTTAATATTTACAGCACATGTGACCTGGTCTACGAAAAGGAGGCTTAGGTGTAAAAAAAATAAAAATAAAAAAAAAAAAAATAAAAAAAAAAATAAAAAAAAAAATGATTTTTTGACACCTAAGCCCCCTTTTCGTAGACCAGGTCACATATAGTCATTTACTTATAAAAATAAACTAGGTGGTAGCAGAAGAAGGTTACATGCCGACAACATACTAATAGTTTGAAAATTTTTTGACAACAACATTATTAAAATTGCCTTAAATTTATGTAAGTATTCAAAAAATATCAAATTAGGTATTCGGTACAAATACGGTACAAGCTAAAATTTGATTTAAAACTTTGTAGGCATTTAAAAAACGTAAAAGCACATATTCGTTACAAATACGGTACATTTTAACATAAACACGGTACATTTACGGTACGAATTCGGTATAGTGTATTTATTTTCTTTAAAAAAATATAAAATAACTATGAAAAGTAAGCATTAAAGTCAAACGTGTTATATATAGTTTCAATTAAATTATTATACGTATCCCGACCCCTTCTATTGCCAGCTGTAAAATTAACACTGCATTTACAGACTTATTGTTTCCTAGCTCTTTATAAAAGAGGGATATTATTAATATTGAAAATTTCGTTATTAGACGCAGACATTTTCTAGATTACAATAATGTTTCTGGTAATTAAAGTTAGATTGATTACTTCGAAGTGTCGTCATAGAATAAAAAGTGCTCGTTTCAGTTTAGTCATTGTTGGGTCAAAAGCTCAAGAGTCCCACGAGATTTTCAAATTTACGATGTCCTTATTCTTAGTTAGTTAGGAAGAAACGTCGGAGACCCTGTAAAACATATATCGATTTAGAAATGTCCATCTATTGTGCCGTACATACTTGAATCTGTCCCTCAGTTTTTGAGATATCAATCTGAAAAATTTCACATGTCCCTTTATCCTCAATAAAAAAATGAGCAGCTCATTTTTCGGAATCATCGATATTGGCCCACTATAGAATATAGCTGCTATACAACTATCTCTATAAATATCTTTTTATACCCTGTTATATTATAAAGATGCACCTGAGAAAAATATTAAATCCTTATTGCAGTTGAGGTTAATGTTCTCACTTGGCATTGACTAGGGTGTTTCAAACTTATCCATGAAGATTTTACTGAAAAGTTCCGGGTTTATCTAGAATGCCCTAGTACGAGATCAGTTGTCCACAGTATAGAAAAAACTTTATCATTACTCTCCTTTCACTGCTCGTCTTTAGTAGCCTCACAATGATTATAAAGATTTGAACCTCAAATAATCTAACCCTACACAGATACAATTGTCTGGACTAAGCTGGCTTAATAGTATGTGTTACGTTACTGGGTTAAACGCATATTTTATTTACCACTCCACAGCAACTGAACTCTATTCGAGTTCGATCGAGTGTACGATCAGGATCAATAAATTTTTTAATGATGATTGCGTTGATAACGCTATGTATGCTTGAAATTAATTAGAGTTTGAAGTGAATACCTGAAATGCATTAGTGAAATCAAAGGCCAAAACTAATCTAAAGGGTAACTCTCTATTATAGTGAGCGCTCTGCTTAAAATCCGATCGCTGCACTGATATCATTGCTATAACCCCAAACAAAGCCCTTTGACTCCGAGTTACGCACAAATCTCCACCGCTTCGAAATCAATGGTTTACTCAAACACGCCTTTGTTTTATAACGGTATTAAACTGTAGCAGCACATAAAAAAGAGAGGGAGAGGAAAGCAATGCCAATAACAATAGAACAATGCTGCCGAAGCAAACAAGATTGCGGATAATTATGTGGCACTGAGCTGCGAACTCAACCCTCGCGCTTTTCACGAACATCTCATATTGTTACGCCGCAACACGCTGTCGAGTCGTCACATATGCTTGGGTGTGCTTGGCAGCTTTTAGCGCTGCCCATTTGATTATCACATAGTGCGCTGTCCAAAAAGAAATGATTGGAAAAAAGCTGCGTAGATTGCGTGGAAATAAAAAAAACTAGTAATGTTGAATTAGTAAATGAAATTGTTTTTCAAAATAGTGGGGGGTTTAAATACTCACACACACACACATACATATGTACATAAGTATGCGCCTTACGCACTCGGCTAACCGTGGAAAGCGCGTTAGTCAAGTGCGATTATGCAAAAGTACAGCAGCGCTGAGCCAAAAGCGCGCTAAGTCGCGCCCAAAACGAAAGGACATTGTTTTTCACACCCTTGACTAACCGTTATTTGTTTGTGCGCATCCGTACAGCGCATACATATTTACATAACTGTTATTGTTCGTTCGTACAAGCGAACGAGTGTCGGCGCACGTGTGTGCGTGCGACTTTCGGCGTGTATACATGATGCTCAAGCTAATGCGCCTGTGAATAGGCAATCGGCATTGAATTACAATAATTCTTTGATTAGTTATTGTTGTTGTTAGCTCAACTTTTAATACTTGCATGCACAAATGTGCCCATTTTACTTTCAAATATCATTTGTATTGTTGAAAATATATCCAACTAATGCGTGTGCAATAATTACAGCAGCCTTACGCATACATACATACACACGTTCTGACTGGAGTTTAAGCACTCGCATGGAAATACGAATTTCGGTGTTAAATAACAGCTAGTAAAAGGCTTAGCGGTAATAGTAGAAGCAGAGGGATTAAGTTCTCTGCCGAAATGAAATTCGAACAGGACACCTGCAAGCATTTTTAAAGCAGCAGGCATCATGTTATACCATATAACGGGAATTTTTATTTCACCCTTCATTTGTTTGTAATGAACTAACGATTTCGAGCTCAAACTCAACTTGTGTAGAAACAAGAAAAAACGTCATCTTTGGTTGTACAATAATACTATAATACAAACACAAAACGTTCTTTACAAGAACTTGATTTCGATCGTTCAGTTTGCATGGCAACTATATGCTATAGTGATCCGATCTGAACAATTTCTTTGTAGTTTGCATTATTGTCTTAAAAAAAACAAGCCTTGATAAATTTCGCCAAGATATCTCACGAAATAAAAAAGCTTTCCATTCAAACACTTGATTCTGATCAGTTCAGCGAATTGAAAGCAGCGAGTTCTGGCTAGATCATGTCGTCCAAATGAACGAAAACACTCGAGCTCTGAAAGTATACGACGCATTACCCGCCGGGGGAAGAAGAGGAAGTGGAAGACCTCCACTCCGTTGGAAAGACCAAGTGGAGAAGGACCTGGCTTCGCTTGGAATCTGCAATTGGCGCCAAGCAGCGAAAAGGAAGAACGACTGGCGGCTGTTGTAAACTCGGCAATAGCCGCATAAGCGGTATCTACGCCAGTAAAGAAGAATGGGAATGAAAAAAATTAAAGTTTGGTATAAAAAATGTGTAAATAATTTCGAGTTTAATGTTTTGTGTTTATGAATTACTTTCAAATGTTCTCAGGAAGGTGAATAAAAAGCACTCAAGCTTTGTTTTGGATTTGTTGTTGTTAACTTTCGCCTTGTTCAGACGACTTTGGAACCATTAAACCCGACTATCGTCCGGTCCGTTCCCACGACAGTTGGGTCTACGTAACCGGACCGGACCCGGATTTTTATCCGGCCAAGGACTGTCAACTCGGCAGAATCTGCCGCTACAACAACAACAACTATCGTCCGGTAGTTGGATAGCGGCTCTGGGTGGGGATCGAACAGACATGAATAGTGAAAATAAAAGAAACGAAACGGAAGTAAGTCAGAAGCGACCTTTTAATCAAACAGTGTCCCGGGTGGGTTACTGCCTAGACCACGGAATGTCCTCCACGAAATCAGCGAAAAACTTACCTTCTAAAAGCGCGGTTATGGAGATATGTTAATCCATCAACAGAAGCCAGCCGGGATGGAAACATAGGTCGGGCGAAGGTGTGTGGCGGAATCGCCGGCATCAGCCAAGGAATCTGTGACACAGATTGTATGAGAGTTATTCTCTGTCGGTAAAAAGACTCGTACGTGGGCAGCAGGAACTTTCGGCGAAGTCGTTAAATGTTAAATCCTAAAGGAGGACTACTCCTTATGAACCTAGCAACAGAACTCCATCTTGTATCGCAAAGTACCAAAACTGGTTTATGCGTGGCTTATGGGCCTACTAGACTAACCTAACCTAACCTGAAAAAAAAACTTTGCTAAATAGTTAAAAAAAAAAATCAGACTGACATCTTCAGTTAGCAATTAGCATTAAACAAAATATTTTCCTTAAATGGTTAAACAAAATTTCTTGAACTAAGATTTGTGCTACTTCAAAAACTTAACTTTTTCTGATATTTGTTATACAAATTATGTGCAGTTTTCCACATACAACCAAAATCTAAGTAAGCTCTCACAATTTCCAATTCAAATATGGATTCCATTAAAATTATTACTCATTTATTTGCAATTTGTAAAATCGTGTTGTTGTTGTTATTGTTACTTTTGTTATTTTATAAGTTAAAAGCTATTGCTATTGTTGTTGTAGCTGCACATCGCTGCCGTCAGCAATGCTACCGCGCCTTAATTCGCCGGTACTACGGTTTGTTGTTGTCGTTTTTCCTTTTCTACGTTCGGCTCTTCTCCTCTTTTCTTTTTTATTATTATTTCAGCCACAGATTCGTTGTTTCAGTTTCGCACATACATATACTGTATTTTTTTGGTTTTGTTGTTATCATCACCTTCGCATTCACACACACACACACAAGCAGCTGCTACACAATAAAAGTTAAACAACAAAAAACTGCACTTTTGCTTGCGTACGCATTTTGTGGCAATTTCGATATGAATATAAGTATGTGTTTGTATGTATGTATACATTTATAAATTTGACTGAGTTACTGCGAATATCTCTTGCCACACTCATCATTTGCCTCGTCACATACATACATACATTCATACATACTTACATTCATAACTATGAGCGCAACTTCCTCGTCGCAATCTTCTTCTTTGAATTCTACTCCAATTTGTAATTCATTCAATATTTACTTCGTTCTCAGTTGGCTTTCTCTCACCAACTCCGCCATGACAATTGCAATATTTAGTTCTCTGATTATTTGTTGCTGTTACACACACAACACACACAGATATTTTCTGCTGTTTGTACGATTATCTGCAGTTTGGGTTGCGCTTACGTTGTAATTGTCCTTTTTAACCCTTTTTAGCAGTTGACGTGACTTTTATCTACACCAGACTACATACTTACATAATATTATGTATGTACTTATATACGTACATATACTTGTATAGTGGACATACAATTTTTTTGTTTTCTCTCTTACCTATGATTTCGTTTCGTAAAATAATGTTTCTAATAAATAAAGTATTGCTGGGGTTCAATGGATAAATATCTACCTTCAAATAATGTCTTTGCACATTTATATTTCAGTATGAATATATGTCTGCTTTTTTATGTGTAAATGTGATTTTATTCGAGTATATTCATATACGTATATATGTGTGTGTACAAATTATATTTCAGATTTCTCTTTGCTTGATTAATTGCAGATATTTGCTATAAAAACGAAAACAAATGCATGTGACGCGCCATATGAAAATGACAACCCTGTAGGAAATTTTTAATAAATAATGGAAATTAATGTTTGTATATGAGAATATTAATATTTCTAAAGAAAACACTTTTAGTTAATAGAAAATGCAGATATGGAACCCAAAATATTTTTTTATACAATAATAAATAAAAAAATATTAATCTTCTTTTTGGTTGTGGAATCTAAAGTTAAAATAGATAATAAAATTTATAAATGTAATTAAATTATAAATTATTTAAGAGTAATACAGGTTGTTCCAAAATTGTGTATGCAATGATAAGCATAATGAAAATATATATTTTTCAGTTAGGTTAGGTTAGGTTAGATAGGTTGAATTAGATGACTGACCTAGAGAGATCGCACGTGGACTGCTACATGTAGAGCTTTGTGAAGCCAGAGAAAAGAAGAGCTCCTATGTTTCAACTTATAAATAGGCAAAACGCTCAACAGCCAATAGAAATTTGCAGAGGCGCTTAATATCCATTCCCGCCAGTTCGGTGGATATCCCAATAGCGCAAAGGCCTGTTAAAACACTAGATCTCTTGCGATCGAACTTCGGTCAAAAGGATTTTGTGACAGCGCATGTTCCGCTGATCAGACCTAGCCCGCTCCCGTGAAGCCCAGCTACCTAGTAGTATAACACAAGAGGTTATGGAAGCACCAACCCGCTTCCATTCTACTGATAGCGGTTCTAGGTGCCATTCCTTGCTAGCTCATCAGCTTTACAATTTTCTGCGATTCTCAAATTCCCATACCAGTCTTATCATAAAGAGAGTCGATGCTGTTGATAATAGGTACCCCTTGACATACCCTGAACGCACTGTTAATGGATGGATGGTCAGTTCTCTAGAGGAGGCTGCACTCCGGAACAGTAGATCTACTGCTACTTCAATGGCTGCAACCTTGGCTTGGAAAACACTGCAATAGTCAGGAAGTCTGAAGCTGGAGTTGATAGAGAGCTGCTGATAGTTAACCCCCCACCAACCTTCACCTTAAGCTTTCACCCATTCAAGCAGCCCATTTCCACTCTCCTCTAACGACTTTTTCCCACTCACAACTCCCTCGCCGGTATAAGTATGGCTGCTAGAGTTCGGTTTGCCGATTCTATGATCCAAGTAATCCGGTTAAACGTCTATGTAATTAATTGTTCATATAATGATCTACTAATTCATTGATCTGATCAAAAATCCAAGTTTGGCAGACCAAAAATTATTGCAGTTGCGTATAAAATCGATTTTTTTTAATACGCAACCATTTTGTACAATTTAATTTTTGACGCCCTAGGTTATTCTAACGCAAACTGATTTGACTCAAACAATTATTGCAGATTTTTTTTTATTTTCAGAAAATCAAATTTTTGGCTAGGTGAGGCTTTTAAACCTTCCAACGCCTAAATGTATGCTTTAATTTCGAAATCTATTTTTTTAATTAGTTATATTTAACGACGCGAACGATAATGTTAAAGAAATAAAATTTATATTGAAACAGTAAAATGTTTACTTAATTCGCCTAAAATGCTGTTTTAGTAATGTTGCAATATATTAATAAAATATTTTTATAAAAACAAATATATAACACAAAATGATTTCTCCCAAATAATATTCCCCTCCAGCGCCCAAAAGCCTACTTCATTGCTATACAAGTAGCATTCATATCCAAATAATTCAATTTTAAATCTAAATTTCCTAGGGACCTCATCCTTGTTGACTGTCTTGTCTTACAATTGAAGCATTACAGCAACACGAACACCTCAATGATTAGTAGAATTTTATCCTATTTCATTTACATCAATACTTTTACATTGCTACGACGCTTCCGTTGTTGTCATTGCTGCTACACCCATATTTCTCAGCGTCAGCACAAAGCACAAAGCACGAACAAAACGTCATAACCTACACACACATGTAAGGAGCGAATTTTTTTGAAATTTTGAGTATCCATTTGTATGCAGGAGTGATAATATTATATAACAACAACAATAACATAGATTTATGCCAATAGCTGCTGCTTAATTTTATGAATTGTCAGTACAAATGTATTTCTGATATTAAACATGTGTTGGTGTGTCCATATGTCAGAGTTGCTGTTAAATCAGGGTTGTACTAATTATAGCAAAAAGGAGAAAAAATCATTCTCTTAGTTATTCTATGCTATATATATGTATGTGTGTGTTTACACTCACATGTGTGTGTGTGTGCGTCTGTCTTGCCTTAAACACAGTCATATTATCTTGACAGACATTGCCATTATAATCACCATATCTTTCTTCTTAGTACATTTGTTGCTACTTGTTTAACATGAGGCAGAGAGCCAGCCAAAAATGAGAGTGTATGAGCAAAGAGAGCTGTCGCAAACAAAAATACTGAATGCGTAGTGTGAGCGAATTAGAATTAGTATTCCGAGTAGTAAGGCAATAATAATAAAAAATCAACGCAAACTAATAAATATGTACAAATTTACGAATTACGAATATGAACAAGGAATTTACGAACCAACAGCTGAGTAACGAAGAATGAGCCGAAGATGCGGTCAAATTAAAATGCGAATGCTCCTTCGTTTGTGATTGTACAGTGGGTAATTTTGAAATGCGAATGATAAAATAATTTTTTTTTTCATTGAATGATATACCATAGGTTATATTGAAAATGTATAAAAATATAAATTTCTCTCTAAACCGAAGTTGCATTATTAACTTTTACCAACTGGAATTTCGTATTGGATTTCAATTACTAGGTATTTGGGGCTTGGTGTTATATTCAGTGAGATATTTTATACTTCCTTAAAACTAAAATCAAAATAAGCGTAGCCTTTTTAGTTAGAAAAATTTAAAGAGTATAGCCAATTTATTTAAAAAAATATAAAAAATCTCTTATTTGACTTTGTGACTTTAATTACCCCATTTTTAAATATTTGGAAAATTAAAAAATGTAGAAATAAAGTACACTTCAACGTAAAAATTTGTATTGTGAAGGCCGATCTTTATCATTGACCGATAACCAATATATTCATATCGCCTTCTAACTAACGAATGTGGTGTGTCATTCTTGGCAACTCAATTTACCTTAGAGTTGAAAACTCCGCTTCTATGACCGCTACTTGTTGACCTATATATCTTTAAGTTTATCTTTAAATACGTTTTTCTCAAAAACGTATTTTCAGATTTGCTTGAGTGATTACTCGAGGACCAATGATTCGATCTATAAAATTTCGGTGTACCTTTTGTGTTTAGTTCAACATACAATGATCTACCAACTTCTTGATTTGGTCCAACATGTTGGCAGGCAAAAACGATCAAAATTTTTAGGAAAAGTCCGATATTTTTAAGGCACTTTTTAGTCAGTTCTTGATTTTTTTCAACCCTAGGTCATTTTACGGAAAACGACTAGCATATAGTACGAATTATCCTAAAGATATATATTCGAAAATATTAAAAATTGTTTTTCTAGATAATCAACTTTTCTGCACTTAAGAATTTAATATTTGGTAAGAAGGGTTCGAGAATACTGACAATTCCCCCAAAAAAAAGTTGTTTAGAGTTTTATTCATGGAGAAAACCGGATTTACTGCAGAAGTGAAGGACATGGTTTCAGCACCATCGGAGTAACTCGAAATATGATAACTTTTTTCTTTAAAAATTTTACTGTCTATTCTTGATATACATTTATAAAAATATAACCTTCAAATTTTAAAACAATTGATGCACTAGTCTTTCTATAATTTCCAAAAATCCTCTGTAGTAATAGATATGTTTCTTAAGATCCAAAAATCTATAACTTAAGTGCAGAAACTTCAGTTTCCATACTCAAAACCGCTGCACATTTGTATAAGTATTTATAACCAATTATTAACCCCTCGCACACCACTGTACACAGCCGGCAATTGCTTGCTGCTATAAACACTTTCTTAGCATTGCTTTTATTGTTTTTGTTGCCGTCGTTAATATGTCTTACATACAATGCTCACATGTTCTACAGCTTCTACTGCTGCTGCAGTCGTGCCCGCTGTTGCAGCGTTTTCGTTACAGTTTTCCCACTCAATTTGTTGCTTGCTAGCTGGCTTACTAGCTAAATGGTGCTCTCTCTTAGTGTGCGCCGCTAGTGAGGAGCAGCGCTCATTTAGCTGCCCGCTCACCGGCTACACTTTGTTTTGCTGGCGCTGACGCTTCTGAGCGGAAGGCAATGCCTGCGTGTGTGCATGTGCGTTTTAGGGTAAGTGTGTGCGCTGTAAGCGCTCGTTTATGTGTTGCGCGCGTGTGTGTGTGTGTGTATGTGTGAAATTGATTTTATTAGTTTTTGGTTTTTGTGTTGAGCTGTGTTGAATTTAAAAATTTTTTGAATTGCGCGCCCTTAGTCATTGACTAAACGTGCAAGCGGCAGGCAGCAGCGCAATCAGCGGCTAAAGCGGCAACACCATTCTACAACCAAGAACAAGCATAACAACAAATAGCAAATAAATTAAATAAAATCAAATAAGCAACGCGCTAGTATAAGTAGTGGCAAGAACGTTTTGCGCTGTGACAGTTGTGGCAGATAATAAATATATATGGCAGCGCAGTTACAAAAAATGTACGCGTTCTAACATTTGCATTCGATATTCGGAATTGGTTGGACGTTGTTGTCTTTTTTTTGCGTTTAATTTCGCTTGCGTGTGTTTATTTGTGTGTTTTGTTTTCATTTGTGCGCTTGCATTGGAATTATTAAAGTGAAGTACTATCATTCCACACATTCACACGCGGTCGTCGATTGCTAACGGTAGATTGGCGGCAACTCCCACAAGAATTTTCTGCGTTTGACTTAATGTATAACGGCATTTTTGGCGTAAATTAGACGGTAGTGAACTGAAAGGTGCTGAAAATTGGCAGAAAAGTGACATTAATGCGTGAGCTGAGGGAAAAAGGCGACAAATTTGTATGAAATAATAAAAGGAAATACTTTGAAGAAATTTTGAAATCAAAGTTGTTAAAAAATATAAATAACATATTTTAAATATGTATGTATGTATGCGTAAAAAATGCAGTGAATATAAGATACTCAGGCGTAATAATAAAAAATAAATAACAAATATTTTGAGTTGCCAAAAGTTCGGAATTACATACAAATATAATTAAAAAAATATAAAACATATGCAGACAAAATATTGAAAACATATGTATTTTGAAAATTGAAAATATAACAATTGTAACCACAATTAAAAGTATTAAAAAATATTGAAAATATTTTTAAAAAGTGAAAATATAACAATTGCAACAACAATTGAATGTTTCAAAAAAAAAAAAATATTGAAAATACATTTTAAAAAGTGAAAACATTATTATTACAACAAACAAAATACACCAAACCAACAAAAATAAAAATTGCGCGCTAAATACAATAAATGTTATTAAATAAAAAAATATTAATTTCTTGAAAAATATAATTTTAACGAAAAAACAAATAAAAACTAATAAAAACAAAATACAGCATTTTTAATATTGTTTTTGACACATAATTATAAATAATATTGAGCATTAGCAATAACTATGCTTTACTCCGTTGTGCTGAAATATTCAAAACAACAACAATAACTTGCAAAATTTCAAGAAAAAATAATCTTATGATCCTGTTGCGTCCAACTGCATACACAACTTGCGCACAATAAACACAAAACTCATGCGTTACTAATAATATGCCCAGCAACTGCAGCATGCTTAAAAATTTACCTCCGCACTCAGTAATTATAACATAAAAGCAACTACCTACAAACAACTTTGTAAAGATCTTTACAAGTAAAAATATACTTTAATACTTTAGCAGCCGAAATAAAATTTAAAATTCAATAGAAATTAACTAGACATGCTGTGAATTTTGTGCGAAATAACGAAACATAAAAATTATTCTCTCCGATTTGTTAATTAATAAAAACTTATAGAAAAAGTGTATTTAATTTGTATAAAAAAACTATAAAGAACAAGCGTCGAAGCTGCTTATAGTTTGTGAAAATCTGACGACAACTACAACAGTGTCCAAACACGCACGTGAGCTTCACGCAAACCAAGCAACGCATCAACAAACTCCCGCAGTCATTCTAAAAAGGATTAAAAGTGGAAGACATAACGGCAAAAATGGTAAATATACTAAAGAAATACATATTTTTTAAACTATTTCTAACTACTTAATCACTTGCTTGGGCGCTGCTTAACTACTGTGCATTAAAAAATTAGCCTCACTTATTTGCTTGATAAGTCAAATTCTAAAGCGGATAATCACATGTATTACTCATACACATGCGCACACACATGCTCAAGCAAAAAAAAAATAATACAAAAATTGAAAAATGTGAAGTTGAAAAATTTTCTAAAATGATTAGAAATACTTGTGTAATAAATTTTTTTGAACGAAATTCAAAATTTAAAGCTAAACAGGCAAAAAGTACTTGCGTTATGAAAAATTAGAACGTCGCTAACTGTGTTTTATTAAATACTATTTTTTGTGATTTATGTGATTTTTTTCTTGCTGTAGTGAGGAAATAGAAGAGGCAGCTGTTTCTTATGAGACAGTGTACATAGAAATTGGCCTTATGATGATGGCTTGTTGGAGTGAAATTTGAAATTTTGTTTAATTCTGTGACTGTCTTAGACTATATAAATGTTTATAAGAAAGAAATACTATACGCTTAATTATTTATATTGAAATTGTATAGTACTATCTGAAGTTCTAACCCTTGTATTGTTATGAGCAGCGAGTTTCAAGTCCCTTCGAACAGCTAATGAAGTTTATGTGCATCGAAAAATTGAATCAAAATTCATCAAGTCAAATCATTGAAAATTTGAACGCATAAAATTTGCTCTAAAATAAAAAAATTTTTTTTTTCTCGGGATTGGAACAAAGAGTTCATTAGCACTCACATACTAACTCCATAATATGTAAATGAAGCCGTTATAGAAATTACACACGTATTATATAGCGTCACCTAAAATGCAAAATAACGTAACACTATTTTTCATAAGTTTACAGGCAAAGAAAAAACGTAATAGAAACCACTTATATTGAAACAAAGTTTGAGTTTTGGTTACAAAATGGTTATATATTGGTTATATCCGACAGCGGAAGCTGAAAATTTTATGCTACATACTTATATCTAATATGATGTAGTGAATCGTAAACAACCAAAAACTCAATTTCGATATTTTGATAACCGCTATTTTGCATTTTAGGTGACGATATTTGATATTTATTCATATACATATATGACAAAACTTTGTTCATATATCTCCATTTTCTTACAATATCCTCAGTTCGATTAAGTCAAGACCTACACGTGGAAGTTTTATAATACATATATGGGTTCTTAATATAAATAACCAAAATTTCTCTAAATCTGGTTCCCCGACCGAATATGATAAATACATATCTCGCACTAGATTACTTCCATCTATGTCGCTTGATTGCTCCGATTTAAGTATGTCATTTGTATGATTTTTACTCTGAAATAAAATATTTAAGATTTTTATAATAAGCACATAGAACTCCAGATTTGTTTTACTATAATTTTAAGTTAGTTTTGAAACCAAAAATGTCTAGTGACAGCGAACTTGCTAGCAATTTTTGAGACAACTATTTTAAATATTATTTTTATATACGAGTACACATTGTATTGAAAAGACATCTATTTTGAAATGTAAAAATAAGGTGAAATGTGTAAATTTCTTTCAAAAATATACGAAAACATTGGTAGGTAAGAAGTTTATTTCGTTGTACATTCAGCATACCTGAAGCAAGTGCAGATTATAAAACTACCCTGTCTAAGTACTGAGTTTGCCAACAGCTCCAGTAACCAAATACACCATAGGTAATGTGCTCTGCTGGAGACATTTCGCAAGTGCTTGTCATAGAAAAATCACTAGTTGCCTTGGCATAAGCTGCCATTTTCTTTGAAAGTATTAAATACATAATCTCTGTGTAGAGAAATGAAGAAACTAATACTAGATTGTGATTGTATGCGCCTTGTCTATTTAAACTGTATAATTTTGTTTTTAATATATATATTAGTTCATCACTTAAATTAATCAAATAGTTGAAAAAGTAGTGACTTGAAAGCTCTTGATCTCACATATACTGTTTAGAAAATTCAATAAATTTTTTTTTTGCGGTAAACAAACTAAAAATAAGCAAAAATAAGAAATAAAGTTAAGCTTGCTTGCAAGATAACTATAATACCCTTCACAGAGAAAAAAGTTTTCCATACAAGACCTTGATTTTGATCCGTCCATTTGTATAGCAGCTTTATGCTTTAGTGCCGTTTATCGACGATCCAATAAATGAGCAGCTTCTTAAGCAGAAAGAATGTGAGCAAAATTTCAGTTCGATATATCAAAGTAATCCCCACCAGATGTAATACACTTATGCCAACGATTTTTCCAGTCCTCGAAATACTTTTCATAAACCCTTTTTGGGGTGGCCTTCAGCTCCTTTAGCGAATTTTGTTTTATTGTTGACTTGTTTGCATGTCAAGCTCATAAACCCATGCCTTATGCGCAGTTTTAATGCTCTCCATAAATGTGGGATCGGAATTCATACAAATCAGGCATGTTCAAAAAGACCTATTTACGATACTCGTTTGGAAAAAAATTCAGTTTTATCGGAACAAGTAGAGCAAGAACGTGTTTCATACCCAAAATATCCACAAAAATCATTGGAATGGACTCACGAGAGATGGCAAGAGAATCTCTCTAACACTTGCCTGACGATTTTCAAACACCATATCCTTCACCTTTTTTAATATTTTCATCAGTTGAAGAGGTCGAAGGTCGTCCAGAACGATTTCTCGATCTCTCCTTTGAAGGCTTTGTACCACACATAGGTTTATCTTTTTGATAAAATTGAATCACCGTAAGCCTTTTCCAACATTCGCAACGTTTCCGCATGCGAAAACTGGTTGAGAGATTGCGTTCATATTTGGCTTAGTAGTTAAGACATGAATTACTACGAAAAGGGGGTTTAGGTGTCAAAAATCATTTTTTTTTTAATTTTTTTTTTTAATTTTTTTATTTTTTATTTTTTATTTTTTTTTTTATTTTTTTGACACCTAGGCCCCCTTTTCGTAGACCAGGTCACATATACTTTTTAGAGTCTCAGAATTTTTCTTCTGAGTGTTGTAAATTTAATTGCTTATTTAATACATTTTGTTCATGGTATAAATATTATTTATAAGAGTGTTCGTATGTTTTTGATTTAATTATCGCCACTCAATTATAATACCGTCGGCTAAATCGTTAAATTATAGAAACATGCTAATTGTTAAACCATCATGCCTGTATTTATCTATATAGAATATTTACTCCATATGTACATATATTATATAAGTCTCTGAGTTTTCCCAACAGCTGGTTAAGCAAATACAAGCGACTAAGCGGAAATTATTAGCTAGTGTAGTCACACATTAAGAGCACTCACTAAGCGCCAAGCTACAGACGCGAAATAAAACTAAAAAGCTTACACACATACATACATCTGTAAATGCACTGTTCTAGGGAGAACAAAAAAGACACTGTGCTTACTAATAGGTGACTAATTTGATTACAAACTAAATATGGCAGCGACCTGACAAATTGGAGTAAATTCAAGTGAAATTAAAGCGCAAGAGCACATTTTATTTTTTGAGCACATCAATTCGGTACAGGCACATATTTACATATACGAGGCTATAGATGTACATTTGTATGTAGTTGTAAGCGCGTGTTTGTGTGTGTTTGCAAACAAATGCCCTGTGCAAATGGTAAAACAGTTGCTCTGGATTTGAGTCATTCGTGCGCGCTTATTTATTACTTATTTGCTTAATTCAAGTACTACAAATATTTAAGATAAAGTCGGTACGGGATTGGGAATGTCGTAAAACTTAGTCAGAAAGAAATGGTTTCTGCTGAAAAGCAAAGGGAAGCACAAAGTTTAGGTTTAAAGTGTTGCAAAGAAGCTGAAAAATTAATTATTAATATTTGAATGCAGGGGATTCCGTTGTGGCGGAAGCGATCACGGTAAATTCTTAATAATACATACTCATTTAAATAAACGCCAATATTTGTATGAGTCGGTTTACAGGCTGTGTAGATAACTATGCACTTTTCTTTTATGATTTCTTGTGGTAATGCATGTTGAATAAATTTAAAATTTAATTTTTCGGAAATTTTATAAAAATTTGGAATTTTTATAAAAATGTTATTTTGTAAAAATATTATGTAAGCATTACTATATATTTTAAATTAAAAATAAGTGCTTTTGTTGATTTCATAACTATTTTGGTTTAGAAAATTTTCTTCCGAAAATTATTTGTACTTATGTAGTATATGTAATTGTATACTTTTATATTTATTTTTAAGAGAGGATAGAAGGGCATAGAGTCACAAGAAGTAATAGATAAAAAGAAAATTCTGTCAGCAGAATACGAATTTTTCTATGATCGGAACACTTTTTGGGATATGAAAAAGCTATAATGTCCGAATATCAAATAAATCATATATGTAAGTTCTGATCCATCAGTGATGGCTTTTTGACTGATTACAGAAACTTGTGGGGAGTATATATTTACTAATGGTAAATATAATATATGTAAAAAGTATTACTTGGAGGGCGAAGATAGTGAAAAAAAATTGTTCAATATTTTTTGTCTCATTTCCCATTTTCTATTGAATGATTCGCTTTATTGCATTTTTTAAAAGAGTTTTAGGAATATATTACTTGGCAAATCAAAAAATTAGACAAAAAAAAAAGAAAAAATTAGAAAATAAAATAAAAATAAAAAATTAAAGTCATAAAAAATTAAAGTGAAATAAAATAAAATGGAAAAAATAAAATGAAATAAAATATATTAGAACTAAAGAAATGAAAGAAAATAAAATAAAACAAAATAAAAAAAAAAAAAATAAATGAAATAAAATAAAACAAAAAACCAAAAAAATATAAATAAAAAAAAAAATACAAATTAAAACAAAAAAGTAAAGTGAAAAAAAATAAAATAAAATGAAACTGAAAAACCTAACAATAATGTAAAAAATTAAGCTAAAGGTAGAGTTTTGAAAATTTATATTTTGACTATAAACAATAAAACCTCACCTAAATAAAAATAGTTTTAAATAAATAAACAATGAAAACAAGAAAAAAGTTAGCTTCGGCTGCACCAAAGTTAAAATTCCTTTCATAGGGCCATTTTTCCTAACATAAAAGGTATAAAAATAACTTTATGTTGATTTTAATCGGTCAGTTCGTATCGCAGCTGTATGCTATAATGATCCAATTTAAATTTGTTTCTTGGAGTTTTTTCTCAATAAATTTCTCTTTATTCCCAGTAAAGTTTGTATGCTATAATCGACCGATTTTAAGTTATTGGAGATTGTAGTGCTGTCGTGAACCTTAATCTGTAGAAAATTTCGTTAAGATAACTTGCCAAATACAAAAGTTTTTCATACAAGGACCTTTTTTTTGGTCGGTCAGTTTAAATCGTGCTATAATGGTCAGATATTGGCGGTACCGACAAATAAGCATGGGGTGAAAAAAGAATGTGTTCAAGTCGGTAACTTAAAAACTGAGACTAGTCTCTCTAGATCGAATCGAAGTCAGCTTTTGATTGCTATCAACAACAAAAATACTCGTATAACTAATAATATCATTTAAAATATGATTTCTTAAACAGTTTTCCATAATTTCTTCACTAATAATTTCTAATTGTGGACAATTAGTCGAAATGACACAATCTTGTTATATTTTACATATGTATGTACTTTATGTATGTATATAGTATATTATACTTGTTCAGCATTGCCTCGCATCATGTGCCCAATTGCTCGCGTTTAGTTAAGAATTATAAATAAAATTGTTCAATAACACATTCATAAATTAATAACAGTTCTTATAAGATGCTTTAAATGTATACGCGATATATGCTTGCGACCAACCAAACATCCATACATATTTACATATATGTACATATGTATGCATAGACCTTTCTAAGAAGCGCCTTTACGCGCAGGCACACTGAATAAAATTGTGTTAAAGTCGATCGAATGATAAATCATCAAGCGCAAAATATCAGCAGCAACAACAACAGCAAAGCGAAATTGGCGAAGAAGCAGTGACACAGCTGCAACAGTGTATTTTAGTTAGTTCGGGTCTTCATACATACTATGTATGTATGTATGTATCTGCGCATGTGTGTGTGTCGATCAAAATGATATAAAAGGAATTTTGTGTGTTTAAAAAACAAATAAACTAAATTAAGTATATGTGTGCATGCGCCGAATACTAAAGGAGCGCCGCAGCAGCACTCGCATTTAGCAGATATTAAATGTATGAAATGAATACAACAGCAACAGTAACAACAACAACAGCTGTACGAGCATGAGCCGTGAAAGCATCGAAAGCGATTCATAATTATTTACAATTGGCTACGAAAGATACAACAACAAGTACAACAACAACGTGGACACGCTGAAATGTAGCAGAAATTGCAGATGAAGAGGAAAGATGCTGCCGCAGGATGATGGCTAAGCGGTGAGCAAAGAAACGCTGAATGCTTAGCGAGCATACAGCACATACACCTAACCGCACATACATACAGATATACATACATATATAAAAACATATACCATACACATCGGTATCCGCGTGATTTAAAATCGCACTTGATGCGCGCCGCAGCGGCAGGGCGGCGGTTAGTTGCAGCTGCAGGAGCATTTTAGTAGCGGTGCATTTGGCACTTCGCAGAAACATACATACATACATATGTAGGCATTTATGCATACTTCTGCGGTTATGATTTTGCCACGCTATTTTTAATAATTCCAACACATTTTCAATATTTGCACACACACACATAAAGACATACAAAGGCATTCATAAGCGCTTGATATATGCATTTTAAGTTATAGAAAGACGACCGACTGCCAGGTAGGCTAAAGACAGCAATCAAATATTTTTAAATTCTGCAAACATACACACAAACACGCCTGTATATATGTAGACTAGCGGTAATTTGAAGTGAAACACTTAAAATAAAAAAATAAAAATCATAAAATTCTGTGTATATAAAAATAACCGAACGGAAAGCGCAAATTTTAGTGAAGAAATCGAAAAAAAAAATTAAATAAAAATAAAAAATATATCAGCACAGTTCCAAAGTAAGCAAAACACACGAGCATCTGAAGTGCTAGTAAAATCGAAAACGTAATATGCGATGATTAAAGGAGTCACATAGGTAGGCTCACACATACCCAAACACATGTACATACACATAAGTATGATTTATGTATGTATGTACATTACTTATATGGAGTTAGTCTTCAGTGGAAGAATAAGTTTATGGCACTGATGCCAAATTGCTAGGGAGGGACAACGCCGTATTTATATAAAAATTATTACCGCATTTTGTTGTTCTTAGAGTTAGTTGCTGTTGTTGGCATACGCCATGGCGCAGGTCAGCGGCCAGCAACAGCTGTTGCAGTTTGCTTGCCGCTGCTTTTGCTCTTAGCGGCGCATTGTCGTTTCCTGTTGCTAGTTAATGTGTTGTTGTTGTCCCAAAGCATGCTGAAAAGGTATAGAAAAAATATAAAACAAATAAATAAATAAAATTTTATAAAATATTAATAATATAAAAAAATATTTGAAAATAATTTAGTCAAATATAGTATAAATATGAGAAAATTATTTTAAAAGCAGAATAAAAAGCAAAATTAAAAAATAATAATAATAATTTTCTGTTAAATTAAAAAAAAAAATATTTAAAAATAATTTAGTCAAATATAGTATAAATATGAGAAAAAAAAATAAAAAAAATATTAATAATAATTTTCTGTTAGATTAAAAAAAAAATATTTAAAACTAATTTAGTCACGATAACATAATATAAAAAATTAAGAAATTAATAAAAAAACAATTTAAAAAAAAAATAAAATAAAATAAAAATATTTAAAAAAAATATGTACATATGCATCTATATATGTATATATAATAAATTAAAAAATTGCATTAAGTAAAGGCATACATACATATGTGTGTTTTCCTTTAAAATACAATTATTATTAAAAATTGTATGCAGTGGGATAAATAGTAATATATTATAAACAATCAAAATTAATAAAAAATTATAGTTGCTTATAAAATGGTTTGTGGAAATAAAAAAGAGAAAATAAAAAATATATTTAAACAATATTTTTTTTTTTTTTTGATAAATAAATTAGTTTTAAGAAACAAATTTTCAGTTAATTTAATATTTTTTAACTTAATATTATAACTAATAAATTAATTAAAAAAAAAATTGAATATTTTTTAATTCAATATTTTTTAACTTAATATAATAATCAATAAATTATGTTTTTGGAACAAATTTTCAATATTTTTTTTTTTTAATTTTTTAATGCTTATTTACATATACATGTATGTATGTTTTTTTAAGCTTTTAGTTGCACATTATTTTTTTAATTAATAGAAGTATTATTAATTTTAATTTGATTGGTATCTTTTATAAACTTTTCAAAGTATTTTCATCAATATCACAATTTACAAAATACTTTTTTAACAATTTAAAATTTTATTTTTAAATTGCTTTGTTTTGTTTTTATATTTTATAAACATATATGTGGTTTTAAGACTTTACTGATAATTTATGCTATGCATTACTTAAAATTTAATTGTTTTGATTTTTTATAATAAAGTTTATGCATTTTTCTAACTTAGAATTTTTTTAATATTTTTAAATTTTTGAAAATTTATTATGTTTTTAATTTAATTTTTGACTTTTGAAAATTTTAAATTATGTTTTTTTAATTAATATTTTTAAATTTTTAAACATTTCGAATATTTGGATTTTTTTACATTTTTGTAATATTTTCAATTTTTGGAAAATTCGTAATTTTTGTTTTTCTTTTATGTTATTAATTTTAGTTACATATGTATAATATTTTAAGAAGTCATTATGTATCTCAATTTATCACCAAAAATGTTCAATACTTTTTATTTATAATTTTAATAATTCTAAATTTTTTATTTGATGTTTTTTGATTTAATTTTTGAATTTGAAATTTTTTTAAATTCTCTTGTAATCTTCTTAATTCTTGTATCTTTTCCAACTCTATGACCAAAGTATTAATAAAATAGCATTGATCATTTATATTAGTTTTAGAAATGCTTAAGGGTTTACAATTTTTATTTATATTTTTGTAACACAATTTAAATTTTTTTCTTTTTGTTTTTCATAATAATTTTTAAAATTATTAATTTTTCGCCACCCTTTTTTTTATAAATGCTCTTCAAACTAAGCATTTCTCACATATATTTTTATATGCTTGTATATACAATATTTTTTCAACTAATAATTGCTAAAAGTGCACGAAATCAATTTTTCCTACTTTCTGCATTTGCATTCGTCATATATTAGTTAGTGCACCAATTAAAAGTTCTGTGTAAGCAATTTCTCCTTGTAATTCAATGCAAATAGAAGCCACTGCAACTTGCAACACGTCACCCGATGAATATGCGATTTCGCTAATATGGCATACAATTTTCCAACCACACATTCATACAAACATATGTGATATATTGCCAATCTGGCTGACGTTATTTGAGAAGCGCATTTAAAACACAACAAATAAGCGCATTCACTGCAATTTCGTACTAAACTAAAAAGTCAAGATTGCGAAAAAGACAATAAAAGAATACTTGTATTCTAATAAAACGAAACAGGCATAAATTGATGATTTGCACATGTTTAGATGTATATAAGTGAATGTGTGAGTGTATTCAATAAGCAGCAAAGCCAAGTGGAGTCACAAGGAATATGTGCATATGTGTGTGTTTGTGTAGAAATAAATTTTATAACGAATTTATTTAGTACATTTGTATGCCTTTAGATATATGTATATACATATATATGCTTAAAACTAAACTACAATGGCAGCGACAACAGCCATGACAACAATAACAACATTCTAGCAATACTGACTACTTCAAAAACGTCGAACTAATGAAAAGCATAGCGATTCGTTGTGGCAATAAATAAATTAATTGATTATTATTTTTTGTTTTTATTTCTTTATTTTCCTAACAATGTAGGAATTTGTTTTTGTTTTTGCAGCGGCTGTTGCAGCATTGCCACTCAAACTCACATTAGGCATACTCAGCAACATTTCTCTACATTTTATGCATGTGCGTGTGTGTGTGTTTGCCTGCGTCTAGTATAAGCAAGAGCGTTTTGTTGTAAGATGGCAGAGAGCGCAAACGATCGCCAACAGCTGGGTGCAAATGGGCTGGGAATTGACTACTTGCACAAACACACAAACACACATGTGCCCACACATGCACCTATACAGCCATATTTCGTTGCCTATTGGGTAGTTGGGTGGTTGGGTGGCTGTGTGATTTAACCGATTTTCTGCCTACCGCTTTCATAACCACTTGCACACACACTCACAGCCTCAGCTACACATTTACATATACAGGTTTATTTAGTAACAGCTAGTGTGCGCTAGCGCTAGTTCATTTACATGCATCTATTGACGTCTTCGGTTTTATAGCATTCTTTAGGCTTATTAGAAATTGCATAGCACAAAGATTAAATAGAGGTTATGAAAATAAATTGTAATAATAACAGCCGCTGAAATCAATTGACGAGTTCTACCGCATAAATTGTGCTTTATGTAATTCAGGAAATAATTATTGGCATACACGAACTCGAACGATTTGTTTCTCGGCATATACGACTCGTAAATGAGCGCCTCTGACGTATACTGTTCGAGACCGAAGTCTAGTTTTCGGTGTTGGGAGACTTTTTTGACATTTTGTCGTGTCACCGAATAACTGGTAGAGATTTTGGAAGCCTAGTTTTAGGTGTTGCAAGACTTTTGACTTATTTTCCTGTCAATAAACAGCTGATCGAAGCCCAGTTTTAGGCGTTAAGAGGAATTTTGAGTGAACAGCTGGTAACATTATCGAAGACTAAATTAGGTGTGAAATTTTTTTGACGTTTGACGATAATGCTGATAATGTTGATCTCTTATCTCCCCTAAAATCTTCAAAATTGATCATTGAAGAATTTTTAAGCATCTTTAGAAGGCAATACGATAGAAATTTGATAAGTGGGCTTAAGTCCACCGAAAAATGTGTGTCTGGATTCTATTTATAAAGCAAGGAAGCAGCACGAATTATATATTTTCAAAAACTTGCACTTCAGTGTAATTATTGCTCATTTCTCTTCCGAATCCAGAATCAATTTCAGTAAGTCTGCTTTATAGATTTCCTTCTGACATGTTTTCGTGGCCTTTTTTTTGAAGTATATGATTACTTAAGGGGTTATATACCTTTTTTAATTTCAAAAAATTGATTTTTTTTTGCTTTATCTTAAAGAACAACTCCTTGAGAACATTTTTTCAAATTTTCATAGAGATTCGAGCAGTAGAAAAAAGTTAGCGCACTTCTAACCTGAACTGAACTTGAAACTTTAAACGCTTATATGTATCTCGAAATGGTGTTTTCTGAAAAATGACTTTGCGGTGACATGGAGTGGCAGGGAAAAATACTGAACCGATTTTCTTCAAATTTTTTTTAAAATGTTCTAATAAAATTTTTCTCTGCTTGAACGATCGACTTTTTACGCACAAACTTTTTTTTCGCCGAAATTAATTTTTTAATGAAATTTCTAGTGACCAAAAAATAAATTTTTTTCATAAAACGCTTTCCCCTGTGCACAAAAAAAAACTCATAAAACGATCGTTCAAGCTCAAGGAATTGCACTAAACTAATGAAATTAGTTTACTTTTATGGTTTTAGTTGACTTGTTCGACCTGGGGAATTGTCACCGCAAGGCTCTGCAAAAAAAAACCTCTAAGGGAAACAGCCACCCCTTGAAAGCTATTTGATATTTTTCCACGAAATTTCGCACAAACATTGTTAATAAAGTGTACTATCAAAAAATAAAAACATTCGTGTAATGAAATAATTGCTACATACCTAAAAAAAAATCCAAACTTTCCTTTTTTTCTTCGACAATGAAGGTATATAACCCATTAACTGCAAGTTTTAGGTTAAGAACTGAAATAACTTATTCGCTAACCTATAAAATATCAATAATTATGGCATCGTAGAATGAGTGTTTTAATTCTTATTTCCAATTTCTTTAAAATTTATGGAAGTAACGGTTTAAAAAATATCAAAAACTTTAAATTGAGGTTATATTTCTAGCAAGAATCGGATTGCTCGGAATATTGCAAATGGTTGAAGCTGCTAAGGGTATTACATAAAAACTATGGACAGAAATGGGATAATTTTCAGATATTTGTCTACATTAACACGTGACAACACTCATAATTGGAAGAGGTGAAGAACTCTTAAATGTTTTTAGGGTTTTGAAGAATAATGAAAAATAGTGAAAAATAATGAAATAATGAAGCATACTTTTTGGTGAATAACTACAAAAAAAGTGCGGCAACCCAGTATCATCCATGTTCAGTAAATTAATTGAAAAGTAATTCCTGGCAAAAAATCCCTAACATTGTCAACATAATAGGAGTTTCACTTCTAATAGAAATGGTAATGCTGCCACTCCCATTATCATGCCGTTCATACAAAAGAGGCACAGAGGGAGAAATATTAGCAGTTAAATGCATTTACACGCTCAATTCAATGACTTCAATCAGAAAAAATGAAAACATAAAATCAAGATTACACACACATGAACACAAACTACACATACGTAGCAACAACAACAACAAAATATATATATTTACATGCCAGTAACTACAACAAACAACAATCGCAGCGGATTTAATGCAAATTCGTTCCATCACTCAAACACACATTAAAGAGCAGTCAGACGGACAAAGGAAAAAACGGTTTATGTGGAAAAATGCAGTAATTGAACAATGAATGGAAGGAAAAAGGAATGCTGAGAAATTGAGAAGAGTTAGCGAGAGTATGACTATTGGCGGCTGATAGCTGCTAGACGTATGTATATACATACATGCATACATACACATATGTATTTATATAAGTTTGTAGGTGCGAAAGTATTTGAAATGCAATAGGCAGCTGCATTTGATTATTGACTTTGATGTGTAAAGAAATTAACACTCCATAGAAGTGAGTGATTAAGCAAACGCAGTTAATTGAAGTGATGGTGGCGAGAGTAGAGAAAAATAAAAAACAACAACCACTATTAGACAGATCCTTAGAGTGTTGTAAATCGAGGAAAAATGTTAAAATAAAAAAAAAAGTTTATGTACCTCAATGTATGTATGCATGTATGTAAGTGTGTGTAGCTTAGTTCGGCTATTGTTAGAACACACAAGCGTTTGACAGAGCCAAAGACAGAGGAAAAAAGTAGAAAATATTCATGCAGGATTGTTTTGTGTAAAAAAAAAAACAAAAACCGAAAGATATTAAAGCTGACAATCAATCATCGCGTCACACCACATAAAAAACAACAAAAAAATCATAAAAACAAAACAATGGAAATATGAAAAAATATCTATGCTTTGCGCTAGTGATACCTTAGCGACACGCAAGCTAAATACTCATATGTACATACATATACATACATATGTCAGTATGTATGCACGCGTGCATTTATATCTGTTTAAATGTCCATCAAATGTTTGTTGTTGTGTATGAGCACTACCGTGATTTTAGGGGCAACATTTGACGAAGTTTGACAAATCATGTCGTCTTTGAAATATACAAGCGTAAATACATACAAACTTATATGCATATATTCACACATTTTTACTTACATACGCTTGCATAAGTTTGTTGTTGCATATAAAAACATGCTTTGCTTTAGTTCCGCTCATGTGGCTGCGCTTTTTCTGTACGCCATACAGCCTTGTCTCAACATACACATACACACACATGTATATATGCATTTAAGCGCATGCCTGTACATCATAACATCCATCCATTTAGCCATAAACAACTATTAAATTAATTTCGAATGTTAAGTATTGAAATCAAAGTGTTGTAAATAAACATTCCTTCAATAATTGAAGTGCCAAAATTCATATGTAGCGTTGCATGTGCTTTCACAGAATATTTTTTTGTCTATATGAACGCGTATGCTGTCAGCTGTGCACCGCTAAACTGGCGCATATGCGTGAAAGAAGGCATTAATTGATTGATATGCTTTATATATATACATATGTATGTAAGAAACTTTTGTTCAGCATAAGAAATAAGCATGTCGAAAATTTGTTTGCTTTCGCTTATATAAATTAATAAAATAAAAAATGCTCATACTTTTTAAATCTATCTACTTTTTCGTACAGACTAATATTTGTAACTTAATATATACAGTGGAATATTTAAAATTTATTCGTGGGAGGAATAAGTGGTACTGTTTAAATCTGAATAATTTAAAATAAGTTTTCTTCTTCTTCTTCTTTTATAATGTTCCATACAAGAAATCCTAAAAATATCAAAAATTTCAAAATTTTATAATTTTCATAACAAAATTTAAAAAAATATTATAAATTGAAAGTTTTCAAAATTTTACAATTTTCATAAAAAAATTTTAAAAATACCACAAAATGGAAGATTTTCCATATTTTACAAATTTTTATAAAAAAAATTAAAAAAAATATCAAAAAATTTCAAAATTTTATAATTTCTTTAAAAAAATTTAAAAAAATATCAAAATTTAAAATTTTGAAATTTAGCAAAATTTTACAATTTTCATAAAAAAAAATTTTTAAAAAAAACCATAAAATAGAAAATTTTCAAAATTTTACAATTTTCATAAAAAAATTTTTAAAAAATATTTAAAAAATTTCAAAATTTTATAATCTTTTATAACAAAATTTAAAAAAAAATATTATAAATTGAAAGTTTTCAAAATTTTACAATTTTCATAAAAAAAATTTAAAAAATACCATAAAATAGAAAATTTTCAAAATTTTAAAATTTTCATAAAAAATTTAAAAAAATATCAAAATTTAAAATTTTGAAATTTAGCAAAATTTTACAATTTTCAAATAAAAAAATATTTAAAATTTTTCAATTTTCTTTAAAAAAATTAAAAACAAATATCAAAAAATTTCAAAATTTTATTTAAACTTTTATAACAAAATTTTAAAAAAAAAAATATTTTAAATTTCAAATAAATCAAAATTTTCAAAATTTTATAATTTTCATAAAAAATTTAAAAAAATACCCTAAAATGGAAAATTTTCAAAATTTTACAATTTTCATAAAAAAATTAAAAAAAAAAAATAAAAAATTTTATAATTTTCATAAAAAGTATAAGGTCTTAAAAACCCGGGGGGTACGGGGAACTTTGGGACCAGCAACATAAAAGATATATATTTTGTTGATTTTTCGATAAAAATAGCATTATATTTTAGAAAACATTAATTTATAAATTATCAGCACTCACATAGTGAGGTTTTTGTAAACGAATAAATTTGCTTAATCCAATTTCCACAAATGTCACAAATCAATATTACATTGGTTCCGAATCAGACAAACTATTTTTAGTTTTAGTTTTTATATGGAACATTTTTATCAGGAGGGATGCAAGGCCATTAAATTTTCATTAAAAATGGTAACACAAAAAATACCGATTTCAATAATAATCCACATTTGAATACAAATAGAAACACCAATATCATTATTATTGACAACATGAACAATAAAAACATCTTAAATATCAATAACAATAACAATAAAAACACAAATATTATACCAATATTAGCATCATTACCATTACTTGCCACATTACTATCTACTTTACCAATATTAATAGCAATAACAATATCCAGTTCCAATACCAATACCAATAGCAATGCCAACACCATTACCAAACACAGCTGAACATGAAAAAAATAATCACAATCAATACTAAAATAATTAAATTACTATCAAAAGAGCCTATGATATTTGAGACATTGTTAAGGAAATATTATTGTAATTAAAAAATACTACGTGGGCAAAAAATAGTAAGACGTTTTAATTTAGATTTCGCGCGAAAACCCATTCGTAGATTTTTTTTTTCTAGGTTGGTATGACTGTCTTTGAGATCTGTGCCAAATGTCACATCAAAATAATGATAAGTGTTTAGTATACGTTTGTCTTCCTGAAGTACATAATGTCAATCGGCGATTTTTACGTTGAGTAAAATTATTCTACAAAGAAGCTCCATTAATTTTTGTGTTGGAAATCAAATTTCTGGTGTCGAAACGTTCAGAATGTTGGAAGAGGCCTTCGGTGATAATAGTTTGTTGGGAGCAAGTGTTTTAGCTTGGAACAAATTATTCAAAGAGGGTCGAGAACCACGTCCAGGACGGTCATCAACATCAACTTAATATCAACGCGACAATAAAATAAATGAATCGGCGCTTGAAAATCGACAATTTATCGTCAGAGATCTTACTGGCATCGTTGGAATATCAAAAGGGTCAGTGAAAACCATTTTGATCATTTAGGCCTAAGAAAAGTGAAAAACCGATGGGTTCCAAAAATTCTAAATTTTTTCGAAAAACAGCGCCGCATTAACGTCTGTGAAACAATTCTTTTCGAACAGCAGGATGTCATGAAATGTATTATTACTGACGATAAGTCTTGTATCTAAGCTTACGACCCGAAAACAGAGAGCCGAAGCCAAAAAACACGACCTTATGAAATATTAATGTTAATGATCGAGGAAAGTCGATTTAGAAACGTTCGCCTGTCACCTTCCAGTTTTTTTTAAATAACGTTTGAAATTTTCCACACGGCTTCTTCTCCCCAAAAACGTACTACATTTGTTTGAACCGCCGATATCGAACCACTATAGCTTCCGTGTATGTTATATACAAACTATTCTATCAAAGTTAAGCCCTTTATTTGTGAAAGTTATTATAGCTTCGGTACAATTGAAGTTAATTTTTTTTCTTGTTAAGTCAAATATATCAATTTCCACTTCCAAATCCAAATATTAGAAAAAAAAACAGCCACCCAACGCTGTTCGCACAACCCTTACATATAATATCAAAGTATGTATATATATATAAATATATGTATACACAATAAAATAATAAATCCTTTGCGTTCTGCATTAGCTCATTTAGTAAATTTTGCCTTTGATCTACAATTTCCCACAGTAATTGTGATTTCAGCTCTTTTTTCATGCCAAAGGCGAACAGTTTGGCCACAATTCTATGCAGCATCCCTCCAAAAAGCGCTCTAACGGATGGGTTATCGCATTTCATATTAATATTTTGGCCTGAGCTTAAAATATATTGATGCGCCATGATTACTGCCACTAATCAACAAAACAACAACAACTGTAAGGGAACTTTAACCCTTAACTTATTGCTATTAAAAATAATTGGGAAAAGTGCTGTGGGCGCTAATCAAGCAAACATTCTGAAATACTACGAAAAAAACGAATTATTGGAAAAGGTATTATAGCAAAATTGTGGCTATGTGAACCCTCCTTTCTTTGAAGCCTCGCATAAAGTAAAAGTGTGAAAGCATCCATAGGCAGAAGAGAAAAATGAAGCAAATCGCTATTGTTTTGCTGGCGCGTTCGGTTGATGTGGCCGAGTGGCGTATAACAAATCTTACTGTATGTATGTATGTTGTTGTTTAAATAAATTGTGACTAATTGCGATTGGCTGTCAATTGGTTTGCATGTTGCAGACAAATAAATTAATGCCAAGCGCTTTCATAGAAATGTAGATGTATGTATGTGTAAGGAAAGTGGCAGAAGCATGCCATACTTGGAGCGAGAAAATAAATACACATACATTCATACATATATTCATGTATATGTAAATATATATGTATGTGTATAAAAAATCAAGCAAATATATACTTATGTACATACTTAAGCATATGTGCCTGACAATGCCCTGCTTTGGCTTAGTTGAAATAATTCACCATATTAAAAGGCAAGAATTCTTCGACTTTTTTCTGCTTTTTCCTTAGTTTCCATGTCATGCTTATTGTTGCTTTTGTTGTAAAAGATCACGATATGCGCGCATATGCCGCGCACACGCGCTTATCTCGAGCGCCGCAGGCCAGCAGCCAGCAGATCGGCAACTGCTTGCCGTTTCGGCAGTCGGTCACTACGCTCGCGGCCATCAGGCGCAAGCTGGTGGCGGCTACTGTGCGCAACTGAACTGTAAGTGATGCGGACAGCGCCATCACGAGCTGTCGGGTGGTGCGCGCAGAGCGTGTGACTACATACATGCTTGCATATAAATGTGTGTGTGTGTTTGCAGTTTAGCGCCTGCCAGCAGGCAAGCAAATGCGCCGCCTTTCAATAGTTGCTTTTCACAATTTAGCTACACTAAGTAATTGCATATACATAAATATTACTTTTCAAACGCACACACACACACAAACATATAAGTAGTTACTCGTATATGTGTGTGCGTATGCATGATTTCTATAGTTTAATTGCAATTTACACACCATTTGTTCGGTTTTTATTAGTTACAATTTAAGCGCACATGCACAAAAACAATTAAGATTAATCTAAGCTGAAACCTACACACATACATGCATACATACGAACGGTTTTAGCGCCAGCGAAGGGTTGCTAGGCCTTGTATGCGCACACATATGTCTGCATACATGTAAATTTGTCTACATACAAGTAGGTGTGTGTGCGGCTACTCTCGTCACATCTCTATCATCTGGCCGCATTTATACTTAATCAAATCGAGCAAATGCGTGCCGCTGCCTCGCCCCCTTTCTACTGAAAATATTGTCCATTTACATGGCTATTGTTCGAAAACTCTCATTCAACGCATGCAATTAGTCGCTTTGTTGTGACGTCGCCAGATCTACATATACTTAATCATAATATGCCTATATGTGTGTATGTGTGCATGCGTGTGTTTCGATTTGTTAGGGTTGACCCCTTAAAATATACTTTAAAATAGATGCTCGCACGCATTTACACAAATATTTAAATATGCTTGGAAATTTACAGACATACACATGTACGTATTTACATGTGTATGAGTGGACTAAAGCTATAAATTAGTGGCACGTGCACCAATACCATTATCGTATCTATTAGAAATGTAATTTTGTTTAAAACTTAAAGTGGTTGCATGTTTGTATCTAATATATTGAAATTATTCACTGCTGTACGAGTATATGTATGTGAGATAAATTGGGCGCAAGTTAATTGCTACTACATACCACTCTAAATTTCTTTAAATTTATCCACTTTAATTGTTGTTGCAGCTAAGCGCGTTCTAAGGGGTTGTGTTAAGCGATAAATTAATTTAAAATGCCATTAATTTATTTACGCTTAGTATGCGTTGTTGTTAGGAAGGCATTTTTCATACTCTTTAAGTATAAACATTTCTTTTCAATCTGAATTTCTTCGAAAATATTGGGAATGAAGTCACTTTTAAAGCTTAAAAAATCAACGATCATTCAAAAATTCCGTTCCATTAACAAATTTGTGAATTTTGGTGAATATTTTTTGGATAAGCCACTCAGAAAAATATTACCAATACCATTACTAAATATAACAATACCATTACTATACATAACAAAGGCATAATTGCTCGTATATATGTCACCATTACCATTATCACAAATTATTTTTATGACTGTTTTTAAATAGTACGAGGGAAATACAGTTTCATCAATTTTATTAAATATTTTATGTATTTTTTGACCACTATAAATAGCATTACTATTATAATTACCAATAGCAATATCTAAATTACTATGAGAATCGCTGTTTTTCATTAAAAACAGTAATTTTTAATCAAAATTACATTTAATGTAATCATATAAGTTAAAATTACATTACAATTATCAATACGATTACTATTCGCATTATGTTAAGTAATCCGCATAAGTACGTACAATAATGAACTTTTCTGTCTTTATCACTATTTTTTTATATTTAAGTGCATTATGATTACATCATCATTAAAATTACAATTACCATTACTTTTACCACTACAAATTACCACATCAAATTTAATAAAATGTACTGTTTCTATAGACACATCGGCACACTATACTATAAATAACTATGCTCACACAGTATACAATATATCTACTATGTATTACCTTTATAATTACCATTAGCATTACTTCATTTTCAATGATTAAACATACGGAATAACAAATTTACAATAAATTTTTTCAAATTTATTAAAAATACAATACATAAATGTTACCACTATAAATAGCATTACCATTATAATTACCATTAGCATTAACTAAATTACTATGTGCAAAATTTTTTTGTTGAAAACAATAAAAGTAATTTAAAACCAGAATTGCAATTAATATTTGGATAAAAATTAAAATTACATTACAATTACCAATAAAATTACTCTTCTTACTAAGTTAAGTAAACCGCATAAGACCATAATGAACATTTACATTTTTATCATTATTTAAAGATTATTTAAGTACATTATCAAAACATTTCTATAACCATACCCATTACAATTACCATTACCATTACTTCTACCATTACCAATAAAATTACCATTATCATTACAATTGCCACGACCATTACTTCTTTCATTACCAATAAAATTATTATTACAATTACCATTACTTCTACCATTATAAATAATTCCCACATCACACGCAATAAAATATTCTGTAAATATAAAAAAAACACTTATAAATATATACGCATACATACATCATCATATGTATCTATCTACGCACTTCACAGCACACCCACTCCCAAAGCAAGAATTGAAATTATTTTAAACACACCCATAATTAAGTAAAACGACATGTGCGTGTGCGTTTTAGACAGACACATAACTTTAAATAGTCAAAAATCCTGTCGGCGCACATTTTCGTAAACGCCCCCTAGGCAACAACAAGCGAAAACACAACCAAGTAACAAATAACAACTGGCAAATAACTTCAAACCGAATTAAGTTGACACAAACACATAGTCAGCATGAGCAAGTAAACATGAACAGCCTTTGGCCAAATCGAACAAATCTATCATAGAAATACCTTAAAACGAGTTGACAAATCAGAATTTCGTACGGCAATTGTTATTAATCATGAGAATTTAATGTAAACCAGTTCAAAAGGTAAATGCAAAGCGACAAACTCGAGCGAGAGCAAACAAATATGTAGACGAGGAGAAAATAAAATAATAAAACGACAATTAAAGGCGCAATATTTGAATGAATTGAAAAAAGGAGAAACAAAAAATTTCATATACAAAAATAATATTAAATAAAATTTAATAATAAAATAAAAGGGGAATGCAAGAAAAAAGTAAAAAGTTAAACTAGAAAAAAATAAATGGAAAAAATTAGCTGGCGCGCAGTTGGCCAGAATGAGGTCACCAAAAACTGTACTTTTTTTTTATTTTTTTGCTTAAAATTTTAGGAATTCGTTGCGCAAAAACAAAAAACAAAAAATGTTATAAGAATGCAACACGAGCAAAAGCAGTGTATGAGAATTTTTCAAGAATTCGGCGAGAACAATACGAATTCAAGGAGCGTAAAAACGAGTAAGATTATAAACAGGTTAGATCACTTTTTTTTTTAATTCGTATTTTTACGCTACAAACATAATTAATGGGCGATTAATTATATGAGTTGATATATTAAGTAGAATACTATTTATTGAGAAAGAGGGTTGAAAAGGCGAGTTTAAAGGAATATATGAAATGAAAGGAAAGAATATGTGCTTATGTAAGAATGCATGAATATATATGTATGTACATATGTACATGAACACGCTTACATATAAAAAATACATATATGCTACTTAATAATCCTTCCTTCAAACTGAATCTGAAAATTAATACCAATTCATTTCTTTACATGATTACCTACAGTTTTCTCTTTACTTGTATCGTTATTGAATTGAAAAAAGCATTGAATTTAAAAACTATTACTAACTAATTCCTTTAAATGATTACCTAATTTTTTACCATTACCATTACAATTAAATAATGACAACTAATCCATTCCTTAACAGGATTACTTACAGTTTTACCAATACTTGTACAATTATCATCACAAATTAATACTGACATCTAATCCATCCTTAACAGCATTACTTAAAATTTTACCATTACTTGTACTTTTACCATTGAATTGAAAAAAGTATTGAATCTAAAAATTATTAGTGGCTCAATCTATTACATGATTATCTAAATTTTTACCATTACTTGTACCATTACAATTACAATTAAACACTGACAACTAATCCATTACTTAACAGGATTACCCACAGTTTTACCATTACTTGTATTATTGCCATTGAACTGAAAAAAGTAGTGAATCTAAAACTTATTATTAACTGATTCCTTTACATGATTACCTAAAGTTTTATCATTACAATAACCAGTAGCATTACCATTATTATATATATAAAAACTTAATATTAATATCTATAGACAATAAGTTGTAGTCTATAGATCGGTGGTCCCAGCTTTTTATAAACCCTATAAGTTGCTGTAATTACATCCACAGTGTTAGAAACAAAATTTCTAAAACTGTTCGAAAGCTTCTATATTCTAAGACTTGACTTCAACAAAATACATTTCATACATTCAACTGATTTACATTAAAAACTAATTAAGCATTTGGCTGTTAAATAAATTTGTCACGAACAATTTCGTAGAATTCTTATGCTCAAAGAAATACTTCCAATTGAACTTCTTAAGTGACACACAGATGCATATCTACTGATAAATTTGACGAAAAACAGAAGAAAGAAATTGCTTCAGTTGCAACCATTAATCCATACATCGCACCAGTTGTTGGCGGCGTTGTTGTTGTTGCATGCATTAATACAATACTCAATATCTTTATATGGTAGGAGTTCGCTGTTGTTGTTATTGTTGCCCACTTCGCTCCTTTCGTGTACAAATGTATTTGATGATGACGGATTGTCGCCTTGCGCATTCCTTTGCCACACAGCCGCACAGTCGCAGTCGTTCAATACGATGTTCAGTTGATGAACCGCCGAACCCTTTATTGCATGCGTATAAATATGCATTTGTATGTATTTACTATATGCATGTATATACATATGTGTTCGTATGTAGAGAAGTTGGTATGATGATGGCCAATCGCAGTTTATGTCACTTGAGGATTGTTGATTGCAAGCGTGTGCATTTGTTTGTTTGTATGCGTTGATAAACACTTATGCATACAAACATGCATGAATACATGTATATATACACATACATACATATGTATGATTGAAATTGTGTTGTAAGCATCAATTTGCGTTTTTCAGTCTGCTTGAAAAATTTCCAAATGGATTTTTGGGTGTGTTCTTTGATTCCTAATTACATAAACGTGCAGAATATAGCATATAAATATACGTTGTATGTGTATATGTATGTATATACAAATGTATATGTACGGACATTTGTATTCAAATAAGTCATTAAATATTCAAACTCTCCCTTTTTTCGACAACATTTTTGAATATTCGACTTTTTAATCATGTATGTATGTATATAATTTAATCCTTCGAATAATCCTTTAAATATAAAGACCAATAATCTTATATTGTATATTACTTTGATCTTCTGAAAATTTATTATTGTAATTTATGTAACTCATCAAAATGTACATAAAAACATACATACATAAGCGTGCAGAGAATTTGAAATTGAAGGATATGTGCTACATGAACAAAAAATGAGGAAATTAGTTTTAAATGATTTCACTAAAAAAATCCAAAATTAAAAAAATTTAATTAAATAATATTAATAACTAAACTGAATTCAATTAAATTTAAATGAACAAAATTAATTAACTTAAATTACATTTAATTAAACAAAAATTAATTAAATTAAATTAATTTAAATTAAATTTAAAATACAAATTTTTTAGTAATTTATATTACATATCATTAAATCAAAATTATTTAAATTAAATTTAAAATAAATTTTTTTAATTAACATTAATTATATTTAATTAAATTAAAATTAATTAATTAAATTACAAATTATTTAAACAAAATTAACTTAGATTTGATTAATTTTAATTTTATTTTAAATTTAATTTAAGTTAATTAATTTTTTTATATAATTTATTTTAAATTACCTTAAAAAATAAAATTTTAACTTAAACTAAATTCAATTAAATTTAAAATAAAATTATTTAACTAACATAAATTATTTTTATTAAATGAAATTAATTATTTAATTAAAAATTATTGAAATCAAAGTTAAATTATATTTACTAATAATTAAATGAAGTTTAATTAATTTTGATTTTATTTTAAATTTCATTTAATTTTTTTAATTTAATTTTATTTTAATTTAATTTTAAAAATAATTTAATTTTCTTATTTAAAGTTAATTTAATTTAGTTAAATTTAATTTTATTTTATTAAAAATAAAAGTAATTATAAAAAATTGGGTTCAAAAATTCGTAAGTCACAAAAATTGGTGCTAATTCTGTATAAATTTATCAAATTTAAAAATTAAACTCATTAAATATAAATTTTTACAAAATATTGGAAAAAATTATTTTTATTAAAAATATATTATTTTGATTTTTATATTTATTATTTATAAAATATTGGACATCTTAATGAAAAACCCAAAAAATGTCTAATAAATAGTTAAAAAATTCCTCTTTCTAATATAGTGATTTACTTTACATAAATATAAGTATATGTGAATATCCAGTTTTTCACTTATTTACTTTATCGTTCATTTTACACTTTTTCGCCTCTAATTTCTCTAGCCATTTAATAGTCAAACAAAGCAGCGTGCAAATCGAGTTTCTAATTTATTGTTTATAGCTATAATAGCATTAAAAAGCAATGAATATCCCCCAAAAAAAAAGTACCTATGAATGTACTCCACCCCTTTTTCAAGTGTCACAAGCTTTCTGCTTAGAAACAAGAACTATTTATATATTCACACATACGAGTTTGTGAATACATACATACATATGTGTGTGCTTGCGCCTAATCTCGATCAGGCTTAAGACACTACCCTATTAATATTTCAATCACATCTGCAAGTCAGCACCAAACTCATGCATACGAAGCCAACTAATATAGACGCGATCAGAAAATTTCGAGAACAAAAGCAAATCAAATAAAAGCAACGCTTGCGGCTAATCATTCAAACATCTGCCTGGCTGATTTCGAATCATTAAATATGTGCATACATACATAGCTATATCTATGTACATATATGTATATGTTTGAAGATATGCTTAAGTACGTGCATAAGTCTTCGCAGATCGCTAGTTAGCTAGCTATGTCACAGCGCTTTGCCTGACTTCACTTCCACTTCCAATTAAAAAGCGCAACGCAACTCTTTTTGTCGGTACACCCTTCTTCCTACTTAAGACGCTGCTTTAATTCCCTAACGTTTCGCAGCGCTTTATCTTTATAATCACCTAATTTTTGTGTTTATAGAAAATTTTCTCACAAAACACGCTTAGTACCGCTCGTAGGATTTAACGAATGCCATTGTTGTTGGTGTTGTTTTAGAAAATGTTTTCTGTTTGATTTTGTTTTTGTTTTTTCCTGCGAACGTGGAAGTGTCGCTCGATTTTGACTTACTCGCATTTTGATTACCATTATTTGTCATCGACGTGCATTTGTTGTTGTTGTTTTGTGTGTCTTTGTTGCTAGTTATGTCAGCGTGATCGTCATCGTCGTCATCTTCGCCTTCGCCATCGCCTTCAGCTAAGCCAGCCAGCTGCAGCTCCAGTTGTTTTATTATTACTAAATCGATTTCGATTTCTTCTACGAAACTACACACCCTAATTCTAGTTTCTGTATTGATTTTTGACATTTGATTTGGGTTTGGGAATCGTTTTAATCTGTAGCGATTGATCATATTTTGCGCTTGCGCTGCTCTTGCTGCTGCCCGCGTGTGATCGCATTTCAACGAACACACGAAAAGAGAAAAAACGAAAAACGTCATAATGCATGTTCGCGGTAAGCATGAGTGGTTTCGTGAGATTTTCCATTAATCTTGGATTAAAAGAGGAGGCGAATGCGTTTTGAATTTCATAAACTACATTAATACGCTTTCATCGGTTAGACCTTCGGCTGCTGCAACTTTATTTATATTTATTAGAGTTTTGAGTGATGGATTATGTTCGACTTTAAAATTGAAAAAATTTGATTGGATATGCGGAGGAATATTGTTCGGTTTACCAGTTAGTGTTAGAAATTTATATACCAGTAATGGGTTTCATATTATTTTAGGTATCTTTAACAAAACAGCGCTTAAACTTTGACATAAGAAGCTTTAGTAAATTTCTCAAGATCAACAAAACTCAGCCGATGCTGATCATGAAATATTCAACACACGAAAGAAAACATCGGAGATCAGTGAGCTGAGTCAATTTAGCATGTCCGTCTATCTGCTTGAATGGAAACTAGTCAGATTGTGAGATATCCAGATGAAATTTTGCACACGTTCTTTTCAAGCATCTGCTCGTTTAGAACCATTGATATCGCACCACTATGGGATACATTGTACAGCTGTCCGACAAACTGTTTTGATCAAACTCAAGTCCTTACATGGAAAACCTTTTTAGGTGACAAAGATCATTTTACTGAATTTTGACAATAATTATTATTCAAGATAAAATTTCACTTTGTATGAGGTCGGATTTTAATTTCGTTTTTATATGATAATCTCCTACCGAGTTAATTACAACGGAGTATTATTGTAATGTGAGCTTTTATGATCTGAGATCAGTCCCCAAACCTACGTTACCTAACCCAGTAATCCCATGACAATAATACCTTAAAAGACACTACAAATACATATTTCTATAGTATTAGCCTCAAATTGACCCTCCGCCGTGTTTTTAGTCACACTCCTTCAACTGAATTGATCCTTTTCACCTATAAAGAATGAAAACCTCCTGAAGGTTTCTAATTGATTTTTGATTAATAAATTCTTAGCAATATTGTTGCATAACTCGACATTTCTCTTCTACGTTACAATTCTCAACTAGTTTATGGAATCATTCGTAAGCATATTAAGGAGTTACATGGGATTTCTCGGTTAAAAAACAGTCTTTTTTCAACAATTGTTTTCTTAAATAAAAAATGAAATATTTGACTAGATTTTTTATTGGTATAAACATTATTAACATAAAAAATTTTTCTCAAATTTTTGAAAAAAATATTTTAAACTCGGTCATTGCAACGCCTGTGCCCCTACTAAAATGATCATTTTAATTAAAAAATACATATTTTGATTAAAACCTTAACTTAGAACTTGGATGAGATTTTTGGCAAACATTTTAGCAAATAATGAAAATTTCAGTGAAAGTGTGGCGACATTTTTTTCAAATAGTTGTAACCGAAAAAAAAAACCCTTTATCCGAATCTTTAAGAATCGTATCTCAAAGACATGTGTAAAATTTCGTAAGGATCGGTTGAGTAGTTCTCGAGAAATCCTGCCAACCGACTCCAAAAACACAGTTTTGAGAAAAACGCATTTGCACAAGTTTTCAAGGCTGTATCTCCGAAACTATTACTCGGATCAACTTGAAAATTTGGGGCAATATTCTAGAGGTATTGCAGAATTTAATAAGACAAGAAAAGAATACGATTTTTGAAACCCGTAAACCCCTGTAACACCTTAAGTAAAATAGATATTTAAAAAGTTTCTTTGACGGGTTATGGTAACTACAATTATTAAAAAAAATATAAAATATTTAAAAAAAACTTTTGACATTGAGATGTATATTAATTGCTCTGCATGATTTCAATATGTTAAAATTGATTTACTACAAGAATATTCTACTCAGCAAAGCCCTTCTGTAAGTCCATTTAATAAAATTTTCTACTCAAAATAAGTTCATTATCTTACTCTTACAATTACGTCATAAAAACAACTACAATTATTTCAGCTTTATTTGCAGCTTACCCAAAGCCTAAGTATATTTACATTTCAAAATTAATAATTAATTTCCAATAGCAACTTTTTAATTAAATTTTAAGCCTCTATAGTCTAATTAACTAGCCGCGTATTTATTGTTAAGTCAACAGCGGTTATATACATATATCTGCTTGTTAAAATTATCAGCACAGCTAACCGCTAGCTTTGGCGGCGCGGCTACCGCACTGATAGTAGTGTACCGCATAAATCCTCGAATTTATTTATTTAATTTTTTTAGTGAAGCGAGTTTTTTCTGATTTCTTAAAACAAACAATTAACCATAAGTGGTCGTCGCACGTTTTTTATCACTCTAATTGCGGTTGTGATTATACCTAGATACTTATGTATACCATAACTCATACATACAAACCACATTGCATACCTACAAACATGTATACATGTATAGGTATTTACATACACATGCACATAAATACCTAAAAAACTCATACATATGTACTAATATACTCCTCATAATATCACGAAGCACCATTTTATATCTTCGTTTATACAGTGAATCTTTTGTAATTCAAGAAACAATAACATACAACGCGCCTAAATAAATATTAATTTCCGATTAACTGCAAAGAAAACAGGCGAGAGTCAGTCAGAGTAAAAAAGCCACACTTCCATTTATACATATATACAAATATGTGTGTGTGTGTGTTGGTACAATATGTCTTTATAAAGGCAAGCATGTAAGCAATGAGTAATTTCTATATGCAGCCATAAAAAATAACGCAAGCAACAATACTAAGGAGCAGCTTTTCGCTAGCATCCAACCGTACTTAGCTTTAATAATGCACGATAATAATTAAAATATATTTTACGTAAGGAAAAAATACCAAGCTTCTACGTAAGACACGCATTTGCGTACTCGTTCTAGTTTTGGTATTTGTGAAGCCTCGTTGGAAAAGACGTTTTGGAAGCTATGAATAGCCTATGATTACAAGTGTCTACACTAAGTACTGTTCTATAAGTTAGAATAATTCTGAAGCATTTGAAAACGATATTAAGTAAAGTCGTCTGAAGGGTTATTCTTCGTTCAAATTTCTGTGATATAAAAAATATATACATTACTATGTTAAGTTTTCTCACAAAATGCAAACAAGGTGCCATTAAACGATTCAAATCGGGTTAAACCGTTTTAATTCTTAAAAATTCAACCACTCTGCCGCTTTCTCTTCCCGACCTTAGATCACCTTTTTATATGTCCTTCCATTTTTTTTATTTTGTTTTTTTTTTTTTTTCGCGGGGTTTCATCCTTCTATTTCATTGTTTTGATCTATGCGTTTTTAAGCACTGTGGGATAAGACCGTTGTCGGCAGGTGCTCACATAAAAACAGAACGACTATTGTATTTATATTTTGAGTTCAAAAGTTATGGATCTTTGTCTACATATGTGTTTGAAGACAGGATTTTCACTTTATGAAAAATTCCTTTACTTAAAGGACAGAGAACTTTGCTTGAACCCAGTAATAAAATATATCTTCATCTATGGATTATATTCGTCTGTAAAGTCACCTTTTAAAATATTAGAATTGTATATCATCACACGTAGACTATTTTTATTTTTCTTTAAAGAGAAGTTTTAGTCTAAGTAATTAAAGAATTGCAACGGTTCAAGTTCTTATGCTTATATTAAAAACTTGCTATTTTTCAGTTTATATTATGGATAAATCAATCAATCGATTTGATGAATTGAAACATTTGTCAAACATTTAACTGAATTAGACGGCAGTATCCGTCGAATATTCAAAAAATTATGCTTTGGTACCACTGATCCATCTTATGACTGATTGTAAGCTGCGAATATGGAATCTTTGGTTTGCAGAACCTTCAACTCGAATGACATACTAAAAATATCAACCAATAATTCAGACCATTTGAAGTCATAAAAGTAGCTCGTTTATCGTGTTGTTGTTGCTATTATTTTAGAAAAAAATATTCAATAATTATTAGGAAAATCTCGTGGTTTTACATTCTTTGCTTTTTTAAAAATCATTAAACTTACCGTTATGGAAGAGGAACAGTGTGGTTTCCGGCTGTGTTTAGCAGAGTCAGATCTTTATTTCCAGATTTCTTATTGGGTAGGTTTGCAAGCTTCATTGTTCTGTGTTTATGGCTATGAATTTCTTAGACAATTCAGGGATGAGTAAGACCCCGTCGACGCGCATTAAATAAACTAACTGGCTGTTAGTCTATATGCTCACTTCACCCGACAGAATGATGCCTCCAGAAGGCAAATCAGCAGCTGCGCTAGGCAGCCAATAGCAACCATGAGGTGCTGCGACTCCTATAAATTCTTTCGAGCATACATACTTACAATTACAAAAACAATTTTGCAAACCACATATACATAAATAACTATTTTAAAATAAAAAAAAAAATTTAAGAAAAATATAAGTTTGCATATGATAAATTAATTTCTTATTATGGTTGATTATTTCTTTATTATGGTTGGCCATGGTATGCAAATATACATACTATATGTACATATACTTATAAGTTTCTACTATCTGTAACTATATACATACATATGTATGTGTGCATGTAATGAGAATAAATTGACGATGAGCACAATTTGTAGTGTGCATGGTGAAGCAAAGCGATATAAGAAATCATAGTAGCAACAACAATTAAGAGGGAGCAAAATATCAATACACACATACTTATACACTATTATAAATTTATATGCCATAAATGGTTAGATAGCTAGATAATAGCTATGGATAGTTAAATGAATGCATAAATGCTTGAAGCGCTTTGTTGTTTTACAGCTAAGGTGGGGTAGGGTTAACTGTGTCTGATGCGCCAACTTACATACGCACATACTGCCATATACATACATATATACATGCACACATGGCAATGACAGCGCTAACGACTACTACATATTAAACTTGGAAGTCATACTTGCAAATCTATACATTTTTATTACTATAAAAATATAAATATGTAAATAAAAATATACATACATACATATATGTAAATATACATATATAAAAACACAGCACACCCAATTTAGATTGACTGACGACTAAGGCATGCCATGCCAGGCGTCTACTAAGCTGCTAGAAATAAATTTTATTTGCATGTAAGCAAACTAAAGGAACTCGACGAATTTTTATTGGACTTAAACCCATCCTCAATTTTTGTTTTTTATAGTGCCTTGCCTCAATCAAGTTTATGGAAATTTTGGGCACACTTCAAATATTTATATATTTACTCAGTTATATAGTAAATAAATTATTTTTATTGTGATTACTATTAAGAATAGCGTCAATTGAAGTCGGCTAATTACGCATGACACCTAAAAGCGATCATATGCACTTATGTAATGTATATTTTGTATATATTAATTTATGAAATTCTTTCTGAAGCGTGTTTGAAATTTAAATTTCGCATTAAAACCATTTCTGTGTAATAATTATAAAATATGGCAGAATAAACGCAAGTATTTGCTTACTTATATAATTGTAAAAACTAAAAGCTTAGTATTCCGCACCCGCTGTGGGGCAGTACACGCGTCACTGACGATCTGCACGATCGACACGCCATTATTCTAATATTTCTTTACACGCACATTTTAGAATAGCGAAGATTTTGTAAGCGTTTTGCATACAAATTAAATTCAATTAGCAGAATCAATAGAAATTAAGACGCAGCTACTTACGCACGCCGACGAGTGAACAATATGCGCAGAGTACATACTTAGTTTGTAAGCGCTGATCTGCGCAGGGTTGCAAAGATAAATATATGTAATGGAACTTTACTTGACATGATTCTTATAGTTGCCGGGAATATATTTTAGCTTGCGTCAGCATTAACTTTAATTTATTTATATATTATTATCTGCGTTCTTGGAAGTATAACTTTTGGTGTAATAGATTTTGTGACGTCAATGTAGCTAAGCCGCTAAGTTCTTTTGAGGTACTGAGTTGAGTTTGTCGCGCGTTTAGAAGGCTTTAAATCGCTCTGAGTATTTTAAAAAATTATTTATTGCTAAAACAATTTGTTTTGCAATTTTGATGTATGAAAACATAAAAAATATTGTAATTAATATATATATATTTAATTATTTATTAAATTTATAAATTTTTTTATATTTATTTCTTAATTATTATATTAAATTATGGTAAAAAAAATTTACAAAAATTTTAAATAATTATTTTTTATAAAAAAAAATTAAGTAAATTAAAATAATTAATAATATTGACAATTATCAATAATTTAATACAAAATTAAACATTAATTATTCTTACTTAAAAAACTACTTTAGAAAAATTATCAAAAACTAAAAATAATTATTTATTAAAAATAATTAATAAAACGAATAAATAAGATAAATGAAATAATTAATAATTACCAACAATTAAAAAATTAAATTGAATAAAATATTAGAAAATTTAACTATTTTTAAAAAGTTGAATACTTTTACTTAAATAATTTTATTTTATTTTATTATTTTATTTTATTAAAGCTTACATAATAAACAAATTATTATATAAACTAAAGTACGCAGCGCTAGCATCATAGGCTTTCACTTAAATAATTATTTGATTAAATTATAGTAAAAAATTCAAAAAAATTTTAGTAAATTATTTATTACTAAGAATTTAAATAAATTAAAATAATTAGTAATATTAACAATAATTTAAACAAATTAATAAATAATTAATGTTGTTTCTAAATAAATCATAATTTTTTTTATAAAATACTTTAAAAATAATGTTATTAAAATATAATAAGAATAAACTTAAAAAATTTAAACAATTTTAAATTATTAATAACTTCTACTTAAATATTTTTTAATATAATAAAAAAAAAACGTTACAAAAATTTAATTAATAATAATATTTATTTTTTCAATAATTTTATAAAAGTTAAATATATTTACAATTGTTATTTACAATTAAAAATCAAAATTACTTGCTAAGTTACATTTTTTAATTGTTTTAAAATTATAATTATATTGCCAAAAATAAAAATGAAATAAATGAAAATAATTGGTATTAATAATTATCAAAATTATATTAAAAATAAATAAATGCTTTAAGAAAAAGAAAAAATAATAAAAATAATTAATAAAACCAATAATTAAAATTTCATTATTTAAAAGTAGTAAACCATAATGTTTTTAAATTATTTATAATATTTATAAAACCCGTTTTATTAATAAATTAAAATAATAACAATAACCAAATTTTTTTTCGAAAATCTAGAAATGGACTCTTCGAACAGTCTGGAACGTATTTATACAAGAAATCGTGTCCATATCCGATCGAACATTCTCAGCCAAACCGACCATTTAGCATATACATTTTTGTTGTTACTTTATTTTATTTTTGTTTTTTCTTTTTTTGTCTCCTTAAAATTTAAAAAACTTGAGAAGACAAAAAATATTTAATATATAATTCAATATTACCACACAAATTCAATTTAAATTGGCACGATCACCTGACTCTTCAGCAAAATAAGCCATGAAATTAATAAAATATTAATAAATACTCTTGCGTAATTTCCGCCTAAATTCAATGTGACTTCCTTCATTGATTGCCACACCTCGCACACAACTTAAGCACATTGACGACAGCCAACACATCAGCGTCTTATTACGGCGCGTAATACCCTACTAATATAGCGCGAAGCTAGATCGATTACCAACTACAGTAATTAGTTAAGTATTTTACCTAGAAAATTATTATTTTTGTTGATTTTTGAATCCATCAAGTCACTCACTTACGGTCCAACAAATACACATTTGACTGACTTGACGAACTACCTTCAAGTCTACCAGCCTTAATTAGATAATAATACCCATAACCATACTCAATACCCCTTGGCCACCCATTTAGTTGTAGATGTTGGCAAATATAGCATTTATTGTATTAAATTCTAATTAAAGTCATGCGTTTGATTTATTTTGTCGTCACAGTGTTTTGTAATACACACATATATGTACGTGTGTGTATGTATGGCATGTTTTGTAGGCATGAATTTGTTTTGCGTTTTTTCTTGTTCAAATCACTCAACTACATAATTTGTTTACTGCCTTGCTTATTGGTAAGCACCTTTAATTGGTAAATAATTCCTTTTATTAAGTATGTACATACATATGTTTTGTTGTTTTCTCATCAAAATAAATATATGGCACTTGGTGGCACCCTGTTTATATGTATGTGCTTGTGTATTTTTATTGGCTTCGGCTGGTAGCGGTTAATTGTTGGAGACAAACTTTGCAAATAGAAATTATAAAAACCCAAAAACAATAAATTAAATGATAAGTCATGGGGCTTAGGTGTAAATATATATGTACATAATTGTATGTATATGTTGTATTTCGTCAACTGCTGTCTGCAAGTTTGAGGTGGAGTGATTATTTATATATTTAATTACTATTTATTACCATTCGTCATTTGGGTCGTCTTGGGTTGGGCTGTGGATCATACGCGGACTTAATGGAAAAGTTGCGAAATTATAAAATATATTCAAATAGATAAATTAACTAACATATAAAATGGTTTTTGGTATATATGTATGTACATACATGCATAGTTAATTTTTTTTATTCTTATATAATTTTTTAGATATGAAAATTTCATCAAAATTTGCCTTTGGGATGGTGTAAATATTTGTGGAATTTTTCCAACGAAAAAATCTAATATTTTCAATACCGGAGATCTTAGATGTCAGTCAGATATTCGAATGCAAATTTAGACCATACAGATTTGAGAAGTTCAAGAGGTGCCATATATACGGCTTAAATATAGGTTATGTTAGCTGGTAGGCCAATGAGTCACACATAGATCAGGTTTGGTTTTTTGAGTTCAGTTATTAGGACCATGAGGAGTTGTCATCCTTTGGAATGCCTGCGCTTGACGCGAATTTCAATAGACTCTGTGGCCTCGCTTTCGATACCTCTTCCAATGTAGCATACCTTGGGGGTCCAAGAAGCTTACAGCTAGTCTTGGTAATTCGGAGCCTACAAATAATTAATAATTACCTTCCGTAAGGAAGTTTTGTTTTTAATTAAGCTTGAAAGTATAAAAAATCCGCCAAATTTTGCTATCTGAATTTTTTTCATATCGACGAATAATCCGTAAGAATGTATATACGTTCCGGATTTCTTCGATGTGGATGGATAATCCATTTTTGTATGGAAATTTTTTAAAAACTTTAGTATACTTTTAGTATCAAAAAGATAAACATTTTTATTAAAATATAAGATAAAATGTTGAGTAAATAAAAATAAAAAAAAAATATAAATAAGAAAAGAGCATGTCCAAATCTCTAAAAAGGGTTATTTTTAAAAATATGCGTCCCAAAGAATATTTTTCGCTACTAGCTTCCGCCTAATTGTAGGCAACGCTTTAAAATTTCTCTTTATATTTTGTAATAATTTTGTCTAAAAAGGGATATTTTTTATAATATACATCCTATATATACATATACAAATAATCCATTTTTGTATGGAAATTTTTTAAAAACTTTAGTATACTTTTAGTATCAAAAAGATAAACATTTTTATTAAAATAAAAGATAAAATGTTGATAAAAAAAAAAAAAATATGAATAAGAAAAGAACATGTCCAAATCTCTTAAAAGGGATATTTTTTATAATATACATCCTAAGGAATATTTTTCGCTACTAGCTTCCGCCTAATTGTAGGCAACGTTTTTATTTTTTTTTTCATATATTTTGAAATAAATTTCTTCTGTGGCATCAGCCAGTATATAATGACTTTAATATATCAAAATCTTTAAAAATGGCTTATTTTACATGAAATATACATATATCTGAACAATAAATTTTTCATACTGTGCTCTTAACCAATTCGCCCAAACGTTGGCAGCATGATTATTTCTGTTATATTTTATAAGTAAACTAATCTTGCCAGTCACTTAGCATATCAATAGGGATATTTTTCTAAAGCTCGAAATTCTTTTTGCTAATACGTTTTGAACAATTCGCCTGTAGATAAGCAATTCTTTATTTTATATATTTCAACCAAACTGAATCTAGTGTATCACCCAAGGTATATGATACTGATATAACATAAAATTATTAGAAAATGTTATTTTCCATCAAAAACGTTTTTTTTAAGCGAACGTCCTTTTTCTAATATGTTATTGAAAAGTTCGCCTGAAGGTAGTCAATTCCCTCCTTTATGTCTTTTAACCGAACTAGATTCAGGGATCACCCAATGTAACATGATTCGAATATATCAAAAAATATTAAACAAAATTTTATTTTCCAACAAAAATATGTCCCAAAAATAAATTTGTGCTACTGCATCAATAAACAATTCGCCTGAATGTAGGCAACGTTTCTTTGATATTTTTTAACCCAAACCGAATCTAGGGATCACCCAATATATCATGCATCTAATATGACTCACAGTGCGTGGAACAATGATGTAGCTACTCATGTATTCATACTTATAATAATTAAAAAATACGTCTTTGTCATCCTTCAATAGTACATCACACCATAAATATATTGTTTTAATACCCAACTGGGGGAACTTTTGCTAACTCAACAAAATTTGTCTATTGAAATAGATGCGTATACGCCCCTGTTTCTAAGAAAGCGCAGCTTGCGGTTGGTTGCCTTACTTTTACCACAACACTGATATGGACTTTTAAGACGAATTTAAGTCGAAGCGAGCACCTCAGTACGAACTAATTTGTATGCCATACGCGACGCCAGCCAATCGGCATTTATGGCCAGGCAGACGTACACAATATAAAATATAATAAAATTAATCATGGCGAATTAAAATGAATCGCAACGAAACGAAATGTAATGAAGCGTCTAAATAAATGAGTAAATTGAGGAAAACGACGCCAAAAATGAAAAATAAAATGCGAAAAAAATAATGAAAATAATTATTATTATAGTGTGCTATAGTAAGCGCGCTCAATAAGTGGAGTCAAGTCTTCCCGGTTGGATTGGCAGTGCGAATGTGAGTGAGTGTGGCTGTGTATATGTGTATGTTTGTCTCTGAAAGCATGTGCCCTGCGACAGTACGCCATATGACTCCGTTTTTTGCGCTGACTCATCTCGATTTTGCTAGCAAAAGTCACTATCCACACACATATATGCATATTTAAGTATGGATTTATGTAAATATTAATTTGAAAATTTTGCAACAAAGCATGCGACAGTATTTGCTTACACATGCAAATAATCGACGAATTAGGGAATTGAGTTTCCGCGACGTAAAGCGCGCGGGTTCAGACTGCAGCAACACTAATATACCACTGATACGACACAACTACCATACAAATCTGTATGTATGTGTGTATGAATGTGCGTGCGCATGTAGGCACTTTTAAGCTGCAGCTTTTGGCACAAGCCTGTGACATGACTAAATAAACTAGAATGTTAACACATAATTTTCTGGGCGACAATTTATTGTAGCAAGCGGCACAAATCAACAGCCGGCTGAAGTGAAGTATGTGGAGCACACAAGGCGTCTGCGCTAAGCGCCTGAGCAAGGCTGGGCCCATAGACTTGGCTGAACCGCCGACTCGTTGGTATGTGAACACCTGGACTTATCCGCGGCAGGAATCATAGTTCCGCACATGTGGGGTGTATGTGTGTGCGCGCACGCGGAGAGCTATTGCCTCCTATGCACAATAAACTGAGTATAGACGGCAGCACGCGTAATACTTGCCTTTTTTAATACTTGCGTGTGTGTGTTTGTGTTTAAACAGCCCACAAGCGTCTAAATTTTTAGCAGGGAAGAGGAACTAGTCGCTTGCCGCCGTTTGTTGACTTTTTCAAGGGGGAGTTGGGGGCGTTCACTGAGCAAAGCAAGCGCAGAAGCTTTGCTGTTGCTCTAAGCAATAAAGCGAGCGAGTCGTCGTCTGCGCGCTGTTGCTGTTGTTGCTTTAGTTGTACGCGGCGCACATGCGCGCTGCGTCATTGGTTTGTATGTGCGTCGCGTGGCGCGCGCATTTCCACGTGCAATATGGGCCACAGCCGGCATTGCCGCCAACGACGAAAAGCATAAATATGTTGACTTCTTTGTTTGCGCGCCGGCTCAGCGGCTGTTTTGTGTTTGTTTTCAACCGTCTGTTTGCCCATTGCGCGAGCTTGTCCCCCACCGCTAGCTATGCACGCCTTGAACACACCATCTGTCTGTGTGTTTGTTCGTCTGTGCGGCGGCTTGCATTTGACTTACAATTTTATTATTTTGTTACACTTTTGCATTGCGTTTTGTGGTGCTCTTCTGGCGTAGCGCGCTGGTGGCGGCGGGGGCGAAGGCGGCAGCAAAATGTGATACCAACTGTGAATTAACAATAAGCGCGCATTTGTTATTGCTTTTTGCTTTTGTTGTTGTCCATTGACATTTGTGCTGCAGCAGCGTGTATGATTCATATAAAATTGTCGAATTTTTATTGTGCAGTTTTTCTGAATTTTTCACTATAAATTTGCGGTCTTTTTCGCAACATTTTTTTTGGAGTCTCATTTTTCCGAATTTTTTTTGCCAGCAAAAAATTAATTTTCGCCTTGCTGCACACAATTTGCAATTGTTCAACGTCATTTGTGCTATTGTAGCGATTTTTTTTTTTTTGATTTTTTTTTTAATTATTTTTGTTTTATAATTTTTTGTAATTTTTTAAATAATTTTTTATTTTTTTATTATTTTACTTTTTATTTCATTTTTAATTTTTTTTCCTATCAAGCTTTGGGCTAACGAATACAAATTCTGCCAATTCAAGAAATATTGACGACATTTTCAATAGAATTCACAGCTGGATTGAGTTGTAAGGGTTGTGCGCGCGCAATCGGTTCATTTGGTTCACTTTTGAAGTAGTCACCAGGCGCTCACACACACACCTACACACATGAAATAGTTAAAACTATTTAAAACAAATGTGTGCATATGCTTAGCGTTGCCGAGGGGTTCCGAAATGTGTCAACGCTTGCTGCGCTTGCAATAAAATTGTCTTGTCTTGAAAACTTTGAATATGATACATTTCAATAGCAGCGATTTCGACACATTTTAAACATAAATAAGTGCTTTGATTCCGCGAGTGTACACATAGCTTGGCTTAATTACTTACATATGTTTGTTTGTATGTACAAATCATATGTATATTCATTGAACTTTGAACCAGGCCAGTTCAATAATTGGCGATCAGCGGGCTTCTCTTACAGCCTTACACAATTTATATGAAACTTGAGTAATAAGGAAAATTATTGCAGATGTTTTTACATGCTTATGTACTTTGAAATACCTACATATGTACATACATACATTATCTATGTATGCAAAAGTTTAATGTGGTTAAAAAGCTTAATGGAAAATATAGAACAGCTTATGAAATAAATTTAAAAAAAAAAAATAGTTTAAATACAAAAAATTAAAAATAATAAAAAAAATCCAAATTTTACTGTTTAATCCCTAACAATTAATTATACAAATTTATAAAATGTCACATATGTATTTCCTTTTAAAAAATGTTAATCGTTATTATCAAAACAAAAACTATAATATAATATAAATTTATGACACAAATTAAAACTTTTTAAAACAATATTGTAAAATAAAAAAACGGAATAATTTTACATACAAACATTTTTTTCAAAACAAAATATTTTTGAAAAAAAATGTCGCCAAAAGCAAAAAAAAAAATATAATTTAAAATATTGACACAAAATTAAACTTTTAAAATAAAAATTGTAAAAAAAATTATAAAAAAATATAAAATTAAAAAAATTAATTTACAAAATTTTTTTTAATTAAAAAAAATTTCAGTCATTAAAAAAAAGGATATTTATTGATAACAACTTAAACTTTTGAAATAAAATTTTGAATATAGAAAAAAATGTTTGTAAAAAAATTATTTAAAAAATATTAATAATGTTCCCAAACCCAAAAAAAAAAATATTTACAAAAATGTTTTGATTTTAAAAAAATTTTATGAAGTGATTACTATCAATAAAATATATTGACACAAATTTTAATGTAAAAATAATTTAAATAAATTTAAATTTTTAAATTAAAATTTTAAAAAAAAATCAAAAACAAAACAAAATTTTATAAAATAATTTGTTAAAAAATATCAATAATGTTGCCAAAAAAAAAAAAAAAAAATATTTTAAATGCTTTCCAAATGTTTTGTCACAAGCGTTGTTTTTCAATTTTAATTTATCATATAAAGTTGATTAAAAATTTTTGCCAGAAACAGAAAAACTTAATCTATTTACAAAATTGTTTTAATTTTCAAGAAATGTTATTAAGTCATTATTATCAAAACACAGATATTTTAGTGATATTTCTTGATTCAAATTTAAACTTTAAAAATTAAATTTGCAAAAAAAAAAACAAAACCAAAATAATTCTAAAAAAAAATTAAAAAAAATATCATTAATGTTGCCAAAAAAAAAAAAATAAATAATAATTTTAAATATTTTCCAAATGTTTTTTTCCAAACATAGTTTTTCATTTTTAATTTATCATATAATTTAAAAAAAAAATTGCCAAAAAATAAAAGAATTAATTTACAAAATTGTTTTGTTTTTCAAAAAAATTAATTAAATCAGTGTTATCGAAAAATAGATAAATTGATACAAATTTAAGTTTTTTAAAGAAAAATTTAAAATAAAAATTTTGTTAAAAACAATATTAATAATGTTGGCAAAGACAAAAAAAAACATATTTTCAATTTTTTAACAAAATTTTGCTATCAAACATCGTATTTCAATTTTATTTTATTATTTAACTTTGATTATCATCATGTTTCACTTTAATATTTTAGATATACATACATATGTATATAAAAGTATAAAAATGCAAATATTTTTGGTCATATAAATACGTGCATGAAAAAATATACTATATACTATATTTCTGAATTTTGATAAATAATAAAAAAAATGTGTGAAGTTTTTTCTGCCTAAAAAGTAATAATTTGATGGGAGGTAAATGAAGTTTGAAATATTGCTTTCATGCTAGAGATGAAAATATAAAAATATATAGCTTTTATCAAGACAAATAAATGTTTAAAACTAATTAAATCAAATAAAAAATTTATATTCTTAATCATAATATTACGAGAAAATGAATAAAAATATATTTTGCTTCTTCAAACTACGAGTATGCAGTAACAATCACCTCCTAAAAACCACACACATTTTTTCAATAAACAATTTTACTATTCACTTAGTGAGTGATGAATACTTTTCCCAGAAAATATACATTATATACCACTCTCGAAAATAAAACCAACATGAATCGTTATTCCCCTAAATAATTGAGAATTTCCAACACACAAACCCCTAAAATCATGCTTGCATATACAAATAGACGATCCTCCTTCACATAGCACCAGCGATTAAAATTAATTTATATGCCAATCACAACTTAAAACAACATCGCATGCCTATTTCATTAGCAATTTGCAGTCAAGTGCCGAGAAGAGGAACACAAAAAGCAATTTCTACAACAACAAAATGCAAGGAGTAAAATATTATTAATTGATGCAAGAAGATAAAAGATACAGTTTAATAACCACATATGCAAGACTTTCGAGTGCGCCACTCACAAGCACACATACACACTTACATATACATATATGTATATATAGTATAAATACATGTACACATCTACAAGTGCATTTTGTAAATGTGCGCACACATTGGTAGTGAGAAATGGAGAAGGGGGAATTTTATGATCGCCAAAGCAATGCGCACATTACAACAATAAAAGAAACTGTGTAATAACGATCAGCAATCGTATAAATGCCAATTGAAGTTGAGTTTGTGAGGAAATGTCTTATTTTTATGATTTTTATTTGCTTTGGAAGTTTTTTTGTAATTCTTAATGTTTTAAATTTTTTTATATTTTCCAATTTTTTTTCAAGTTTTGAATGTTTTTAAATTCTGCTTTATTCTTTTACAATTTTTTTTCATATTTTTTTTTAATTTTTTTGAATTTTTTATTATTAATTTTTTGTTTGATTATTTTTTGTAAATTTTTTAAATACCATTTCATTTCTTGTTTTTTACTTTTTATGCAACTTTATTTTAATTTTTGTTTTTAAATTTTTCTTTTAATTTATTTTTAAAATTTTTATGTTTTTTAAATAAATTTTTTTGTTAAAGTTGTTTTCAATGATTTTTTAAATTTAATTATAATTTTTTTTTTTAATTTTTAATTATTTTTCTAAATTTTTCTTTGAAATAGTTTTGAATTTTGTTCTAATATTTAATATTTTTTTATAATTTAATTTTTTGGTGTATTTTTTATAAATATTTTTTTTTAACTTTTTATGCAATTTTATTTTTATGAAATTTTTTTTAATTTTTGTTTTTAAAATTTTTTCTATACTTATTTTAAATTTTTTTTTTTTTCAAAGATTTTTTTAAATCTAATTATAATTTTTTCTAAGTTTCTTCTAATTAATTATTTATTTGTTTTAGTTTTTTTTATAAATAAAAAAAAAAATTGTTTATAAAGATTTTTTAAATTTTTTTAAATTTTTTAATTTTCGTTACTCATTTTATGTTGTTTTTGTAACATTTGGCTTTTGGTGATTTGCGTTTAAACTAAAGCAAAGGCATGGTCTAGAATACTTAAGTGCAAGAATCGAATGAGTTGTACATTATTGTTGTTTATATGCAAGCAGTCACACACATACAGACATGTGAGTAATCAAACACATAAGCGCAAATGTGTGTGCATTCAAGAATATCCCTAATTTATGCTTTAGATGCTTTGCAGAGATATGAAGTGGCGATATGCAGACATTCCAAACCAATTCTTTTCAATTCGGTGTGTTTTCGTTTTGCTCCAACTTGTTTTATTTTCGCTCATTGTTTCGAGTGTTTAACTGCATGTACATATGTATTTATGTGTTAAATATTAGTTGTGTATATGTGGAGCGTTGAGCATTTAGCATTTGTGTCGTACGTGCCTCAGCCTGTTCCTGGATGCCATCCAATTCTATTAACTTATAAGACCGTTGCTACCTTTTTTGCTGCGCTGCTCTTCTACTACCTAACATTGTGTCATAAACGTTCAAATACATTCAAGTACATACCTACATATGTACCTATGCATACATATATGTATGTATGTATGTGCTATATAGCTCCTCACGTCTCATCTCGGTTGTGGCTGATTTATTTTTTGTTCATTCTTTCTTTACTTTTTGTGTTTTTGTTTCTATTTACTTAGTTTAGTTTAAGTCACTTAAGTTATGCGAGGCATTGCTTCGTCTGCGCGACTATAATTTTTAATCGCACAACTTTTATAGCAATAGCAACAACAACTTCGTACAATGTATGTACATATATGCACATATGTGTGTATGGTTGTGTGAAAATTATATTAAAAAAATTAAAATTAACGTCAACAATAATATTCATGATAGGTTGGAACGTGATCTTGGCGTATATCAACGGCATTAAACGACACTGGAACACTTCGGTAGTGACGCTGAATAATTCAAATGAAATTGGGAAAAAAGTAAAATAAAATAATAACATAGAGAAATGAAAATAATTCACAATACAGATATAGAGAAATGATACAGATCGCAGTACGCATGCGCAGAGCACATAACAGATTTTTTTTATTTATGTACAATACATATAGATATGTATATTATATGTACATACATATATTAGAGGGGGCCGTTGGTAGGCAAACTAACTGAAGTTCAAGACAAGAAATGATGCCAGAAGTAGGAGAAATATATCCCAATATTATAAGCGATACAGTCAAAAGTATATATTCTCCATATATGTATGTATAGTAGGTATATTGAAAAGTGGATCCACATATTAAAATCTGTACTTAACAAGAAAAAACGATCACAAAAAAAGTTTCCCCTTACAAGAACTAGGTTTTCATAAATCAGCTTGTATTGCAGCTATATGCCATAGTAGTCCGATCTAAATGATATCTCCTCAAATAAAAAAAATTTCCATACAAGAAATAGATTTTGAACGTTCAGCTTGTATGACAGCTATATGCTATAGTAGTCAAATATCACTTGTTCCAAGTAATAAGCACTTTTGTGGTGAGCAAAGGACGTGTGCAAAATTTCAGAACGATATCTCAAAAGCTAAGGAACTAGTTTACATACCCGCCAGATCGGCATGACTAAATCGATTCAGCTTACTCCGGTTAATTTAAAAGTGCCTGTAGCGACTTTCCAAAAGGAACTGCGAAGTCAAAATATAATTGATATGTCTAAATATGTATTTGTGTACTTGAAAGTAATTACCACAGGAAGAGGAAATGATGTGAGATTAGAAAAATTTAGACACTAAGTGCTGGAAAATGAATTTTGAAACATTTTAAATTTATAAATTAAGATTTGTATGTACGCATACAACAAAGAAATGCTACAAACATGCATATCACTTTGTAAATATGTTAGAGAAATGCTTGCAGCTGGAAAAAATTCAATTGAGTAATTAAGATAAAACTGAAAAGTTGAAAAAACAACTAAAATCTAGCGCTAGATTGCTCTTGGTGAATTAAGAAAAATATCTCAAATATGTCTATTGAAGTGTTTAGTAAACAAAAAGCATGGAAAAATAAGAAATACTCGTATATAATACCGAAGCACTTAACCGCAGTGGAGAGTAGTGTGGCATAGCTACATATAACATACATATCTAGATAATATATACAATATAATACTGCTATACATGTTGCTATGCATTTTAAGAATAAGTATATATGTACATATATGTGTATGTAAGTGTGTTTGTATGTCAGCATGACTGACTAAAAATCAATCTGACTCTGACGCCTGTGATCTACCGCTCTAGCTGCTTTTAAAACCCCTCACAAGTGGTTCTGTTTGCTGCCTTTGTGTTGCCCCTGTTCCCTTTAAATAAACACCAGTTTTGAAGTATGCGCACAGATTTATTTGTTATGCCTTGAAATAATAAAAATTAAAAGGAATAATATTTCTCTTATAATTAGAATTTCTTCAACGTCACGTTAGCGGCCCAAGCAATTGACCATTCTATGCCTGCGTAGGGAAAATTTTTTGAGAGCAAACCAAAAAAAAAGAAATGAATAAAGTAATTGCAGATAGTAAGTAGTGATAAAGTTGAGAACATTTAGTATTGTCACAATTTTTTGGGAACTTTTTGAAACTCCTTCTTTGCTTTTAGCTATTCGGCTGAGGCTTAAATGGTGTGATCACATCTTTTAAGTAAAGTATTTTGTTTAAGTTGAGTATTGCACTTAAAGAGAATAATATGTATCTAGTAACATACTATATTTATATTTTATATATTTGCTTCCTTATTGAAACTGGAAATTTCTATAAAAATATAAAATTTCTTTTATCAAAAACATATTTTCATAATATATATTTTTTATTACAATTAGTATATATTTTTTTATTTTTTTATACAAAACTCTGTCGAAATTTACTAATATGTATTACTTTTTTATATTTTCAGGTAAGCAAATAAATATATTAATGGTTTTGAGCAGCAACTGTTGGTTACTCAAGGAAAATGATGCTTGTAAGTTTGGTAATGAGATGATTTCAACCATTCAATATAGTTAATCATCAAATAATACTTTATATGGTACAATTCAATTGACGAAAAAAAATGTATAAAAAACAGCAGCCATTTTATATACATTTAATACTTAAAAATGGCGAAACGAACATACAACTAGCATAAGTAAAAGAGAGTGAAGACGGCATTAAAGAGGAGCAATTAAAAAATAATGATAATGTTGGAGAGCAGGAGTTTGGTAGTCATAACATAAGACTACATTTCTCAAGAGGACATTTAATTTAGCTTTCTTTAGTGACTTTTTTTGACCTCTATATTTCTTAAAAAAAAAAAAAAACAAAGTTCAGAGAAGAAATCCGAAGAAATTTGTATATAATGTAGAAATATAATATTCGGAGACGTAACAAAAATTTTACTTGAATTTTTTCGAAACGAATAACCATTTATCTTAAAGATTACTGAAAGTTAAATAAAATATTGTTGGGTGATCGTATGTTCTAAACTTTTTGTCGTTTTGATTTAAAACCCCAAAAATTCGAAAACTTAAGGAGGGGCGTTCAAAAAATATTGAGAATTTTCGTTTTTCGAAATAAAATATTTATTAATTTGTTTATATAAATGTTGTATCCTCAAAATGAATGCCAAACTTTTCTCAATTCTCAAACACTTCTCAAACCCATTTATGGTTACGATAGCTTTTTTAAGCAGGTTTTCAAAATTTATTTTTTTAACGAATAAAGGAAAAAGTCACATGGAGCTATTGAATATGCCTGGATTTAATTGAAAAGTAGTGGATTTGTTTCAACAAATCAAAATGCAATTGAAATTCAATGCGAATATGTATTAAAGTAGGTTTTCTGAACTTCACCTTTGAAATTTTAACAAATAGTGTGAAGTTAAATAATTATCTTTCTTCAACACATTGAAATTAAACAAAAATTGGATAGAGGAAAAACCTTGCTACAAATTCGACACTTTTAAAATTTTAGGTTAGTTAAAGCTCATCCTCTACCTTATTAGACACCAATGATTTTAGAACAGCGAAGCTTAGTGAATATAGAAATTTTCACCGAGCTTTCTTTCTACTCCTTTAAACAGAGGAAACTCTTCACAAGACTCTTTCCAAAACAAAAAAAAACTCCCATCCATTGGCAATGCGTGGCAAGAGGCTCACCGCAGCCGGCGCTAGCACTCACGACCCACTCAGCTACGCCACATACGAATATGTACGTCTGTATAAACGGTTCTACAAAACATATGGCAGCAACATCAAACGACCTATAAATTATTCGTAAATGCAGATGCTTACATACATACATTATGTGTACTAAATATGCATGTGCGTGTGTTTGTTGTAAATGTGGCACAATCAATTTTGCAGTTAAAAAATGAGGAAATCAAATGAAAACGCATATTAACGAGCGAAGTTGCTGTAAAAGCGTGTCTGTTAAAGCACTGTGTGTACTTAAATGCATAAATTAATTAATACTTCATATGTTGCATGTATGTATGTGCAGTATGTATGTGTATGTAAAAGCTGTCTAAATGTGCGCGACTCGTTGTCGATCAATAAGACGAACCGATCGCCGGCACATTAAGCAAAACATCAATAAGAACAATTATTCAGTTAAGTTTTATGCATTTTTCCACACGCTGCCTGCAGTGCTTACCACATTCTATGTATATATGTACGTACATGTTTATCCATGTGATGCTCATTTATCTGTGCGATAATTTGTCATTTAACCCAGTTTAGTCTAAGAAGCCCCGCATCAGCGCGGTGAGGCGCAGCGCAGGGGCGTGAACTCAAGTTGAGGGTGGCGGCAGCGTGAATTAGCGGTTTTTTTGCAAGCGTTTATGTATAGAAATATTTATCTGACTTGCCGCTTTGGTTTAGTTTTAATGCATGAAACGCGCAGCATTGATCATGACTGCTAATTTTTTTGTTGTTTTTGCATTTTTATAGCCTAAACAGTGTATAATAAGTTTGTGATGGAGTTTGCAATGTTGGAAACCTAATAAAATTAATATTTTTTATATAAGAGATCAGCGTGACGAGCTGAGTCAATTTACCTTGCCTTGTTCCAGTGTCTGTTTCACTTTATATACGCGTATTAGTCCTTCAGTGTCTGAGGTAACGGTGTAAAATTTTGCACACTTCCTTTTTTCTTCAAGATTCTGTTCATTTGTCGGTATCATCGATATCGACCTACTATAGCATATAGATGTCATACAAACTGAATGATCGGATTTAAGTTTTTGTATGGAAAACTTTTTCATTAGACAAGCTAGCTTTAAGAAACTTTACAAAAATTATTACCTGAGGTAGCACTACAATATCTGAAGAAATTGTTTAGATCGGACCACTATAGCATATAGCTGCCATACAAACTGAACCGACAAAATCAAGTCCTTGTATGAAAATTTTCTTTATTTGGCAAGATATCTTCAGGAAATTTGGCTAACTGATTTTCTAAGTAACAGTACAATTTTCGAAGAAATTGTTCAAATCGGTTTACTATAACATATAGCTGCCATACAAACTGATAGCTAAAAATCAATTCCTTGTATGGAAAGCTTTTTTAATTAACAAAATATCTACACAAAATTTCGCCTTTGTAATTTTTCAAGATAACGGTACAATCTCAGTACAAATTGTTCACATCGAACCACTATTTTGTATAGCTGCCATACAAACTGATAGAGCAAAATTAAATTCTCGTCTAAAAACTTTCATTTGTGAAGGGTATTATGGCCGCGCTGCAGTCGTAGTTGACGTTTTCGCTTGTTATTATAATGTGTTTTGTTTTTGTTGCTGCATTTATGCTTTTAGAAAACACATTAAGATCGCGTACAAAGATATTAATTCTAGTGCCATTTCATTATGCGGCAATAAGTGCTGCATAAATACTTTATATATACATATGTGTTACACATGTATGTATGTAACTGTGTTCGTATGTAAATATGTATATATGCTCTCCATGTAATTAAGCGCTTTCGTATGTTTTGTATGCATGAGAGTGATGTGAGCGCCTCATAAGCGCGCTATTCATGCGTGCATGCGCCTCCAACTCGTCTTATAACTATCTATCGATCCATCTTATTTGTGCTTGTTGTTGTATTTTTGTATTTTTTTCCAACGCGCCACATATCTAAAAACATGCATCAACGTGTATGTAAGCATATACACATTTCAATGCGCGCTGGTTGTAGGTGTGCGCCTGCGCCCAACTTTCTAGCTTTCTAGCTGCCACGCTGTTCTACGCTTTATTGCTAAAATGTTACTAGCTATATGCGTTGGGTGTTCGTTTGTAGGCGTGCGCTTGCTTTTCTTTTATTTACGCAATCCTTTTCGCGCTTGTTCTTCTTGCCTTTCTTACTCTTATTTGGACTGACTTCTCGTTCTGCTGTCGCAATTAATGTCGATCGAGCTACATTTGAAGTTTCACGTCGTCGTCGGCATCGGCGTCGCTTGCTTTAAGTAATTGTAATAACGTAGTGGACTAGCGCGTCGCATACGCTTACAAAATGTTAGGCGGACGGTCGGTGCTTAGTCGGCGGCGCGGCTGGCTTACGGTGGGGCAGCGCGGCGCACATTGAAAGTGGCAATTGGCAATAGTTTTGTAGAAATACACTTGTATATACATTTAAGTGGTGTGTGTGTAAGCTGTCTCATTGTTCCAACGCTTTGGCTGTTTCTATGGGCACTTAGCTATGGCGGTGGCTGTGGCAATTCGGGTCACTAACCGTTAACAATAAAATTCATTTACTAAACAAAATTACCCGAGAGCAAGTAAGTACTTGAGTTTCAGCTCATAAGCAGCGCTGACACACAAACACACACATACAAATAATGATTATTACTCCCGCGCGCTTACTAAACGTCAAATGCGCGCTAACTTGCTATTGTTGTTGTAAGCGCGCCACAGCGCGGTGTTGAAATAATAATCATATCGAAATTGACAAATGATTATTTGTAATTATATTGTGTTTTCTTAGTTAGCAGCGGAGCCATGGAGCGTGCACCGCAGTTTTATGTGTGTATGGGTATGTGCGCGTGCGCGGCTGCGCAATTTCGCGTTCGGTAGCCACTTTGAGGCGGTGCGACTGCCAGCGGGCAGCAGCTGCCCACTAAGAGCAGGCCAAGCAATGAGCGCGCGTGTGTCTTTGTATTGATATGTATGTTTATGTGCGTGTGTTTGTGTGCTCACTTGGCATACTGGCGCGAAAGACAGTGACATAAGCTTGACAGTGATTACTGCTTTATGGTAATTCTAATAAAAAATTAATAAAACAAAACTGTGGTAGGTACTTAGAGATTTGTTATCTGCGTTCTTTTGCTATTTCATTTGCGCTTTAGATATAGTAAATAGATTTTATATTTACTACATAACAAGTTTGCTGGTTTTTTCTGCATAAAATAACATGGCGTATGATTTAAGTAGGGACATAGAATACATACATATGTTTATGTACATATATACATAAACTGTATAAAACTAGAATTATAACCAATAAAAAGCAGCAAAGTATTACATATAGCAGCATTTGTATTTAAATACACAATATAATTACATACATACACACACGTATGTATGTATATGAATTATATTTGTCCATCTACGTGCTATAATATTTTTCTTGCAGCTTAGTTAGTAGACTGGTTTCCAGCACAAGTACCTATTGTCGCTTAGAATATAATAAAATATAATGCCAGTAAAATTAAAGCAGATCGAACGTAGTTTGTATGTTTGTTTGTATGTAGTGCACACATACACACCCACATCGCACAATAGTTGGCGTTATACGAAGTCTTTATTAGATCTAGTCTATATTCTTAAAAACAGGATTGCGCTGCCATACAAACCAAGGTCACGTATCACGTACACTTAACTACACATACGCATACATACACACTCACATATACATATGTATGTATGTATTGCTTATTGTACTGAATTCCGTTTTAGCACTTTACACACGTTTTAGGATTACTTCAAGGTATTCTACTTCGTCTGTGTCTAATGTAACCATAATATATTACATTGTAATTCATGATTTCCTGCTTTGAAGTGCGCAACTGGCATTCTCGGTACTCATTAGGTGATTAGAGTAAATGAAAATCGAAAATCGCAGGTAATTCTTAAGACATTCTAAGGTGTTTGGGTATTTTGAAGTTAGTTAAGAGTTGTTGTTCGATTGTAGAACAAATCTACAGGATTCCTAGTTACTTAAGGTTTTTATGGATATGTAATGCAACACTGGTAACATAATGCTAAATACGTTTAGGAAAATCAATCAAAAATGTATATTTGAAATTAAATTTTTTTAAAGTCGGAAATGTTTTATTTAATTTTCAATAATTAACGATTTTATAGCGTAAAATCAATATATGATAGAATGAATATCAAACTGAGAATAAACTCAAAGGAACCTTAACGCACTCCTAGTTTCCGAAGGAAGGAACCTTCCAAAGACACTGCCGACGTGACATTACATTTGTTTCGAATCAACGTCCAGACGGTATTAAATATACTTGTATGTATTTGGACTACTGAACTTGCGAAGCAGAATGCTTACGTACTAAACCTCTTACTGCGGCTGCCGTAGCTTGTATTTGGCTACTTCTCAAGGCCAAGCTGTGCGATATGTGCATCTTTCCACTCTCCAGGGTTATTAATGTGGTCTGTTGCTTCTCCGCTCCGCGTTCTTTAATTATTGCTTCTTGCAGCGCTATTATGGACCACTCTTTAATTTTAACCCACACCAGTTCTGATCGCAGCATGTGACTAACTACGCTGCCGAGTATCATCCTTTCGTTTGTTAGTTCTTCATACATACCTCGAGCAGGAAAAAAATATGTGCTCTGCGTTTTTTGTGGCATTTCCGCAGAAGGAACATTGTGTTTCGTCATCATAGCCAAATTTACGTAGGTATTCCCCGAAACACCCATTGCCCGACAAGAACTGCCTCTGTCTCACCGTGTCGTTTATCAATCCAGTCTGGTATATTTTTAACTAGCTATATGTCCATCTCCTTTTATCTGCCGCATTCCCATTGCTTTTGTCAGTCATTGTGATTTGTGTTTCTCTCTTTTTTGACTGGTTCACTTTAGCTAGCAGAGCTCTCCTATTTTGGCTTGGGCCACCAATGTTTGCTATGATTCTCGACAGGACCGCTGTCACTGTAGCCGCCGTACCACAGGCTTTTTTAATGTGCGCCTTGAAATTGAGGCTAGGCCAAGCTACCTCAATGAATTTTGTGTTACAACGTTGTAGCCATCAATGTTCAGGGTGACCGTTTTTAGCCTTTTTATGCTCGTGATAAGAACTGCCTCTGTTTTTTCAACCAGCAAACCGCAGTTTTCGTAAGCCAGTCTTTAATTTTCATCATGGTCTCACTGTATATGGTCTGAATTTGAAAGAGATGAATAATTAACTATTTCCGGGTACCTTTTTGTCACAATCTATATCACACAAAAAATATCATGTGACAATTCGCTAAAATGACGCCATCAGCACTGCCGATCTTGAACCTTTTACAGAATATGATTTAGTTAAATCTAATTTTGGTTTAACTTTGGTGTATATTTAAGCATAAATAATGAAAATTTGCTGTTGTCAAGCGGAAAATACTACAAACGTTAGCAAAATTAACTTAAAAATGTATTCAAAATAATTCTTTACATTACCTACACTTATGAAACATACTTGTTTTAAACCGTGGATCGACATTTGAAGTTCCTTGCTATCCAAAATCAAATCAGCTAAATAGAAGTTTAAAAATTTCGACAAAAAGCGGGCACTAAAAAATTTGCATTTGTATAGGTACTGTGCACATATGAGCTTTTCCACAGATGTGAATAAAATTATCGCATGATATACATTAAATTTATCGCAAAGATCATCAGCGCAGCGCAACTATGTATAATCTCTTTTCTTCCACTCCTTACAAATATATGTAATTTGCATCAAATAAATGTATATTATGTGCATAATGTATATATATGTATATATTATACATACATATGTATGTGTAAACTTTTGTTTCACCTTGTTTTTGTTTTGTCAGTTTTCTCTCGCATTGCGTTTTAAAAAGTGTCGAGATTAGATACAATTCAAAACTGAATCGAAAAACTTTCTTATAAAGCTATGTACATATGTGCATATTTATGTAGATATGCACGAAGTACGGTTATATTTAAGTATGAGTACACTCCTTAAAAATTTTGTGCTTGAGGCAAGTTCATTCGCCTTAAGCGTGAGGCAGCTAGTGAGTGGGTATGAAAAAAATACGCACGCACGCGCTACATATTTACAAACATGTCTAATTTACAATACTCACATACATATATATGTACATATGTATATATGTGTGGTTTATATCGTACACCGGTGCTTACAATTGCTCTAATGCGCACAAACACACCCACGCATTTAGCCGACAACTTTAGAAAACCGCAACTTTAACTTCACTAAATTACAGCATACATACATATACATATGTATATGTATATGTCTGCATGTGTGTGAATGACTTCAAAAGTACCAACAATAACAACAGCAAAAACATATTCATCACTGTGTTAGCATTTATCAGCAACCGCCACAGCTTTTTGCCGCCACCGCCACATTTCACCTTAACAACAAATAACTTCGAAAACACACATATTAATCATTTGTAGATATATTTGTATATTTTACATATTATACTGGGCATAGATATGTGTAGTGTTCCTGTACATATTTGGTGCTAATTTGCCATTGTTTCTGGTTCAAATTTGCGCTATAAATAAATAGGTACTTCATGTAAGTACAGCTTATGCTCTTTTTTGTCTTATTTTTTAAACATGTATGTATGTATGAATGTTCGAAATATAGTTTGTGTCTTGAAAATAGCTATGTCTTATATGAAATATTAAAAGTAATATAATTCAAAGTTTAAAGACAATTTTTATAAGAAGAATCGAAGAAGTGTGTTTTTAGGTTAGTAATTTTGGTGTTTGGTCAGCATATACCAATTGACCACATTTGTCTTGATTTCTACTGACAAAAAGCAACGTTTTAACGTATTTTAATACAAATTTTTGTTATCGTCCTCATAATAGTCTCCAGAACCTGAGCATGAATCTATAAATTGACATGATTTATACCCAAAACACTGCCCAAAAGACTACACAAATCAGTACCCAAATCCCTACCCAAATACGTACCCAAAACACTACCCCACACACTACCCAAAAAAGACCCAAACAGTACCAAAGTGTATTGAGTCAATCCAAAAGAGATGTTCAAATGCTCTACATATTTCTCCGACTGTCAAAACACTATCAAAAGCACTACACAAAACACTATCCAAAATGTGTTGAGTCCATTCATAAGAGATGTTGTAATGATCCTCTACCTATTCTCTGATGCCAACATAATGATTTTTAGTCACTATTTCTATAAACTTTTCGTTGTTATCGTCATATTCGTCCATCCAGGACGACTTGCATCAGACAAGTTTTCGTTGACTTTACGACCATCATTGAATGGTTTATGCAACTCTAATACTTGTGTTTGTGATAAAATAAATTCGCCAAAATACATAGTTCTGTTACATTTTCAATGATTTAGTAGCCGTGATTCCATTAAAAACACAAAAGACGTTGTTCCTTGATTTTCATGGTAAAAATCGGCTACTAAACACAGCTTCCTAACACATATGTACATACATACTAATTGACATATGGAAATCTAATTTTTCACGAACATGAAAAATGTTGTTCCAATCTAGGAAAAGTTCTTTTATCGACTCAGTTTGAACATACAGTTTAAATGGCTTATTACAGGTAAACTCCTGTCGTCCCATGTCTTTTTTTATTTTTTCTTAATTATAGGCTTTTGACCACCAGACCACCAAATGTTCCTGAGCATGTTATAAATTCTGCGAGGATCTACGTCTCTAGTCTTAACTGAAGTTAAGGATTCATCATAAAATGAAAATTTTACGATCTATGCAGCTCGAGCTTAGTCATCTCATCAATGTTGGAAATTGGTTACGGGC
>CM050325.1:84226846-84298123 GCA_027475135.1 Bactrocera correcta | reverse complement strand
GATGAATACTCTTAAAAAAAACTTATTCGTAAGAATCATTTTTTCGAATCGCGAAAACAAGATTAAATTAGATGAGGCCAAACCTTAAAAGGGTTGCATGAAATTTCTTGCCTTCTTAGCCATTTTTTTTTTTGTTTGAAAGGCCTATTTTCCTTAGTGTACGCATCGACCGTGTAGAGTCGATTCGGCGCCGTTCGCAGCAACTCGGACTGACGTATGGAACGACTTGGCGCATTTTACATCGAGATCTTAAATTGAAAGCGTACAAGCCGACAGAGCGACATTGCTTCGCTCTTTGAGGTCTTGAAAAGTTTTAAGAATATTCGACGTTTTCGAGCCAAATTTTGTTTAGCCATGATGACTACTTCTGGTTCCCTGGGGATGGGTACCAACTATTTGATGACTATGGAACTGAAGCTCGTGATCTCGGTGACATTTGGTTTCAAAAAGACGTCGCCACTTCCCACACATCGACATAAATTAATGGATTTATCTCTCTTCGGTGAGCAGATAATTTCACGTTTTTAGCCAGTCATTTGGGCACCAAGAACATGTGATATCACAGCGTTAGAATTTTTCCTATGAGAATATGTAAAGTCTTAAATCAATGCGAAGAATCCCGTTTCGATTCAGGCCCTGGAGCAAAACTTCTCACGTGTCATTCGCCAGATACCTGTCAAAATGCTCGAAAATTGAGCTCAACAGATGGAACATCTGAGACGAAGCCGCGGCTAATATTTGAAAGAGATAATTTTCAAAAAGTAAACTCCAAAGAATGATCTTTTGAATGATAATAAACATTCTTGTTTAATATTGAAGTTTATGCGTTTTTGTTTTTTTTTTTTCAAAAGTAGGGAACCTCGAAATGGATCACCCTTCATAATCAAAAATATCAGTCATGATTTCATTCATCCTAAACAATCTCAATTTCTTAAATCTTTTGATACAACTTCTTTTTGCGTCGTTTTCAATTTGGCATTCAGATGCCTTTTACGTTTGCAAAATTTGATCTTAAACTGGTTAGTCTTGCGTTACTCGCGGATTTCGTAAGCCAAAGGTGAAACGAGGATGATAAACACAAGAATTTAAAAATTCAAGAAATGAACACCGGAACACATTGCAAAAAGTATTGGCAGGTTTTACATTATATATTTGATTGCGCAGTTAATCGTGTTTAATTTATTAAGAATTATGTTAGCACAAGGCTAATAGCCGGTTCTGCTTGAAAATTATAAACTGATGAATTGCAGTTTATAAAAAAAACTTTTTACTACAGATCTTCAAAAAATAGTATTTCAGGTTTGACGAAAATGAAACAGTCTGGGTAATTGTGGTAAGAAAATGAGAATATTATATAATTTTTGAAAAAAAAAAAAAAAATTTTCAAAATTACTTCTCACATTTTATGAGATCCGCGCACTCCAGCTTTTTTTGCATGAATCACCATGAACCACTTTTGAAGAAATTTCTTAATTACTAATTTTATGACATGCCCCATTCCATAATTCTTTCTTGCTATATACAGTTTTTACCATCATAGCTCAAAGTTAACTCGAATATAGTATACTCGCACTACGAGTATATAGAGTATAATGTAATTATGTGCACACGCTGCATCCTCTTACCTATTAATTGCATAGTTTTATGACATCTCTGGTTTATGAGTAGCTTTTCTGATGGCTTTCAGTTGTATTATCTTCATTTCCCGTTCTGTTGACAATCTCAGTCGCATCGGTGACAGTCACCACTTGTTAGCATTTATAGCAATCCCATTGGCTCTTCTGGCGTGTGTAATGGATGCGTCATTAATTTAATTTTTGCGTTACATTCTCAATTTGATATCGCATTTCTGTACATTGCGAGACGTATAGCCACAATAACAAGATGGGTGTACATAGAATGCGAGTATAAAGTATATTTGAGAAAGTATATACATATGTACAGTGTGGTGCAAAGTGAAGGTCCATCCTTTTCATTTAATGTTATACTCTCAACTGATGACGATATTAAAAAAGTGAAGGAGATGGTGCTTGAAAATTGTTAGGAAATGTTAGAGAGATGGCAAGAGAGCTCGATATCTCTCGCGAGTCCGTTCGAAAGATTGTGGTGGATATTTTGGTTATGAAACGTGTTCCTGCTGATTTTTTACTAAACGAGTATCGTAATAGTTCACATTCATGAAGACTACTATAACTACCGATGAGAATTGGATACATGACTTTGACATGCAAAAAGTTAACAATCATCAGAATAGAGTAAAAAAAAAAGAGCAGGAACCAAAAACCCACGCCAAACCCGCTCAAAAATCAAGGTGATTCTCTTTGATATTTTCGATATTCGTGGGCTGGTTCATTATGAGTTTATTCCGGAGAGACAGACGGTTAATGAGGAGTTCTATTTGGCCGTATTGAAGCGTTTGCGTGAAAACATAGGTCGAAAATTCCCGGAATTGTGGAAGTTCATGGATTTTACACGATGATAATGCACCACAGCAACGAGGTACGATTGCGACCGAATTTGTAGATAAAAACGACCATCGATCCAACTATCAAGCACCGTATTCACTAGGTTTGGCTTCGTATGATTTTTTCTTGTTTCCCAAATTGAAATTGCCACTCTGTGGAACCTGTTTACAGTCGATCGAAGAGATAAAACTAAATTCGCTGAAGGAGTTGAAGGCCATCCCGAAAAGTGCTTATGAAAAATGTTTCGAGGACTAGAAAAATTGTTGGTATAAATGTATTACAATTACTTTGAAGGCGACAGAATAAATATTGATGAAGATTTAAATATTTTGTGTTTCATTAAAATGTATATATAACCATCCACAATGTTAAAGCACAACACAACAAGTGTTTTAAATTGCTTCATTATTGTACCACACTGTACTTGGGCATCTCCGCTCACTCAATTTCTCATGTTCACTTGGCTTTAGTTACTTTCTTATATAAATTTATGTAACGCCATTAAAATAAATGTATACTTGTGGCTAGGTGTGTATGTACATTTGTACTTCCACATTTGTCATGCTTAATATAGCTTAATTAATGTTAATTTAATAATCTCTTTTGCATGAATGAATTGATGGCGTTATTTTTAGGTACGCTTATGTATGTAAGTATTTAAATATCTAACTGCTAATTTTCTTTCTTTTTAACTGATATATACGAAGGCTGCTATATATGTATATTTCTGGCCTAATAATAAAAATAGGAATATTTATCAACGAAAATGGTTTTATTGTTTTTCAAAATATTCTCCATCAAGATTTATACACTTTTGCATGCGCTCAAACCAATTTTCGAAGCACTTTTTCCACTCCGGTTGAGAGACCTCCAAAACATGGTTTTAGAACGAAAATCGTTGACCACGCATTATTTTCTTGATGTGTGGGAATAAAAAGAAGTCATTGTGTGCCAAGTCAGGGCTGTACGGCGGATGACCCATCAATTCGACGTTTTGGCCGGTCAAAAACGCGCTGGTTTGAGCCAATGTGTGAGAGCTCGCATTGTCATGGTGCACAATGATTCATCTTCTCTTGTTCGTTTTTCGAAATTCGGAACAGACGCCACATGACCAGTTTTGCCGAAGAAACAGGCGACCATTTGCTTCGAAGTGCTTCTTCCACGAACAACTTTCGTTGGATTTGGCTCGTCTTGGAAGACCCACACGGTCGATTGCCGTTTTGTTTCGGGCTGATACGCATAGATCCACGATTCGTCATCTGTGACGATCTTATAAACGTCTTTTGAAGCACCGCCATTGTATTTTTTCAGCATTTCTTTACACCAATCCACACGAGCCTTTTTTTGAGCGATTGTCAAATTGTGCGGGATCCAACGAGAACAAACCTTTTTTACGGCCAGATGTTCATGCAATATCGAATTTATGCTGGTGGGAGAAATGCATAGGCATGCCTCTATCTGAAGGTATGTTACAAGACGGTCTTGCATTATCAGTTCACGTACGGCATCGATGTTTTCTGGCACAACGGCTGTTTTTAGACGACCTTCACGGAATTCGTCTTTGAGCGAGCGTCGGCCACGATTGAATTCGTTGTAACAGTTTTTCACAGTGCTATAGGATGGTGCTTCATAGCCATACAAAGATTTTAGTTCATTGATGCACTCTTGTCGTGATAATCCACGTCGAAGTTGTGAAAAATGATCGCACGAAAATGTTCACGTGTTAATTCCATTTTTTGGCCGAAATGAATTTTTTAATTCCCTGTAAATAAAACAATTCACGATTAAATGACAAAACGTTCTGACTGATGTTATGCTTAAAAATGTCGAACTTTCCAATGGAAATGTCAGATTGCACCTGGCAACACTTAGGGTTGCCTAGGCCAGAAATATATATCGCAGCCCTCGTATTTGTTGAAGCTGATTGTTGGAACTCAAATTTTGATTTGTATACCGTGAATGACGTTGGCGTGACAAGATGAGTTGATTTAGCCATGACCGTCTGTCTGTCTATATAAGCGAACTAGTCTCTTAGTTTTGGGATATCGATCTGAAATTTTGCACACGTACTTTTCTCCATACTGATAAAAGCAAAATAAATCTTTGTGCAAAAATTTTTCAAGATATCGAAATTTAGAATAGATAATTTTCCAAGGCAATCTCTGAGCATATTCAGATCTGACTACAATAGCAAATAGGTACATAGCTGTCGTACAAACTGCGTTACTTATATCAATATAAAGATCTTCAGCCTTGCTAGGAAGAACTAACAAAACGTTTTCTGTTGGATGCAAATCGTTCTCCGGTTTGGTTTTCAGATTTAGTTTTAGTGATGGATCTAGCAACGCGGTAGCCAGCAATTTTGAATGTTGATTGTCAAAAAGTTGCCAGGTTATGAAAGAATTAATGAGTTTGTACTTAAACGGAATACTCAGATTTTTTTATTTTATAAACGCAATGGAAATGTGCGGCGGTTAATTTCATTCTTAATACGGGAAGAACGAACATCTGGTTAATTCTTATCGAGCAATTAGTCTACTGGTAATTATCTCTAAAGTATTTCAAAGAATATTTTTACGTAGACTTTTTCCGGTGTTGGAAGATAAACAGCAGAATCATCAGTTTGTCTTCAGAAAATTTCATGGTACAATTGAACAATGTAATAGGGTAGTTCTACCCTACAGAATCCACTTTATAACTGATGCTAAGGAAAATAATAATTACTACTGTCTTGTGTTCTATGATCTCCGCCAAGCATTTGACAAAGACTGGCATCTAGGCCTATTATTCAAATTAAAGGAAAAACCTTCAATGCCTTATATTTATTATTATTTGCTGTTAAAATCTTACTTTTACAATCGGACGTTCTACATTAGATGCTATGATGTTGAGTAGGACTAGAGACCTGTTCGTGCTGTCATGTCTTAAGGCAGTGTACTCGCTCTTGTGCTCTACATTTTTTATACAACATACCTTCCAGAAATCAACTCAGACTCCACAATGATGGCAACGTAGACAGATGATACTGAGCTAGCATCAAGTGGCAATCCTGCTACTGCTTCCAAAAAACTCAGATACAACTGACTGCTCGAAGATCGTGTATTTAGTAGACGTTACCTCATCGATTTGAAGAATCATTAAAATATATTTGCGATTCATCTGCTGGATAATAGTTTACAAGGTAGAATATTGAGAAGATACCGGTTGAAAGACTTCCCCTTTCGATTCAATTAAGTTACGAAATTAAAATTTCAGTTATTCTGAAAATAAACAATAACCGACTATGGTTCAAGTGGATTGCAACAACTACAATAAAAAAAGCCAAACATACCGGGTATGAATATTAATTATCACCAAATTTAATTCTGAAAAATGAAATTGACACTTGGACATTTTTTTCAAAAAAACTAGTTCAGATTTTTTTTGTCTTGTTTGCATGATTACCCTTACTCAAGTACGGTTTGATGCTTTAACTCGCTTTCAATTGTTGTAAAAACAACAAAAATACTACTTCTAAAATGAACGCAGTTCAATGCTCCAACGAGATACATACTTGTTCTGCATCTCATTAAAAGCATCATCTCATTTATATGGCTTTTGCGCTTTTAAAAAACCGAAATCGTTAATATCAAAAATCGTGTGATATTAAAAACACACTTTGTCTCAAAAAGTGTTATAATAAATTCTACAACTTTACTGCTGTGCAAGCTTGGAATTTTTAAGCGCATTTAGTACTGACTTGTGCCGGGAAAAGGTAAAGTACTCGCATGTGTGCCGGATCTCTACAAAAGAATAAGTTGAAACAATGAACAATGCCAGCTGAATGAATATTTGTACAGTTATTTTCTGAGAAATATCTATAAATAAATAAATGAATACAAAAGCCGTTCATTTCTAGTGCTACATACATACAATACATACATAATATTGTACATATTTTCAATATTTGGTTTTGTCTGTTAGATACAACTTATGAAACTATACGGCTAAAACGTTCTCATATCTTAGATTTACCATTTCTCTAAAAATTTCTTAGATTTAAGTTTGGCAACAAAAAAAAAAAAAAATAAAAAAAAAAAAAAAAAAAAATGAATTTTTGATGGATGTATTTAATAACCTAAGTTAATTATATTTTACTTATGTATATGTAAAAAATTAAGTAATCCTTTATGTAGATTTGCTCAAGGACAAATCTATCTCTGCCATTACCAACTAGATCTAATTTACTGAATATCTTAATGTAGATAGATTGTAAATAAAGAATGTTAAATAAAAAAAAAAAATTATTTCAAAAATTTTTGGCTCGAATAATTTGTATTCTTCTTTGTGAATGTTCAAACTCAAATTACTATTATTCTACTAAAATCAACCAATAATAAACACATAGTAAAAAAAATGTATAACAAAATACACACATACACACATATATGTATGTATGAACATTTATTGTTGCTTTTGCTATTGTTTTTGCATATTCTAGTTTTCTTCCGTTCATTGACACGTCCGCAGCGTAGATAAATAAGTAGATATTGTTTTCTTATTATGGATCTGCATGCCAGCGGTCAGTCACTTTTTATCATTGACGGCAACAACAACAACAACGGCAAAAGCAAAACATGCGCGTTGCTGATATTTATATGCTAATTGTGCCATTTAACTCACTTCCGACTGTTTTAACATTTTATAGCGTAATTTCAGTTGATGCGCATTTAGTTTCACACACAAACAAACACATATTTATACAGCATGTGCATATGTATATAACGTACATGTGGGCGCTCACCAATAAGTGCGCCGAAAATTATGCTCTAAAATAGTTCAAGGTGTAAACGCCATTGATCGATTGATGATTGGCAAATTTTAGCTTTTTTATTCTTTTGAACAAATTAAAATATTTAAGATTTTATAATAAAAAGGCAAGAAAAGCCAATACAAGAACTTGATTTTGATTGTTTAGTTTGCTATATGTGAGTGCAGTCTGTTCTAAACAATTTATTCGGAGATTATAGTGTTGCTTTAGGCAATAATCCATGCTGAGTTTCGAAAAGACATCTTGCCAAGTAAAACCGTTTTGCATACAATGATTAAAACTAGATTTCTCAGTTTGTACGGCAGCGGGCTTGAGGCCCCTGACACTTGGTGGCAGGGAGTTGAAGGTGTCCAAAGTTATCAAAGACTCGACTATCACTATAAAATTGATCGTAAGAACTATTGTTACTTAAAGAACGGTTATTTGGGCAATGCAGTTTTCGTTAGGCTTTTAACTATCGAAGCTGCCCATACTCGCCTGCGTTTGCGCTTCAGACGCAATGCGCACTTGCCCAACCGCAGCACTTGAAGTCATGTTGGAGCACACGCCACTGCATCAAGTGATCAAACAGGCAGCGAAGCTTACCATGTTGATCATGGCAGCAGAAGGTTTTGAAATGAAGCCCTTAGGAAAATACATACACTGGCCCTTCTTCCAAGAGACGGCGTTACAAAGAGGGTAAACCTCACAAAGAAGTTTAAAGTTAGTCTCGGTAGTAAGGCGGGGTGGAGTGATTCCACGCTCTACCTACTAGTGAGGGGCATCACTATCCAGTGGTACACTGACTGCTCAAAATCACAGGAAGGCATTGGGATGTTTTCCGAGTATCTTTCAAGCAGAAGTCTTTGCCATAAATCAGTTTACAGAAATCAATTTCCAGCGTTAATATCGCAACCCGCATATCACTATACTCAGCAATAGTCAAGCGGCACTAAAAGCAATCTCAGCTTATAAAGTCAAATCGATATTGGTGGAGGAGTGTGTAGGAAGGTTGAACCGCCTATCAGTTTGCAACCGTGTGGACTTGATCTGTATACCGTGGCATAAAGGGGTAACCGGCAATGAGCTGTCACACCATAATGAATTTGTTTCGCACGGAGAAGTAAGTGGGGAGGGAACGGCACTGGCAGCAGACAACATGAATGCGCCACGCCAAATTATTATTGGGAGGTTACAAGCTAGCAAGGTTTAGAGTTATGATCAACCTCCACCGAAATTTCATCTCCATGTCGCGCTCTAGTCTCTTCACAAATTGCCGGTTTTACGACTTGGAACAGGTAGCTCCAGAACACCTTGTTCTGGATCGCCCAGAAATTTGTAGAAACAGGCTCAAGGCCCTAGGATCCATCAACGAAGACAGGAGTCATGTCCCCTCCACCGCACCCAGCATGTCCCTGGAATTATTCAGAGGGCTAGGCTAATACAACTTGTATCTCATAACTTCCAAAGGTAAGCTAACGAAGCGGCTATTGGAGTTTTTCTGTCACCACAAAAGACATGATTTAGCAGACGCCGTAATCCCCATTGGGATTGCCGTATAATCAAACCTAACCCCCTTTTACCTATAGAAATCAAGTGGATATCGATGTGATGTCATGTTAGACACACGAAACGTGTTGGTTTGAAAGGTTACATGAAAGTAGGAGGTGTATAATTAGCTTTTTTGAAGAGACAACTCTAGGTGAATTAGGTATCTTCTGAAAGTAATATTCTTGACAGCATTGTGGGTTCTGCAAGGCAAATCGTGTTCCTCGATTCTTGATGGGGGATTGTGTCATGAACATTATATTAATATTAATACATTTTTCAACCTCAAAAAGTGAACCGAATTTTAATTTATGCTCATTTTTTTCAGAAAACTATTCTGGACAGTATTGCGAAGGAGGACAGCAATTTTACCGGTGATGGCTACACCAGTTTGGCGATCATTTATACGACATTTTCGCTATGCAATTGGCTAGCGCCGTCCTTCATCTCATTCACAGGGCCACGGGTGGCCATGTTGGTGGGCTCGCTCACCTATACGTAAGCACAAACCTTTGAAGGACTCAAATAACCGTTTACCATTAACCGTTATTTTTGCAGGCTTTTCATGCTCGTCTTTCTGTTTCCCTCCAATTGGCTGCTCTACCTGTCGAGTGGCATTTTGGGCGCTGGTGCCGCCATCACCTGGACCGGTCAGGGTAATTTCTTGGCACGTTGCAGCGATCTCTCTACGATATCACGCAATTCGGGCGTCTTCTGGGCGCTACTGCAGTGCAGCATGTTTTTCGGCAACATCTTCGTCTACTTCCAATTCCAAGATAAGGAACATATTGATGCGGCCACACGCAGCATGGTCATTGGTGTGCTGACGGCTTTAGCCGTACTAGGTATAGTATTCCTTGCGGCATTGCGCCCCATGGAGGACAATTCGGTGGGCACGTCTGAAATTCAGCGCCAGCAACAACAACACCGCACTGGTTGGGGTAGCGCAGTGTATGCGCTCAAGTCGGCTGGACAACTCTTCATCACCCGAGATATGCTCTTACTTAGCGTGGCGTTTCTCTACACCGGTAAGTATTACTAAAGACCAGCCTTCGAAGTTCATTTTAGGTGAAATTTCGAAATTATTTCTTACAGGCATGGAATTGTCTTTCTTTAGCGGCGTTTATGGACCGTCCATTGGTTTCACGAAGAAGATACACAACACACCAAAGGAAATAGTTGGCTTGGCTGGCATTTGTATAGGTGCTGGTGAGGTATTCGGCGGTGGTCTCTTCGGCATTCTCGGCAAGAAGACAACACGCTTTGGACGCGATCCCATCGTTATTGCTGGCTATGTCATACATATGATTGCATTCTTTCTGATATTCCTCAATTTGCCCGACAATGCGCCATTCAAAGATACCGAAGACATCTCGTATATGGATCCGCCACGTGCTTGGATTGCTCTGTTATGCGCTTTCATGTTGGGCCTGGGCGATGCCTGCATGAATACACAAATCTACTCGATGTTGGGCGGTGTGTATGTGAAAAATTCCGTGGGCGCCTTCGCGCTCTTCAAATTCACGCAGGTTTGCTTTACAAATATTATATAATTTTTATTTTGTGATAAGTAATATTTTTTCACTATTTACTTGCAGTCTATTGCTGCGGCCATAAGCTTCTACTACTCTTCACATCTCGGCTTGCGCGCTCAATTGGGTATTTTGGTTGTTTTCGGCACAATAGGCACAGCCTGCTTCTGCATCGTGGAATGGGCGGTGAAGCGTCGACAACGAGAATCTCCCGAAGACTCCAGAACTGTCTCGCAAGACTCGCGTTCTGTTTCATATGATCAATAAAATAAGTTCTTCTTCTCCTATAGCGCCCCGTAAAGCTCAACTGAATGTGGCATATGCGACCTGATCTGACAACAACAACAATTATGAAGCTGAAACATAAGCAGAGAAGTTAAATATATTCATATACATATACACACATATATTTATAAGTAAGTTGAAATCGATATTTGGTTTTATGTAATTAAGAACTGCGAAAGTAAGACATTGTTGCGATACCGTAATGTGTACAGTGTGTGCACAAAGTATAGTATTTGTAGATATATGCAAATGTGCGTTGGCTTATGTAGGTAGTGTTTGGTCTTCCGGGACAATAATTAATGTCAAGCTAAAATACAAAAAGAAAAGATATTGTTATATATTGTAATTCACTAGTGTAAATTTTCGACGCATTTTTTATGCGTTTAATAATGATATTGCAATATTTTCCATTCGTTATAACGCCAAACTGTAAATTGTTTGTTTTAGATATGAGTTTTTTATATATACAATATTTTATATATATAAAAGAAACAACACAAGTTGACTATATGTATTAAAAAATCCTGTTTGAATTTAGATAAATGTAAGTGTATGTTTGTAATTGTTGTATATACATATTATTATAAATATATGTAATAAAAAATGTTAGACCGTAAATATTAAATGATGAAAAGACGACATTATCGTTTTACAAATACAAGTAATTGTTTTGATTAATTAGAAGTAACGAAGCATGTTTTAAAAATCTTATTTAAGATTTTTTAATTGAAGTTTTTAATCAGTTTTTTTCATTTTAGTTTGGACAATAAGGCTATTATGCAATTAAATATAATATAAGTGCTTTGAAATCCCAGAAATAAATAAATTCTCAAAATTATTTTGTAAATACATAACGGTATTATATTTATCTAAAACTGTGAATTTTACATGAAATAAAAAATATTCTACAGCGAGAGATGGCCAATTTCCTGGAGCTGAAAAAATATTGCAGAAATAAAAGTTCTTGATTTTAAGTGCTATATACCGTTAGAGCGCCGAAAAAATAATAACAATAAGCAAAATAAAATTTTTTGACAAAATGGCGGTTTCACAAAAAAAATCTCGATTTTTGACAAAAATTACGGTCTTAAATTGTTAAAAACCAAAAAAAATGTTCTTTTGTCTGTCAGAAAAAATCTTCGATAAGTAACTAAAAAATATATGTATTTAAGAAGCTCGAGCTAAAATCTGAGACTAATCGGTGAGCCCGTTTTCGAGTAATGTTGGTCATTGACTTTGAAACACAAATTTGAGAAAAGCGCGTTTACAGTTTAGCCTTTTAAATACTTGCAGGCGCTCTGAAACGCCTTTCCGAATTTGCGTGCAATTTTGAAAATATCAACCGGAACGAAATGAAATTTTCTGTGTATTCCTAAATAAAAAATTGATTTTTTGAAAATTCTAACTGAATATTAAATAATGCCTACCTTATATAAGATTGTTGTTGTTGTTGTAACGCTTATAAAGTCTACGTTAGGGTAGTAAGGTTTAGATAAGTTGTCATCGAGGTTATTCAACGGTAGGCCCAGCAGAAGACATGTTGGTTCGACGGGGTCGGACCATGTCGAGAGGGGTGTCAGGTGTGTAGGGTTAGCTGGAGATGCAAAGAGGAGTTTAGAGTCATGCGGTGATAAGTAGGAGTTTAACCTTCTGCAGTATCCAAAACGAAGCTGCGCAAGGGTCACTCTCGATACTCGCGAGATTTCCAGCTCGTCGTCTGCAATGGGTGGTGGATTGATTCCAAATACGCCATTCACTCGGAGGGAGTCGGTGAAGGTGTTTATGGCTTCACTGTGAACGACCGTTAATGCATGTCTGAAGTTAGTTGCGTCCGAATTCTGGTCAGCGTATAGTCTTATGTCGTCGACGTAGTTAAGGAAGGACCTCTTGATGTTCCTAGTAAGCGCTTCAAGCAAGCGACTGAAGGGATCATAGGGAAACTGCTTGGAGAGGGCCTCGCTGTGTAAGTGTTCGATCGTAGGCATCCTGCGTTGGTACAGAGTGCAGTATTCTGACACATCTGAAGCTTTCTCGTCTTTGCTTCACTACATCCAGGCAACCATGTCGTGGCGGCGTAGTTTATGACCGGCTGGTCGATTGCCTTGTATTTTGCCAACAACGTTTCTTTGTATTTTCACGATGTGCCGACTTGAGGATTCTGTTGCTTCTCTGTACTTTGGCATTTATCGTCTTTGTATAATAATTGAAGGAGCCCACTCTACCGAACGTTACAACTAAAATCTTAGGATAATTGACAGTTCCAATTTCAACGGACTGTAACGTTAAAATCCATTCTGTACTTCTTTGCCCAGTTCGTGAATATGGTCGCTGTGGATTTAGTGACGCAGAGTATTAGGCTCCTTGCAGAGAAGAAGTGAGAAAGGTCGGAGAGATAGCCGTTTCCTAAAAACTCCTGTAGTTGAATATCAACACAGCACAAATATTCTAGGTGTTTTATTTATATTTCGGCTATATGGGCTAGGGGGAAGCGTCGCAAGCCGGAATGCGGAACTTTAATCCGCTAAACCTAACCTAATCCCAATTCAAGACTCTCCCTCGGAAACACCGGTTAAGTATTACTTCGTCGGAAGGACGAAGACGGACACCTAATCTGTTGAGAAATCTCTGTTTTGTCATTAGGAAAGCAGGCGCTTCGCTAACAGCTTTCCATTTTTCACTCGACTGACACATGAGTGTCCCTAATTATCGATAAAACTTCAACAGAGTGTGGCTTCTAGTTTTTCCCTTGAATTTGAAAAACGAAGGCGATAAAATAATAAAAGTTCAGAGTCTTCTATGCAAGGGTTTCATTGCTACCGCTTGTACTTTGTCGGGAGCCATAGCATAACAGTGTAAAAGTATGTGCTCTGCTCTGCTCCGAGTTTTGTTAGGTAAAAAACTATAGCTGCAGCGATAGCAAAAAATTAAGTGCTGTGCTCTGCTCTGGCGTAGCGGTAGTAGAGCAGATCTAAATAAAATTTTCATTTGCTACAACTCCACATGCCAAAATGAAATGCTACGGGAGTAGCGTAGTTTTTCAAATGCTGCTTCTATATACTCCGTACACGCCGGACAGTTCGGACTAATGTCTTTGTGGAATCTGTAAAAGTAGCTTTTAAAGTACCGATGTCCACTAAGTGTTTGAATCAGATAGAAATCCATGTCCCTTGTCGTATGGCTATACGCGAGTGCATGTCCGGAATAACTCTGTGGGTCCAACACCCTTTGGATGAGGATTGCCACCGCTGCTGCCAAATTTTGATGTTCTTGTTCCTCTCTTCTGTTTTTGCCGATACTATTTTAGGCACTGATAGCTGATATAATCGCTCCAGTTCATCTCCTTGGATGAAATGAGTACGTATAGTTATATGTTTGTTGCTTAAACACAATTACAAGTTAAAATTCCAAAGTATAGACCTCAAAACCTTTACGCGATTTATTATTTAATACGCACAACTGTTACAACAACTACTATTTCCGCTTAAATTGGTATAAAGTGTTTGCTACAACAATATTAACGCATAAACAGACCAGTGGCAACGCCAGCGACTAAACAGCTGCAGCACAGAGTCGCATTGACTGGTCGAAAGTACTCGCTGTGCTTGTGTGAGTGCGTTCGCTTTGAGTGATTTTCAAATGCAGCGCTAGTGTGACGCTGTGTGACTTTGTGCTTTAGTAAAACGTTAGTTGAGTGCTAATTCGCTGTTGGTGATGTTCATAATAAAACGTTGCGGGTGATTATTCGTGTCTGAACGGCGCTGCATTGGCATTTCTTTGCACCCACCAAATCGAACAAAATGTTTTTCCAATTGTGTTTAGTTCTTAAATCTTTCGGCGGATTGCAAAACTGAAATAATTTGCTTAAACGAAACTCGTCCGATTTTTTTATATGTAATTGTGGTTTTATTTTTGTATTTTTGTGGATTGTTTATGGAAATATTAACGGTAGTGGCTGGAAGTGTGTGCAGATGCAAACAAATCAATTAGCACATTCAGTGCAGAGCAAAATATGTAAAAATATCTACATACAAACATATTTACGTACTTGCGCGTGTGCGTTATAATATTTGTGTATGTGTGTGTGTGCGGTATAAAAAGTGAAAAACAAAGTGTGAATTCGTGCGAATAACTGTGCCAAAGCGTAGGCAAATTTTCAAACATAAATCTTGTACGAAGATGTGTTTTGCTGTTGTTTTTTAATTCTACGCTCGAAAGCCGTTGCAGCTGTGAAGCGTGAATTTCTATGCGGTACTTCAAAAAGTGCCCAAGGTGTCCAAAGTGTCGGCTGTTGGACTTTTGCTGCATGGCGTTCCAATTGGTTGCCGCGCCACTGCCGAGCAGCTAAACGACCATCAGGTAAGAGGCCTTGGTCATACTAATTTGGGCTGTGGTTTGCGCTCTAGGTCGTGGCTAATGAAAATTATCTCGTGTGCTTAATAAATCGATGACCATTGATTGAAATGAGTTCGTTTGTCATAATCGCATTTGTTTATTAGCATTTTTTATTATTTCTCCAATTTTTACCTTTCCTGTATGACTGGGAAATACAAAATGCAGCGAATGTCAGACAAAACAAAATCCAACATCGATTTATACATTCATACAGTACATTCATACTGATTTGTTTTTTTGTTTTTAGACGAGCGGTTAAGCTCTCAATTTTGCCGCAGCCATCTGACGTCTGCGTCTGTAAATATGTATTTCAATACTTATATATATTTCCATGTGTTAATACTAATGCTTGTGTGCAAATATTCGTCTGTCTCGAGCGTTTGTTGGCATTTTACGTTATTTCGTTTTCGAATCTCAGACATCTAAATCTAACTATGTATCTATCTGCTCATCCACCCGCAACTGTTGCCCTCAGCGACCAAAAACGCGGCGCTGTTTGTGTGCTCATGCTCACTTATTTACATAAATGCATACATACATGCATACATATCTATGTGTAAGGTCGTTTTCGCTCATAAATACAGAGGCGGTACAAATAGGATGAAATATTTGCCTCATGTTGGAAATTCTTATTTTTTGCGATTAATTTTATGCCAAAAATACTATCGTCATTCATAACAGTTATAAGCCCTTCTTTTTATAGTCAATCATTTGCCTGGGTAACCAGTTAAATAAAATGTAGTATTTATGTATAATTCTTTGCTTCGGTGGGGTCACTTAGTGGATAGAAGTAGTCGTTCTCCATAATGTACTAAAATTATTCTTGAATATGGAACAGATTACCGAATGTTAGTAACAGTCAAATGTTGTGATATGTCGGTTTGATAGAGAATATTTTATTTTAAGCAGTACAGGAAGTAAACTAATGGTGGTTCCATATACAAAATATCCAACAGCTCAGTGTTTTTTGCGGTATAGATTTGTGATCAGAAATACAGTTGGTCAGAGTCAATTATTGGACATTTTGAAAACAGAAAATTTGTGTCAATAACCGAAAAAATATTTTCTGAAAATTTTAAAATATTATGAATGAAGTTAATATTGGGTCTATAACTATACTCGTTTTCAAAATTTGAACGTTTATAAAGCTATAACATTTTCCCATCTTTCTGGAAATCCCACCTAAAAGAACTCTGTCAGCTTGGAGGTCAAGGATAAGTTAATCCAATTTTTTATATCCTGTTTTTTTGTATTAACCGTTTTTCAGTGAGGACCTTCTTCATCGACCGGAATAAACGATAGTCAGAAGGGGCAATTTCGGGGTTATAAATATACATAATAAATTTTTAAATAATTTTCCCTTTAAATAATTTTAAACCCGAAAAAAATATTTATTGTTCCATTAATGAATGACATAAATTATAAACAAAAAATAGTAAGACTTTTTTCCTTTTAAAAATTTTAAATTCTTTATTTTAAAGAACCCCCCTTGGGCCCCCCAATATATTTGAGCAAGATTTTACAATCCTCGAAACAGTTGTTTTTTAAAGAAAGGGTTTCTTCCGGAAACCCCGGTTCTTTTTTTTAGTTTTAAGAATAGCCAGAAGTCAACAGCAAAATTAGACGAATACGGTGTTGCGGTAGATTTTGGGTTGAAAATTTGTGAAAAACTTACAAAGAATCAATGCAGTATGCGATGGTGTATTTCGTGGTGCAAAACCAAGAGTTTGGCCCTAATTCCGGCCTTTTTACGAATAGCTTCGCGCAAATGACGCATAACGCTCAAATAGTATTTATTTTTGACAGTTTGATCGGTCGGAAGCTGTTCGGAGTCACTGTACCTTGATAATCGAAGAAAACTGTCAATAAAACTTGATTTTGACTTGCTTTGACGGGGTTTTTTTCGGCTTCGGCTCACCTTTCCCACGATATTCGGCTGATTGAACGTCTGTTTCGCAAGCATAGCTCCCAAACTCATCGCCAGTAATAGTACGATTGATGGAAACCCTTTTTTCGGTAAACTTTATTATAGACGTTAGTGCGACGATTTCAAAAAATTTAGTGATTTTGGAACCAATCGTACTTTCACTTTTTTGGCCCAAATGATTTTCAAAAGGTTTTGCTGATCCTTTCGATATTCCAACGATGCCAGTAAGATCTCTGACTGTTAATCGTCAATTCTCAAGCCCCAAATTTTCTTTATTTTTTGACGTGTTGATATCAATCGCGTTCTCGCCCCTTTTTGCATATTTTTAATCAATCAAAAACAATTTCTCGGAACAAAATTCTTGGTAAACCGCACGAATATAATTATAGAGCCAATATTTCAGAATGAGATTTTAAATTCTGATGAATGTCCATTCACTTCTTCAAACTAGAAGACCTTTTGAAGACAGTAGGCCTAATGTGAGTATAGTCCGTTGAAAAAAGCTTCTACTTCTTTAAATAATTTTTGGGAGAATACCAGTTAAGAGGCAAAGGCTTTTTCTCGCTTGAACAAATATTTCACAAAGATTCTTAAAAAGGTTTATAAGCTCAATTCACTATCAAATATTTGTTTTATAAATATACCGAATTTTTTTTTTTGAATAACTTGTTGAATATTATTTATTTTTGTCTTCATAGAAACATTTATTAGGACCAATAGACCAATGTCGAATATAAGCAATGAACATTTATTCTACAATGTGTTTAAATATAGTCAAAAAACCAATTAAATTGCTGTTTTTGGCCTGACACCTCCTAAATTTTATTTGTGTAGCGCCCATGTTAAAATGCGTAAACACACACAGATATCTGCATATGGGGGATATTTACATATACATATATACTTGTATTATCAAGGTTCTTAATTTTGAAAAGTTGTATTTTCCACGGCTATCTATTTCTTGTGTTGTTTTTGTATTATTTTTTTTTTTGCTTTCCAATTGTCTTTAACTATTGTTCTTTTATCGACACTATCTGCGCCGACTGTGAGCATCAAAAGCGAAAAAGTGCACAGTTCGTCGCACAGCGACTGGCAGAAATAGTTGGAGGGGGAAAATAGACACAAAGTTGCGGTGCTTACAAACAATCATATACATATTTACATATATAAAAGTCGATGTGCATTCAAAAATTCATTCATTTGCCGCTGCATAACAACAAACACAAACGTATGTATGTATTTATGTATGTGTGTGTTTACAAATTTACATTTGACAGCCAGCGGCGACTTCATTTGTCGGGTCAATAAACGCTGCGCGTTAATTGCTATTCGCCGTCGCGCCGCATTGGATTTGTGTGATGTCAAATGAGTGCACACAACAATATTATTTATGTAGATGGCTTGTAAAGTCTAGCGCCTTTCGGCAGCTAACCTAATTCGCTTAAGTAAATAATAACAACACTAATGCCATTTAGTATTCCCCTACAAATATTTTGTGAGCACAAACATACACAAATACATGTGTGTGTGTGTGAGTAGTTGCTCCCTAAACACCTCGGGATGCTCCTTGGGTAATTTATTTCACTGCTAATGTCTACACCATGTGAACCACTTTCTTCATCGCGTTGGTTGCCACTAATTTAGAAGTATCAGTAAGTCAATCAAGGTGCGCCGCTGTGCAACAACTACAACCACAAAAAAAAAAAAAAACAACTGTGAAAATGGTGAACCCAAAGACACAACATTACATGAAATTTCAATGCCCTTCTCTAGCACAGTCTCCGCCATTGACCATTGTCACGAATTGTAAAACGCCTTTGTTGTTGCTTGCCACTGGTTTTCAGCGCACGGTTTCTCTTATATAAATTTTATTTATGCTATTTTGTTAGAAAGTTTCACACAAACTTCCTACACACAACGTGAAAATGTTAATTCTTACCTTTTTTGCTGTTGTTTTTCTTTTTTGTTGTTGTTGTTGTTCGCTTTTTACTTCTTTTGTTTTGGCTTTTAATTCACAAGTCGCGCGTGTCTTTATGATATTAGTTAATTGCTAGTGTTGTAGTTGTTGTTGTTGCCATTGCCGCTTCTTCACTTTTTATTTGGCCTTTGGTATACTTTTTGTGACAACAGCAGCAGTGTTTTGGTTTTTGCTGTTGTTGCTTTTAGATTATTTGTCACTTTTTTGTCGCGTTTATTATACGCTCATTGTTAATTAGTTTTTTGCTCATTTCATTTGCTTTACTCTATTTACACAGATATGTGGGTATATTTGAAATCAGCTGACGTTGCAAAATCCCCAATCGCTCACCCGTTCAATAAGACCTTTGTATGTACATAATATATGTATGTGTGTGTATGTATTTCTGAAATCACTGGCTTACGATTGCGGAATTCGCTGATTCCTCGTCGTTTATTTTTACGGCCATTTTTTCGTTTCTTGCTGACCGTTAAGTCCACGACTCGAAAATTGTGTCATTCGGTAACGGTTTTTAGCTGAGTTTAAACTTTTCTATTCAATGCTGATGATTTTCATTTCTTCATGCGATAACATTTCAATGGCTTTTGGGCGGCAGTTATTTATACAAAGTGAGTAACTATATCATGGCCAAAATACAATTTCATACATACATAAACTTCGTATATTAAGTTGAAACAGTTTTTCTTGAGAGAGAGGATTTTTATGTTGTGAGATGTTAAGAAAAATAGGTTTATTAGTTAAAAAAGGGGTATTTTAAGTCGTTAGGGGAAATTTATATTTGAAACGATTTTCTTATTGCAAAATGTTTATATAATGGAACATGTTATATTATGGTTAAAAAGGGATATTTTAAGTCGTTAGGGGAAATTTATAATTTTGAAACGATTTTTTTTTTTTGCAAAATGTTTATATAATGGGCATGTTATATTATGGTTAAAAAAGGGGTATTTTAATCGTTAGGGGGAAAATTTTTATTTTAAAAGATTTTTTATTGAAAGTTTATTTTCAAATGTTTATATTAAAAAATTTTATTATATTTAAAAAGGGGGATTTGAATCGTTAAAATTTTTTTTGAAACCGTTTTTTTTCAAAATTTTTAAAACCTTTTAATTTTATTGGAAAATATTTTTTTGCGAAAATTTAAATTAAATATTTTTTTTTTCAAAAAATTTTAAACACATTTATAATTGGAAAAGGGGTTTTTTAATTTAGGGTTTTAATTGAAAAATTTTTTTTAAAATGTTTAATTTAAAAAATGTTTTTAAAAATATTTTATCGTTAAAAAAGGAATTTTAATCGGGGGCCAATTTTTTTTAAAAATGTTTTAATTTTTATGTTATTTGGGGAAAAAAGGGATTTTTTTTTACAAATTTTAAATGGGTTTTTTAAAATTTTGGTTTTTTAAAAAACAAATGTATGTATAAATGAAAGTAAAACCCCTTGAAAAATTTTCGCCGATAGTAAAAATAAACAAATAAGGTTAAGCAGAAAACAAACGGGTTGTTAAGAATTTGGGAAATAGTCTAAAAAGTATTGTTTCATAGAAAAAAACCCCATTTTGGGTTTGATAAAATTTTTTAATGAAAATTTGGTCCATTTCGAGTTTTACTTTTTTAAAAAAAAAAAATAAAATTAAACTTAAATTGGAATTTTATATTTGAAAAACATTATTTGCCATTTATTTTTTAAAATTATTTTTCAAAGTTGGCCGCGGTAGTCTCAGGTGGGTTTCCCATTCTTTTTGATATGTACTTTTGATGGGAATTAGCGAAAGCCCATGTTTTACCCAAAAATGAACGGGGCGGAATTGTAAAATCCCCCAAGGAAAAAGCAAGGCAAAACATTTGTTGGCTCTCGTTTTTTTATTGATCGAGTTTAAATAAATACCATTGGGTAATTTACCTCAAAAAGTCGTTAATACCATAAGTCGGAATACTGTTCCCGGCACAAAGGGAAAAAGTCTTTCAGACCCCAAAACAACCAAACTGTTTATTTCTGGATGAAAGGAGTTTTGAATCCCTTTAATTGCTTTCCCCAAATGCTGAAATTTTCTTGAACATAAATTAGAGAAAGGGCCCCGTTGTGAACAAAATTTTAAAAATGTATTTTTGAAAATTTTTAAAATGAAATCATTAAAATTTAAAAATTTGACGTAGAAGCCAAGTCGTTCCCTCGACAGTCGGGTTCTTGAATCGGAAAAAGGTTCCGGGGTTTTTTTAAACGTTGGTTGCTTCTTATTTACTTCCTAGTCTCATACCAAAACCGATTTTGCTTTTTATGAATTAAAATTTTTTTTATGGCTGGTTCTAAGATCTGTCTTTTAATTCGAAATTTTTGAAGGGCATTTCGCCAAAATTTCCTAATCAAATTTTTTTCGCATTAAAAAAATACTTTAACTGCTCTAATCTTATACATTTGTGGTTAAAATTAATAAAAATTCCCCCGATGTTTCGTAAATAAAAATAAACATCAAAAAAAATAAAAATTTTAATAAATCAGGGAATTTAGTTCTTAGATTTTTTTTGCTGGTATTGGCATTATCATAAATAAAAATTTATTTTTATTTACAATAAAATAAAAACTTTTGGGAAAACCCGAAACTTTAAAAAATTGTGTAAAAAGACTTCAAGTTTAAAAAAATTTTTTTTTTCGCCCAACTTAAAAACATTTTTTTTTAAACCCCTAAATTCCGACCATTTAAATTTTCCTTTTCCCCTTCGGTTTTGGAAAATTTTAACATTTCCCACAATTTTATCTAGTTTAATTTTGGGAGCTTTTAAAAAGTTTATACATGGGTTTTTCCTTTAAAACTATATATAAATCATCAGCATGGTGAGCTGAGCCGATTTAGACTAGTCTGTCTCTATATACGTGAACTAGTCCCTCAGTGTTGAGATATCGATCTGAAACATCACACACATCATTTTATCTCCAAAAAGCTGTTCATTTGTGGGAGCCGTTGATATCGGACCTTTATAGCATAGAGCTTCCATATAAACTTAACGATCGAATTGAAGTGTTTGTATGGAAAGCCTTTTCATTTGACAAGACATGTTCAAGAAATCTGGCTTGGGTTATTGTCTAAAGCAATGATGGGATCTTTGATGAAATTGTACAGATCGGATCACTATAGCATATAGTTGCCATACAAACTAAACGATCGGAAGCAAGTGCTTATAAAAAATATTCTGTAACTGCAAAGGATTAGAAACTAATATTTTCAATTTAAAGCCTTAGAATATACAAATTTTCAATTTAAATCTAACCAAACTTAAGATTTACCAATTGGCATTTCGAACTGCCAATAATGTCGCTAGTTTACCCAACGCCACATTCGAGCATACATAGTCTCTAAGCATAAAACCGAATTATTTTTAAACGCTTCCAATATTCTATTTCAAGACACAAAACGCGTTGTCTTTTTATAAACCATTGTATTCCGTTGCCATATTCAGTTTTTCGTACCCCTTACAGCTTGTGGCAAATTGTGTGAAGCGAAATTCACTTTCAACCACATTCTTTGATACATAGCTGTACATTTTTATAGGTGTATGTACGAGTATATGTGCAAAAATGTATATATTTTTTACATATGTGTGTCGCATGCGTACTCATACAAACCCTGTGGGAAAATCTTAAATTCTTCTCGTTGTGACTTAAATATTTCAAAAGTAATGATTTCCAGTTAGATGTTGGTATAGTTGCTGTATAAGATTTGGAAAATAAAAATTGCTTACATATTGGGGAGTTTTTTTAATGTAAAGTAAGATTTTAGAAACCACAAACTATCAGGCATGTTTTCTGATAAAGTCAAAAATGAGGGAAATATGTATACGCCTACATTTTATATGTTTGATTCATTATGGAAGAGCTTTCCATTTAATGCATTAAAAATGAAGAAATGGTTTTACAAAGAAATTCTATTTGTAATTTTACTCCATTTAAAGAGTAAGGCCAAACTGTCACACTGTTGTAGTGTCTTTCAAGCTGAAGAGGCATCCATTGAGGTAGCAACAGATGTAGTTTTCCGAAGTGTGGCTCCTTTTAGGGAGGTTCGAACAGAATGGGAAAGAGGTGCTGGATCTTTGGAACACTGGGCTTCGGGCGAGTTCAGCAAGCATTCGTCAGCAACCAGCACTGGTAAGCTTTGCCGCAATGATAAGTGTCCTAAACTGGATACTGGTGGAAACATCTAGACACTTCCTCATCCTCTGGCCAGTTTTCGCCAAATTAAGGTTGAAGCATCTCAGTTTTCATACTTTTTACGAACCCGTCGTATTCGCTGGAATTGATATTAGCCTACTCAATTAATTTGTGGCAGACTATAGGCGTTTTGTGGATATCCGACGGTCTATTTGATCCATACGTGGGAGTTCTGCTGATCACAACGGACAAGCGTCTCTAGCTGTCCGTGGGATTATTCGTGAAACTTCGTAGAAACTTGTGTTATCTGCAACAAAATATGAAAGGGACCTTAATCTACATAAGGTTAATCAAATTCTTCATGTTGAAGTGGTAATACCGTACTGACGTTTTCGAGGAAAACTTTTATGAGCTTAAAGTTTAAATACCAGTTTTTTCTAACGGAGTAGAGGCATTCTTCAGCTTCCCCCGGCGCGTACCGCTTCGAATACTCTCAGAGCTAGAGTGTTTTCATTCATTCGGATGATATGACTCAGCGGCTTCGAGCTATCTCTTAATTCACTGAACTATGTATGTCAATGTAGTTTCATCGACTGCGACATTCGCCGTTGACGATGCGCAAAGGACCAAAAATCTTCCGCAGAATCTTTCTCTCGAAAACTCGTAAGGTCAACTCATCAGATGTTGTCATCGTCCATGCCTCTCCACCGTCTAAAAGGACGGTGATGATCAGTGACTTGTAGAATTTGGTCTTTGGTCGTCGAGAGAGGACTTTACTTCAAGTGTTATTCTGCGTTGGATTTCGAGGGTTGTTGCTGTTAATACTGGATCCAAGATAAACGAAATTATCAACAACTTCGAAGTTATGAGTGTCAGCAGTGACGTGTTAGCCTAGCCTCGAGTGCGAGTTTTGTTTGTTTGATGACAGAAGATATGTATTTCGTCTTGTCTTCGTTCACTGCCACATCCATTTGCTTCGCTTTTTTGTCCAATCTAGAAAACTACCAAAAACATTTAAAACCATATTCTGACCTAACCACTTAAATATGAAGTACTCAAGCCAGTCATAATTTTTACCATTTTTTTGGTACACTTAGGTAGTTTTTTCCTGCAGGGTCTGGCTACCATTCACACATCAGCGACAAGCTATCCAGCTTGATTGTTCGCAAAGCCAAGTGTAGCTGTTGCGCCTTTTGTTGTTTTGTTGCCAATTGTTGTGTTGCGCGAATTTGGCATTGGATCGGTTACTATATATGAGTACTCATATTGCCTATATATGAAAAAAACTCGCTTGTGGGCGCTACTTTTGAGTGCAGCGCGGTGCAATGAATTTCCATTACAAAACTAGTTTTCGCTGAATGCATTTTGTACCCCAGCAATGCATGTGTGTGTGAGCGCGCTTCTATTCATTTGTATGTGTGTTTCCGCGTAATTGCGCCTTGCAGAACGGTGAGAGGGTGCCCTAGCGCCTACTCCACGATATATGCGATGCATTTTTCATTTCAGTTTTTTTCCAAAGCGGTTAACTCTATAGGCACTCGCAAGCCAAGGCACCAAGGCACATGTAAGCATGCAATCGCACACACACATGAGGGCATATGCGTACCGACCTAAGTGCCATTGCAAAATTTATGGGAATAAGCGTACGAAAAGTGACAGCTGAGCTATGCTGACTTATTAATATGCTAGGCTGTGCTTGTATGAATAGATGTAAGTCTTTTGGTAGAGCTGAATTTTCGAAATTTTTCCACCACAGAAATTCGCACAGATTTTCACTTTTCCTGCAATGCCAACCATGCCATCTAAGCCGACTTGAAATTGCCTATGCAATTTTAGTTTATTTGCGATTTTTTTACTGTGAAAAATTTCTGTTTCTTGCATTCGCGGCTTTTTCGGTTTTTTAGCGCTTTTATTTTAAGCATTAAACCTATGTCTGTGTGTGTGTTGGTGTGCAATTCTCGCTTGGCGGCGAAATCACCGCATTTGCCTCAAGTGCAAATCTCGGAAATCCGCTAAAGAATGCGGTCGCACCGGTATTGGCTGGGCGCATGTCTTGTGCCACCAAGTTGACATGAATACGCTTAGCTGCGGTGTAGCGTCGCGTGCATGCAAAAAAAAAAAGAAAAAAAAATATAAAAAAATAAATAAAACAAACTTAAAAACGTGAACACTTAAACCATACAAAAGTATAACGATTTGGCCGTCTCTTCGCTTTCTTGTACTTACATACATTGGCTCCTGCTCATTTTGGTTTCGAATCTCCGTTTTTAGAATTCCCATTCCAACAAATTTTGCCCATTCATTGCCTGGCAGTCTGTGCCTAGGAATCTGTAACTGCTCTTGTGTTAACTGTGCGCTCTATATATACACACACATACAGTAATAAATCTACACATATGTACATATATATACATACTATATGTGTGTACGTTTGTACTTGCCACAAATGGCACGATCATACCGTGAAGGGTTTTGCTTGAAGAGTTTGTGAAGAGTCCACTTCAGCTTGCTGAATGCCACATTGTTCGGCTCATTATACGAATTAGTTGCAAGTGGCGAGCGCGTAAAGTGAATCTGTAATTATGGCCGGAAAGAAAATAATAAAGAAATAAAGATTTTAAGCATGACGAAGGGGAAATGAAATATGAAAAGCAAAAATTATAAACACAAAAACTCCAAAATACTTTGTAAAATTGTGTAAGATATTGTATATACTATATATTATTCTTAACGAGGCTGATGAATCAGCAAAACCCTCAATTACAGTCTGAAGAAGGGATATATTCACTTTGCGGAAGTAGAATTCCGACAAATTAGAGGTTTCATGGCACTAACGGATATGGAAATCAAGTTTACGTCTTAGCTTGAGTTTCTCTTTTATATTTTTTTACTAATAATAAAGTAGTATATTAAAACTGAATCTCTACTACGTATCTCTTGCGACCTCTACACCATAATGATGGTTACAATGGAGAAAATATAGCAGCCGTAGCTGAAAGACTGTGAAGAGTCGATTCCGCGCCATTGACAGTTACTCGGACTGACGTGTGGAACGGCTTGGCGCGTTTTACGTCGAAATCTTAAATTGAAAGTGTACAAAATACAGATTTTGACAGAACTGAAGCCGCACGAGCTTTCCAATCGAAATGACTTCACTCTGTGGGCTCTTGAAAAGTTCCAAAAAGTTACGACGAAGATTTTCGAACCAAATTTGGTTCAGCAATGAGGTCCATTTCTGGCTGAATCTTTATGAGAAAAAAAAACGAAAATTGCCGCATTTGGGACGAAGAGCAACCTGAAGAGATTCAAAAACTGCCATTTCATCCAGAATAAACGATGGTTTGCTGTGATTTGATTTCTTCAAATTTGATGCCGATGAGAACGTTACCGTCAATGGCGACCGTTATCGCGCCGTGATAACAGACTATCTGACACCTGAAATTGAAGTTCATGATCTCGGCGACATTTGGTTCCAACAAGACGACACCACTTCCTAGACATCGCATCAGTCAATGGATTTATTGAGAGAACATTTCGGAGTGTAGATAATTTCACGTTTTGTGCTGGTCTATTAGCTACCAAGGTCTTGTGATATCACACCGCATTTTCCTGTAGGGATATGAGCAAAACATCACGCGTATCATTCGCCTGTTACCAGTCGAACTGCTCGAACGAGTCATCGGAAATCGAACTGAATGGATGGACTATCTGAGGCGTAGTCGCGGTCAATATTTAAAGGAGATAATCTTCAAAAAATAAATGCCAAAGAATGTTCCTTTGAATGTTAATAAACATTCCCCATTAAATTTGAAGTTTCTTTTTTTTCTTCAAAAAAGTAAGGAACCTTGAAGTGAATCACACTTTTTATGTCTCATAGTATTTCCAACGTTTCCTTCTTGTTGTTGGAAAGATGTGGCAAAATTAAATACACTGTTCAGGGTATAAAAAATCTAAACGTCCATGAGCGCTTACATTCATTACGTTAATCGGTAGCCTAAATCCGTTCCGCTGCAAACTCCGTCTTAAGTGTGACCTTTTTTCGTCAAATTTTGCACTTTGCGCTCCAACTTTTGCTTGGCGTTATTAAAAAGACGATCAATTAAAATTATTAACTCCAAATGGCAAGCGGGAAATGCCATTTAAAAGATTTTCCTTTTGTTTCCGCATTTTTATTTCAATATTTTTTCCTTCGTTTGCCTATGCATTTACATATGTATGTACATATTTGTATGATACATTGTTGTTGTCGTATAAAATTAATTTGAGCGCCTTGAACTCGCATTAAACCGGGTAATCGTTTAAATACTTAATTTGCAGTGACGCTGCTACTTTCATTTCAAATTAGTTACAACAATAATAACAGTGACAAGGAGAAAATAGAAACGAACAAAAAATAAGAATAAAAACAACAACTCCTGTCACTGCTCACCTTCGGCTACTTTTGCTTTTAAGTAATCGGCTCAGCAACTCGTTGATGGACATTTGGACTGACATGCGTTTGAACCCCTACACATATGTACTTACGTGCATATGTGGCTACTTGACTACAAAATCGCACACTCACACTCACATTTTCGCTTTATTTATACTTAGTAGTAAATCTGTGTATTTTAGGAGCTGTCTCTCGTCTCTTGTCTAATGTCTACCTGTCTATTGCCATGGCGTTGGACGTGTCTTGCATGGCAATTTGTTTGTCGCCGATTCACCTGCATTCGACGAGGTTTAATGAACCTCACTTCGTAGTCAGCACTCTTTCATACGCTTCTCCAGTTCACTACCAAGCTATGTTGGTTTGCTGGTTCTTTTTGTTTTTGTTAATTTGTTTATAGGGCGTCAATAAGCTTCTAGCATTACAATTTGTTCACATTTACACGCCACACCGCAGCCGGCAGTTGCAGGTGTTGTTGTGCGTTTCTAGAGCTGCCCGAGTAAACAATACGAGGTAGATACCTTAAGCCGACACTTGTTCATAATCGACCACCGATACTTTACAGATTATGCAACACACATAGCGCAGTGTGTGTACATATGTATGCATATAAATAACAGGTACTAATAATTTGTAATGAAAATGTTCGCATTTATGTCACACAACACAACGAACAGCAGAGCTGAGTGTGTGAGGAGCTCCGGTGTCACGTTTCACAGTTTAGTTCTTAGAAATGTGTTGTAGCTTTTCTCGGGTGTATTTTCAGAAAATTTCATAAGATATTGACTTCTAATTTAGAAGTTATTGAATATACTATATTCTTTATGAATTCGTGACTATCCGTCAGAGTGTGTGTTCGAATTTAAGGTTGACGTCTAACATCGCACTCAGATTTTGCGCCTATTTTTGAGGATGGATTGCAAAAACATTACATATTCATTTGCACAATATTTCCAAAATAGCTCACGTCTAAGATTAATCTCAAGGGTGGGTGAATCTCGTAGGTCAATAAGCCAAGCTTAGACCAAGTTTGGTCCTTTACGATACCAGATGGAGTTCAGTTACTAGGTCCATGAGGAGTAGTGATCCATTAGAATGACTGCGTTTTTCGCGAATTTTAAGACTCTGTGCTCTCGCATCGATACCTCTTCCAGTGTATCATACCGAGGGGACCCCAGATGTTTACAGCATAGTCTTGCCAATGTGGAACAAGTGCATGAGAGATGCTCCATTGTTTTCTTGGTGCCTTGTTCTAGACATTTCTTGCAGTCTTCTCGATCTGAGCCCATGCGTAAACCAAGCTAGATATTTTGTGAATCAGTAACAATTTTAAGATTTCGAATATCATCCATAGTTTTGTCAGAATCGTGCCAAAATAAAAAACAATATACTTTGGTGAGCATGCGTTTAAATTTGACAGACAGCCTGACGATAATGGGCAGCGCCGGGTAGGATTTTGGGCGCTGATATCTCTTAATATACCAACTCACGAATAACACTGAGTTGACGTATTTTATATTGTTGTAGTTTTTATTGGAGTTGCTATCGTAAGGGTCCGGAGTTAAATTTTTTGGTTACTCCTGATCTACATTAGAAATATGCTAAATAATCGATGTTTTCAGTGTGAATACCACTTTCAGTTCTAAAAGGTTTACATAATATATTTGAATTCAGGCACACACCGAAGCTTTAATTTTGCAAAGGATGTCATGGGATGCAGATAAAATAACTTCTCCATCAACCTCACATACTTTGTATGAACGGTTCTTAATGCTAAAGAATTTTATGATATGTGTGCTCTAAATTTCAACCTTCAATAACTTTAATAAAAAAAAAGAATTTTGACAAAATATTAATATCACGGGGTATGCGTCTGAACCCCTTCCTAATGAACTGCTAATTTTCAAAATCGGAGATTTTTCGAAATTTTCATGGACCACTTGACCCATATATCTGTAAATCCAACTTCCCATCAAGTGCTGTTGTGGACTTAAGAACTAAGGAGGAAGTTGAGAGATAAAGTCGAGTTTCGAAATTTTCATGGACCACTTGACCCATATATCTGTAAATCCAACTTCCCATCAAGGGCTGTTGTGGACTTAAGAACTGAGAAGTTGAGAGATAAAGTCCTTTTCGGATGAACAAAAGTAACCATTTCTTCATCTCCCTTATCTATGATGGTCATGGTTCCAGACAATATCCGGTAAGTTGGTTCATGAAGAGTTTGTAAGCAAGACTCTGCGCATGATTCGGTGAAAACATACATAACGGATGAATATTGCTTAAGATCGATTGCTAAGCAACATAATTGTTATAAATGTCGGTTGGGATGGGCTTCAGTGCCTTTAGCAGTGCAGAGGTGGGCAGTGCCTTTAGCGAATTTTTTTTTTTTTTTTTTCGTTTTCGGTTAATTTTTGGAGCACCATTCGAGAGATTCTTGGACAGTTTCGATGTCAATTCATAAATTCACTACTCGTTACCAGTAATAATGTACTTGTATTTGTTGAATGTGGGGTCCTCATCTACGTTGTGAAGCATCTCTTTTGCGACCTCTCCTCGACGTCATGTGTGAAAAGATTTAAGTCTTTCGGTATGAGTCTAATATTGACAAACTTGTTTTTAAAATATTAACCAAAATGTGTTTAGTCGATCTGTAAGAAATTGTGAGCTCTCCTGCTGTCCTTCCCACGCCAACGTGACAATTTTCAAGTTTATGTTTCTTTATCTTATCCGATGACCATTCATTAAAAGCGGTGGATGGGTGACTCGCATGAAACAAGTTTTCGATTAATTCACGAGCTTCTTTGAATGCTTTGTGTTACTTAAGCCGACATTTTTTGTGTTCGTAATGAAGTAGTCTCCGCAAAATCGGTGTTAAAATTTTTTCCTATGGTAAAAATCGCCAAACAAATTTCATACGAACATAAAAAGGGTTGTAGCAATTTAAATTTTTTTTTATCAATTCGTCTTGCGTGGGCAGTTTAAAAGGAATAATCCAGGTCAAATATGATTAGGTCATCTATGTTGTTAAGCTTTTTGGCTACTTTGTACTTATAAATTTATTTCTACTTTCCTTATAGAGCTACAGGACAGAAATCGAACTGTTTTACAAAAGTAATTCTTCAAGTAAAGTATTTTAAATGTACACATAAAGTACGTATGTATATCTATTTTTATACTACTTAAAACTAAGCCTAATATATAGGGAGTTAAAAAGGGCTTTTGAATAAGAGCGCTACAAAAGTTTTCTCAAATAAAACAAAAACGGTTTGGAATATCAATACAATTTTTTATTATTGTGAAAGTACATTAGATGCTATTATGTATAAAACTCGATTTCTTTTGCATGGCCACCACGGCCACGCTTGCAGAAGTTCAGACGCTGAACACAATTTTCGATGGTTTTCAAGCAGAAATCTGCCGATAATGCTGTAAGTTCACGTTCGATATTCATACGACGTTCAAACGTCGCTGACTTGCTGGCTTCCCCAATGACTTGACGTAGCTCCACAGGAAATAGTCTAACGGCCATTTCACCAAACTTAGTTTTCAATAAATCGATTGTGACATTTGCTGTGTGGCTTGTAGCGTCGTCCTATTGGAACCATATATTATCCAAGTCCGTATCATCAAATTCGGGTAAAAATACTCGGTTATCATTGAGTGATTCGGGTCAAAAGTATTCGGTTATCATTGAGTGATAGTGATTTCCATTCACAGTAATGTGCTGGTCTTAATCATCAGGGAAGAAGTACGGCCCATAAACCGCACCAATCACAAATTTTTTTTATTGACGAAGCCATACAGCCAGAAATGAGCCTAATCGCTGAAGATAATTTTGTGATGAAAATCCGGATCATTTTCAAGTTGTTGCTTAGCCCAATTCACGAACATACTACTGAATTCTGGTGGTCAAGCGGGTTCAGTTCTTGCGTCAATTTGATTTTGTAAGGATGTAGGCTAAGATCTTTTCGCAAAATTTGCCACAACGATGCCACAGAGATGCGTGTCTTCCTCAATTTATGCGGTAGCGGCGGCAATATTCTCCACACTACGGGTACTCCTTGTCTCACTGGCACGGGAACGTTTCGTACTGTGTCTGTGGGTTAAATTTTTTCCAATGGACGCTCAATTATTGATCTGACAGGATGATTTTTACGACCATAAATTGGACGTAGCTCTCCTAAAGTTGAGGACACTGACTCCGACTTTCGGTAGTAAATTCTAATAATTTCGACTCGTGTTGGATCGTATATCTTTGCATGATGATGGCAAAGCTTAGCAACGGGAAATGTCAAAAGAGCGGAAAAAATAATGTTTGCTGTCTCTATCACTCTACTTTTGCAGCATTGTTTGGAAAACCTTAGTACCTATAGTTAACTTTTGACCGAAAAATTTGGTCAATGTGTCAGATTTATAAATGAAATGCAGAGAGAATCCCTTCCTGATGGTAGCATGTCTGTGTGCTACAAATGAATTGAATAGGGTCAACACTTCCTATAGCCTCCATATCTATACTAATATTATAAAGAGGAAAAATTTTTACCTATATTTGTATGTTTGTATGTTTGTAATGAAGAGGCTCAAAAAGTACTGGGCCGATTTAAAAAATTCTTTCATTTCTTTAGAATGCTACATTCTTCCAATTTGACATAGGCTACACTTAATTTTGAAAAAAGTTAGGGATCCTTGGTAAAATTTGAACAATGTAACCGAAGGAGTAGAAAAATGAGTCTTAAAATGTCTTTTGTCGAATGCGCTGCCGAAACTATTAGCGATAGAACAAAATAATATTGAAGAATATCATAATGTCTACAAAATACTCCGCGCTAGCATATGTCCAACTATTGTAGTTATGTCACTACAACAACTTTTTTCATTTTAAACATTAATGAAAATGCTAACCAAATTCGAACCATGCTATTTATGTGTTTATATTAATCCTTATCCAAATAAATTATTTTATGATCAAGACCATTTAACTACCTATAAAATAGTTTTTAAATTGGACATTTCATTCAAAAGATATTACGAATTAAAAAATTCAAAAAGTAAACAAAACCGCCATAGCGCCATGGCCGTTGTTTACGATGCATTCTGAAAAGCGCGCCGGGTCAGAGAATGTAAAGTATAGAGAAGATGCAAATTGAATTCTGTATGATGTTCGATTTGGCGGCTAATAGAGCCGATAGAATCAAAATTAGGAATTCGACGTTGTCGCTGCTATTTAGTAGAATTGAGCACGTGCAGTGGCAAAAATATACGTAAAACGACTGAATTCACTATTTATTACTGTTATTTTAATTTTTTGATTATTATTATTTTTATTTTTTAATTTTTCAAAAGTTACCGGCCACTTAAACCATCAGAGAAATTGAACATAAATAGACTTACATACAAATATAACTGTGGGATTTTTTTTAATACAAATAAAAATATTTGTAAAAAAAAGTGTTTTATATCCAAATTTCCAAAAATAAATAGTTGTCTACCCCGTGCGATGCCGGGACGGGCTGCTGGTACCTAATATAGACATTTTCACACTTACAGGTGAATTTATACCGCATATGTATATCGGCCAATATATGAGTTATCTTAATAACATGGAGAGAGCGTGTTTTTCTTATAACGTTACATATGCGTGCTTAAAATGAATGCTATCGAGTGAAAATTCATCTTAGACCCCTTATAACTAACAGTTTTTATGTTAACAGGTATTTCCCTGGCCTCAATCCTAGCAAGTTGCAATAGTATGAATTCGCTTATACCCGAACTTAGCTCTTCCTTACTTGTTTGTAACTATTTTTAAACGCAAGTGGGTAATCTGCTAGTTATCACTAAAACATGTACTTAGCCAACACGCGTGCTAACTATTAGCGAACCCAATTAGCGATTTGCGTATAAACAAATGAAGTACTAAAATGTCTACAAACACAAAGTATGAATACTTTGAAATAATTTGCTTCGAATTGTATATAATTATGCTTGTTTTGCACAAGATCACTAACAAATATTTCACGCTTTAATTTCAGGGTAAACATTGGATTGAAGTGGAAAGTGAAATTTGTTTATTGAAAGCCAAAAATAATAAACCGGCAATTTATGCGCTAGCCCAAAGCAAACACAAAAGCAAAAACAATAAAAAACAAAAAAAAATATTTTGAGTACCGGTGTACTTGCATTAATGACACAGCAACAACAACGAGTGTAAAATAAACACTAGTAAAAAGTGTAACAGCTGTCAGAGCAATTGGCAACGCCGAACACCGCCAGAAACCGAAAAGGCCAACAAAAATTACAACAACAAACAATTGCTGTTTTGCGCGCGCAATTTGCATGATTGTTGCAACACCTTGACAAAAACAACACACAACAAACAAAGCGAAAAATATTATGCCCAATAATACCAACAAAAAGAACAACAAAAAAGTTGCAACCAAAAAACCGTTAGTGTTATAGATAAAAGATATTGCTTGGACGACTTTTTTCCTTTCGCCAACTTTGCCAACTTGTGTTATTACAATTTTTTGCTGGCGTGCCACCACCAATTGCCGGTGAGGGCCACATTTAGCTGCAACAAATAAGGGTGTTGAACGTTGTCGGTCAATACAACGGCAACGAACAACAAATAACGGTCAACTGCAAACTGCGGACAGCAAATAACTACACGCCTGTCTGCCGCATTGCCTGCCAGCGTTGCAACTGCACAACAACTGCAACAACAGACAGCAGCAATAATGACAACAACCAAACAGGCTGACATCAATACAAACACCACAACCGCCAACGAAGTGGCCGGTCACGTTGCAGCCGTTGGTGCCACCGGCAGCGGCAACGGCAACGCCATTGTTGTGGGCACCGATGTTGACAACGGCATGGGATCGCCGTTGACGCCGTCAAATAGAAACTCGAATGGTCACACGAACCACACAAATAATTTCTACAGTAATTCATCGAATTCAAATTCAAATATTGGCAATAATGGCAGCACAACAACTACAACAACAGCAGCAGCAAATAACAATCAGCGTGGTAAGTAAACAGTGTGAGAATGTTTTCACATAGTTTGTTTGCCAACAAAGAAATTTTCTATTATCCTCGTATTTGCTCGCGGGCGCATTAAGTTAATGGCAGCAATTTCTATAAAGACCTTTCGGTGAGAAAGGCTAGGCGGGTATTGGGTAATTGTAATAGTTTAACTTTTGCCTTAGCACACACAATTTGCTACGTTTCTGGTAGCGGCACATTTCAACTTCCAATTGCAACGAAGCATTGAACGTTTGGCCTTTATGAGGCAGAAATATTTTAAACTTAAATTGATCAGAGTTTTAAGGAAAAAATGGAAACCAAAAATGGTGTCACAGAAGTTGGACTATGAAATTATTTTTAGTTTTTGCTGAAACAACTAAGTTTCCTCTAACTATAACCTATTCAAAATTTAATATGAGTGTAAGACCTCACACACTTATTTCTGCGTTAATGAAAAGGCTTCCCTATACCTTTGTATTTTAAGGGGCACATCACATCTCATCTCATCTGTCAGCCTAAAATAGCAAAAAAAACTGCTGTATCAATTATTTTAAACTTATAAAGATTTATTTACTACTCTGTCAAGGTGACATTTGAATTTAAACTGCGCGCGTCGAAGGATTTGGAGAATTATTTTTTTTTTAGGTTGGTAGTACTGTCAGTCACATTTGTGTCAAATTTCGTGTCAAAATATTCATTAGTGTTTAAGATACGTGTCGTTTTGTGAGCTGCTAAAAGTGAGTTTTTCGTTTTTTGCGATGTCGAAATTTGTTGAGTAAAGAATTTGCATTCAGTTTTGTTTACGGAATCAATTTTCTGCTGCGGATACGTTGAGGATGGTGCAGAAAGCCTTTGGTGATGAGGCTATGTCTAAAAAAAATGTTTATAAGTGGTATAGTAAGTTCGAAGCCGGCCGTGAACGTGTCGAAGACGAAGACCTTCCAGGGCGACCATCAACCTCAACCGACGAAGCTCACGTTTAACAAATCAAAGATTTGGTGTTGAAAAACCGTCGATTAACAATTAGAGACCTTGCTGATGAAGTTGGCATATCGAAAGGCTCAGCCAATACGATTTTGAAGGATGTTTTGAGCCTCAAGCGCGTCAAATCTCGACTGGTACCGAAAACATCGAACTTTTTGGAAAAAAAGCGTCGCGTTGAAGTGTGTAAAACGATGCTTTTCGACTACCAGGGTATCATGAAATGCATTATAGCTGGCGATGAGACGGTCAAACAGTTAACAAGGAATATTATTTGAACGTTATGCGTCGTTTGCGTAACGCTATCCGCCTAAAAAGGCCGGAATTGTGGAAAGACAATTCTTGGTCTTTACACCACGATAATGCACCCTCCCGTACTGCCCTCGTAATGTGTGATCATTTCGCCAAAAACACAACCCATATCGTTCCGCAGCCACCGTATTCACCTGGTCTGGCGCCGTGCGACTTCTGGCTGTTCACCAAGCTCAAACAACTGCTCCGGGGACACCGTTTTTATACGATAGAGGAGATTCAAGCCGCAGCGAAGACGGAACTGAAGGCCAGAAGGAAAGTGACTACAACCAGTGTTTTGAAGATTGAAAAATCTGTTGGCACAAGTGCATTGCATCGGGAGGGGATTACTTTGAAGGGGATGAAATTGATTTAGAAGAATAAGCAAAGAATTTTCAAAATAAATACAATGTCATCTTATTTTTTGGCCAGTAGTGTATACTATTAAGAGCAAAAAGCAGTAAGACTTTGTTTTTAAGTAATTTTAAAATTCTTAGTTTATTCTTCAAAGTCTATTTTATCCTTCTCAAAGGAATACCCTTTGGCTCCAATGTACTTGTGCCAACGTTTTTCCAAATCCTCAAAACAGTTGTTAAAATCAATTTCCGGATAATCGAAAAAAACTCTCAAAATAACCTTGATTTTTAACATGCTTCGGCTCACCTTTGCCACGATGTTCGGTCGTTGGTTCGTTTTTTTCTGGGTCGTAGGCATTGATCCAAGATTCACCGCCAGTAATTATATGTTTCACAGACGTTAACGCGACGCTGTTTTTCGAAAAAATTGAGAGATTATGGAAGCAATCGTGCTTTAACATTCTTAGACCCAGATGACTTTTCAAAAAGGTTTTCACTGATCCTTCTGACATTCCAACGATGCCAATAAGATCTTTCACTGTTGATCATTGATTCTCAAGTACTAAATCTTTTATTTTATTGAGATGTTGATCATCAGCTGATGGTCGTCCTGGACGTGGTTCGACGTTAACGCGTTCTCGGCCCTCTTTAAATAATTTGTACTAACCTTTTCTAAAAATTTTAACGTTTCGGCACAGACATTTGATTCCGCACACAAAATTTAATGACTGTTCTTTGTTGAATAATTTCACTCATTCTCTATTAGAAGATATCGACTAGAAAAAACATTAACTTTGGTTAGGTTTCGAAGTTGCCTTCACAAATAGAAAGATTTCTTATAAGAACTTGACTATGATCGGTCAGTTTGTATGGCAGCTATATGTTACGGAAGTCCGAGCAGCTTTTTAGGAAGAAAAGATCATGCGTAAAATTTCAGATCGATAGCTCAAAAACTGAGGGACTAGTTCGTGTATATAAAAACAAATAGAAGGACATGGCTACATCGACTCAGATCGTGATGCTGATCATTTGTATATACATTTTATAAGGCCTGATGTTTCCTTCTGGAAGATTAGTATACCTTATTCGGGGTACAAAAATTTTGGCTGCTTGAGCAGATCAACTGCTAGGTTTATATAGATGATGCATTGTACATAAAGTTTTATAGTGATCTGAACATTTGTCTCCCAGAAGTTATTCAAGTGAATTTGTAAAATTCAGTTTTGAGAAAAATGCGTTTACAAATAAACTGATGGAGCTTATTGAATTCAGCGCCAAAATTTTGGTAGACTGTTTTATTAAAAAACTATTTGAGATATCGATTTGAATTTTTGGTATGTTATGTTTAAAGTTATAACCTATCGACATATGAAGAAAAACATGAATCTTTGAACTTAAAGTTTTATATTTTACAGAAGGTGTGTTCCTTAATATCAAAAGTGATCATCAAATTTTAGGGAAAAACGACCTAACACCTTTCTACGCCTTTTAGTGTGAACATATTTTATATTGAAAATCATTTTGAGCGGCCAATTGTTTCAGCCATATACAACCACTTGACCCTGACGAGGTTTGTCCCGACGGTCTATCGAATTAGTGATTTTTGTTTTTCTGTTAACTTCAAATATATTTTCGATTATTTGTTTTTTACTCTTTGATTGACATATATACATATATATACATTAGGGTGCTTCAAAAAATTTTTTTAAATTTTTTGTTTCAACTTTTACCCCCTCAAATGTTATCGATTGACAAAAAGATCCTCCCTCAAGGAATTTTTTCAATAAAAATAAAAACAAAAAACTTTTCTGCGAATGCATGCTGAACGTGGTCTATTCGGTAGAATATTATCTTATAAAGAATGCTGGGTCTTAAGACGGGTAGTGTTGTCGCGGTTAGTAGGGAATTTCCGTAATAAAGTTGAACGATTTGTAAACGTTGCTCAGGCGTAAATCTTTCCATAATGAATTGCTAAATAATACTGAACAAAAATAAAATGACAGTTTAACACGACTCATGCGTGAGCTGTCAAAAAAAGTTATTGAAAAAAGTACCTCTTCTCGGATAACCATAATAAAAAGCGGGATCTTAATCTACAGAAGACGTGCTAGAAGAAAAACGTGCGTTTTATTAAAGGTTTTGTCGAAGAGATGAGCCGTAAATACTATAGTTTATAAAAATTTGCAGTAATAGCAAATAATCATTAGTTACTGTGAAGCTGTCGGTACAATTTTTAATGGATGTCGACGATTTGAAAACTGCACTGTTGAGAAAAATTAATTTAAAAATTTCATACTGAAGTTTCGGCAAGAGTTGAAACCTGTTTTAAGGACTTTAAAATTTACTTAAAAGAAAAAAATGGCCTAACCCCATAATATATTCCTTTGAAGTTCAGAAGCAAATTTCTCTACTGTTTTATTGAATGTTAATACTTTATTAGCAAATATTTTCTATGTCTTGGAAATCAGCTGAATATTTCCTCAAAATTATAAATGTGAATAATATTTTTTATTACTTACCTAATTTTCACTAGTTATACACACTTCTATTGTACTCGATTTTAACCTGCCTACCTACCCTCTTTACTCTTATCTCCGTATCTTTAACTAATTCCTAAACGCCTTCCTTCGAGTGTTCGTGAGACGAGCAAATAAATTTTCGGCGCGCTGTTCATGGAAATATTTGATCAAAATATGTCTCGTTTGTATGTGCAATAAACGAGCGAATTAAATTGGTACTAAAAATTCGGTTGCATTAGAAACTGCCGAGGCGGTCGCCTTGAGTGTCTTGTAAGCAAGCATAATCGCCACTCCTTTTTGAAAGCACATTAATCTTAGTGCACGCACACACATGTTAATAACTACTGTCATACAGACAGACAAACATACATACATGCACACCTAAGTGATCTTATGGGCTGGCATTCACAGCTCACAGTCAAATGGCACTTGCAATGGCAATAACTATGCAAATGTGCCACTCACCAGCAACGCAGTTATGTGCATGTGAATTAGTGGATTACGGGTGGCATGCACTTAAACACTGCCGCTTAAGTTTGCCTTAGTACAAGTGTATGTGTGCGCATGGGTCCACTGCACACGGCCATGGTCAGCGCACATAAACGCCGCCGTGGCCGCTAACACTTTTTAATGGTGCAAGTGGCGGTGGTTCGGTGGCGGCAAGTGCGGCAGTTGAACGATTGGGACGTTAGATGTGCGTGGAGTGTAGCCACTTTGTGCAACACCGCTACAACAAAGTACCTATGAACATGCAACGCTACGTAAAACTGTGAGTAGTCAGCCAACCGCAACAAAAACAACAATTGGCGCATAATTCTACATTATCAACATACTTTCAACTTCATATTCAACACTTGTTCACGTTCTATTAATGCAAAGAATAAGCTAGAATACTTGTTACCACATATATCCAGGCGCACTTCACACACGCCCTGCCCTGGCTAGATGATGCACACGTGAGTACTTGCAACAAAATGCTGCACACTTGCCTTGTCGCCAGCACCACGCAGCGCAGCGATGCATATCACTGGTGTTCTCTGCTGCTGCACAAGTGAATAGATGACTATCGCAGCTATGTATATATTCACAGTCAAAAAAATAAGAACACTTAACCCAATAATACTCGACGGCAAATTATTTTTAACAATAAAAAACAGTAACCTCAGATTTACCGAAGCTAAAATACTCTTCAGCAATAAAAAAGTTAAAAAAAAATCTGGCCATCCCAATATCCAGACTTAGGTTAGGCTTAGACTGATCTAGAAAGATCGCACGTCGACAGTTACATGCAGTCCTTTGTGAAGCCAAAGGAAAAAAGTATTCCTGAATTTATAAATTAGAATAGGGCTTAGTTGCCAATACAAATTTACACAAGCAGTTAATTACCATTCCCGCCAATTCGGTGGAAGGAAGGTATGCGCTCCCAAGTATTTAAGCCTTGACATTCCAGCGGTCAAAAAGAGAAAACTCAAGAAAGAATAATCCGGCACAACCAAGAAAGAAGTATTGAATTGCTTCCATCTCGTCTTCTTCTACATACTTTCTACAGATGGCCTCTGGTAAGATTCCCAGCCTCACAGCATGTACGCCAATAGAGGTCTGTCATTGATCTGTCCCCCACAACTAGGGAGAAGCTAGCCTCACTGAGGATAAAGAGATCACTAGATCTCTTGTGCTCGAACTTGGGCCAGAAAGATTTTGCGACAGCGCATGTACCGATGGTGACCCAGCACTGACCAAGCTCTTGCGAAGTCCTGCTATCCAGTAGTTCCACAAAAGAGGATACTGGAGCACCGACTCGCTCCCATTTTACTGATAGCGGTTCTAGAGTGCCTTTGCTTGATAGTTCACGGACTTTAAAATTTCCTGCGATTCCGTTGTGGCCTGGCACATATACAAGTCTTATAACAAAGAGACTCGATGTTATTGATAACGAGGTTAGGCATTCCTTGACCAACCCTGAACGCACTGTTAATGAGTTCTAGGAGGATCGCCGCACTGCTATCTGAGTGGATGGTCATTTCTTTGAAGGAGGCTCTCTGATGGTTTCTTCCCACCCACAACTCCCTCGCCGGTAAATAGGCAGATCTATATTTAATAGAAAACATAGAGAGAATTGTCAAAGAAAAAATTGGAAAACAAGACAGAATTGTGGAGAAATTCGCAAGAAGCTTGGTATTCCCACTCCATCGTGGATAAAAAATTAATTTTTTTAATTCCGACCTTGGATTAAAACCTAAATTTTTATTTCTTAATACCGATGTTGGAATACATTTTTAAATCAAAACTTTCGCATTATAAAATTGGCAACCCTGGTTGTGATATAACTCTTTTTCTATAGATTTTTGTTTTAAACAGGGATTATACTTATTTATATGCCCGTCACTGTATACATATATACATATACAAATTTAACCCGTTGCAGTGCGCGGCTGGGTGAATGTGAATATTAAAATGCGTCGTTGAGTGCTGAGGATATCCTCAACCGCCAGCATTGATGACGGCGATATTATTTGCCATAAAGTTGACGTTGATGGTTGATGTTGCCGGTGTGATGGTGGCGTGGCGGTAGAAAGGAGACGAGCGCGCGAAGTAGTTGCAGCAGTATGTATTCGTATTGTTGTTGCTGCTGGTTGTTGATGAAGATGGTGTTGTTGGCACTGTTATAGCTATCACTTTTGCTGTTTGCTGCAACCGTCTTGAGTGCCGTCGCCACTCACTTCACTGCGTCGGAAAGTGCTTCAAATATTTTTTTTCATTGCTATTGTTTTTGTTGTTTTTTAACGATTTTTTATTACAACTCACTTTTTATACATATATGTGTGTATTATGGCTTTTTAATTCATTTCTTTTCCTGTTGCTTGCCGCAGCGTCCCGCAGTCGACGCTCGGGCATCTTCGCGTGCTTGTGCACGCTTAAATAGCGTCAAGTTAACAACAATTAACTTGCTTTTTCCCCCCATTTATCAATTCTGATTTTCGTTTTTCTTTCTTCGCTGGTGTTACAAATATAAATATACGAATAAGTATATTAAGCGAAAAAATGTTGGCTTCAATCATTAATCAAATGCTTGTTGTGCAAAATAGTTGAGTAGCTGCCAATTTCAGGCAGCGCTCGCAGTCCGCCAGCCCTCAATGAAAGATAAATACAATTTGAAGCGCTGCGGCAAAGTATAAGCGTTACAAATTCGTATTGACTTTTGGGTAATAATCTTATTTCTTTCTATTCTTCTGTGTGCTTTGTAATTATTTGAATGAGCGGAAATGCGTGAGTTGCGGAAATTACGGTAAACGACTTTCAATTGAGAATTATGCCGTTAGTTTGGCTTTGTATCATTCGTAATAAAGATAATGCATCTCGTTAACTGCTTTTTAATGTTTAGAACTCGCTTAGAGTGCATATCCAGAATTCTTCTAGTCATGCGAGAATCTGATTAATATTTCTTTTATTTATCAACAAAAGAGATTTCAGTCGCTAACACAATTTAGTTTACTTTGATCTCTTAGTTTAAAATGATAGATAAATTTTTGGCTGTGTTGCTTGATTGCTTATTTATGCACCGAGAGTTTTTAAATTTTTAGCAGCCTGAGGAAAAATATCGGCTAACTGATAGAGAAGTATAAAAGCCTTTTCCCGAAACTGCATTCCTCAAATCGGGAAGGCTTTACTAGCTAGCCTTATGTAAATTAATATCTCGATTTGTATTTGGTTTCAGTTAACCTTAGAAGCCGAGAATTTGTTTCAAAAGATGAAAGATGCTTGTCGATTTTTTCTTTGGAAAAGGGAAAATAAACAACGGTTAGGTTAGAAGGCTGATCTAGAGAGATCACATGTGGTCTAAATGTATTCCTATGTAGGTGAAGCCATAGAAAAGAAGAACTCCTATGTTCGAACTTATAAATTAGCAAAACGCTTCGTAACCAATATAAATTTGCACAGGCGTTTAATATCCTTTCTCGCCAGTTCGGTGGGATATCTGAAGATATGCGCTCCAAAACGTTTAATTCGAGTTTTAAGTAAGTGTTGAGTTGTTTCCATCTCGTCTTCTCCTATACAGCTTCTTCAGATGGCGTTTGGTAAGTTTCCCAGCCTTACAGCATGGACGCCAATAGTGCAATGGCCTGTTGAAACTCCCAAATCTAGAGAGGACAGCCTTACTGAAGGCAAAGAGGTCACTAGATCTCTTGCAATCGATTTCGAATTTTTCGACAGCACATATACCGGTAAGCCCAGCTTTCTATAAGAAGAACTCAAGAGGAAACGGGTGCATCGACCGGCTCTCGTTCTACTCATAGCGGTTCTAGGGTGTCTTCTCTTACTAGCTCATCAGCTTTAGAATTTCTTGTGATTCGGCCTGGCACCTATTACAAAATATAATCACAAAGAGACTCCATCCGTTGAGTTCAATTTTCGATGACTCATTCGAACTTTTCGAATTGTAACTGGCATGAGTGATGTTTTGCTCCAAGGCCTGAGTTGAAACGAGATTGTCCGCATAGATGTAGATTTTACATATCCCACAAGAAAAATGTCTAAAGATGTGTTATCACACAATCTTGTGTGGGAAGTGACGCCGTTTTGTTGAAACCAAATGTCACCGAGATAACGAGCTTCAATTTTAGGCATGATATAGTCGATTATCATTGATGATAATTTCTTTAAGAAATATGGGCCGATAATTCCACCGGCCCACAAAACACTTCAAACCGTTGTGTTTTCTGGATGAAATGGCAGCCTTTTACATACCCATTGAGTCAGAAATGAGCCTCATCGCTGAACAAAATTGTGCTCGAAAACGTAGGATCTTCTCGGAACTTTTCAAAAGCTCATCCGAAAGGATTTGAGAAAGTCGAGCGGCTTCAGTTCTAGCACAAGCTGTATTTTAAATGCGTCAAGTCGTTCCATACGTCAGTCTGAGTTGCTGCGAACGGTACCGAATCCACTCTCCACGGTCTTCGTGTACACTCTCAGCTACGGCTGCTATATTTTCTTCACTGCGTACTATTCGGTCCAATGTTATCCAATATTGTATGCTGGGTCTCAAGATGGGTGATGGTGTTGTGGATAGTACGCTGAGTAGGTATATATTATCTATAAGTTGAGCGAAAAACGCGAAACACATTTAATCTTTCTTTATAGAACTTGAATTTTAGTAATAAAGTTGAATGACTCGTAGACGTTGCTCAGACGTTAGTCTTTCCACGGTGAAATGCCAAACAACATTGAACGCAAATAACATTAAAGCTTGACTCGAGTCACACGAGATCTGTCAAAAAAAGGCTAACGAACAAAGTGCCTATACTTGAATCTACCGTTATATACAGCCGGTCTTATTGAGCCTATTTTTATAATGTTTATATTCTGAGCCTCTGTCAGGAAGTCGCGAGAAAAGACTTCATTTTACCTTCACCGATAAACATTAATTCAAAAAGTTGTCTATCAAACTGTCGTCGTAGTTAAAAAAATTGGAATATCTCTACAAACATATAAATAAATATACACCATGCAAATATATGTATATGTATATGTACAGTTGTGCCAGCTTTTCGTGGCATCAAAAACATACAAATTCATCTTCCGTTAGCTATTAATTGGAAATTAAACACGAAAACTGTCGAAAACCCGAAAATCCAGAATCAATTAATAATAACCGCAACTCGTGCCACACGTTTACTACTTTTAGGTCACTACAAACATAAATATTTAGTGTAGTGCCTCCACAGTCGGCACTCATAATAGTCGATTGCATGCCAACACGTTGTGCGTGTTATGCGACAGCAATGAAACTTATTTACAACATGTGGCAATTTGGCTCTTTTTCTTCTTGCCACTGCTGACACACAACTGGTATGCACACACATATGTACATATATACAAATTTACTCGTGGCAATCTGCAAATTGCGAATTATTGCAATTGCCATTTATGGGGAATTAATCAAATTTCTTTGAATCGTTAAAATCTTGTTTTATTGCACAATTTACACGATTTCATGCTGACATTCGAAAAAGAGAGAGTACGGCCAAGCCAAAAGTGGACGACTGATTTTTGTTGTTGGCGAAGATGCGGTGTATGGGACACGTTGAAAGTTGCGGTATTTGGAGGTTTAGCTATGAGGGGTTTAGTTTGTGCTCACATTAGTACATGTCTTGCGATCTAGTATTTAAAAAACGTATGGTATAACTGTTGGACTTCGTTTAGTTACCATAATTTACAAGATTAAAGAATATTTTTGTTAAAGTGTAAGCAAAATTTACATCTCCTGTCTTTCAAGAAAAACCTTAGCCTACCCTACTGGTTTTCAAGATTAAGGTATATAATCTAGAAATTTATGCTAAAGACAATGCTTCAAATTAGCAAATTTCTGCAAGCGCTTTGACTAATTACACCATGGAGAGGGTATATGAAGTTTGTAACACCCAGAAAAATACGTGGAGATCCTATAAAATGTATTTTATTTACATAATTTTTTTAACAGTAGGGGGAATCGTCGAAAGCCGGAGTGCTGAACTTTAATACGCTAAACTTAACTCAAGAGTCTCCCAGGAAAGACCAGACAAGGTATTACTTCATGGGAGTGAACAAACGAACGGACTGACGCCTATTCTGCTGTAACTTTTTTACAGAGTTTGTCCGGATAGTAATAGGCCTGATATTCTTCCGCTGCGACTGTACTTCGGAGCGTGCACGGGTCGGCAGAGGGCGTTCCAAACGAACGAACTAGTCAATTGTCTCCGAGCACCCGGAGAGTCAGGACAAACATTTTGGCGCTACGTGTTTCTGTGAGTAATGCAAGTCGAAAATGCAGTGTTCGTTAGAGCAGAGGACCGCGATTAAATTCTGTGTGAAACTCGGTAAATCTGCGTCAAAGACGTTTGATATGATCAAGGAGGATTACCCAGATGTTACTTTAGTGGTGTGTATCCGGTGGCACCAGTCCTTTTTGGAGGGCCGGGAAGAGGTCGCTGGGGGACCCTTCGACAAACACCAACAACTCAGACCGTCGACTAAGTATTCGTTTAATTGCCCAGATGTTAAATTTATCAAAAGCTGTGGTTCGTGAAATTGCGACGGAGCCCTTTAGCATGTACAAGGTGTGCGCGAAGATGGTCCCAAATATGCTCACTGACGACCAAAAATTGCGGCGAGTGGAAATGTGCCAAGAAAATTTCTTTTGTTTTGTTGTTGCTTTGAGAGAGAGAGAAATTGTTTAAAAATAAATAAAGAAAGCTTTTCATGTCAAAATCGGACTATAAAACGAGTTACCGATATAAAGAGCACCCTGCATATCTTCATTGTATAAACAACTGTGGGTGTTTGGGTTCATGACCAAAAATATTAAGGTTTTTATTTGTCTTGATTACATCGCGGACTCAAGCTCAATTTAATACCGAACGCACTAAGAAAGAATATCAGTGCTGAATTGGTGTGTGTTCTTAAACGCCGTGTTTTGAATTTTATCAAAGACTTTTCAAGACAATCTTTAAGAGTTATTGCAATCAAAAAGTGATAATTTTCCCAGATTCTTGGCAGCAAAACCTGAATATTTCGACGAAATGAGGAACTGAAGCCATTGAGCGCCGCTGCTAAGCTTAGTGAAGTGAGCGGGTTAAGGATAAGGGTGGTAAGTGGAATGTGAAATAACCCAACTGTCTTTATGGTATTTGTGGCCTATTAATCTGACAATAGCGTTCAACATCGTTTTATCCAATTTACAACTCTACTTCCTTATTTGACTTGTAGAGCTCAAAAATTTGTAATTATACCGAAGAGGGTGTAAGAGAAATCTGTAACCACAAAAGGTGTATGGTGTAGGTGGAATATTAGTTATACTGCTGCTTGTTGCTTTTATTACGAGAGGTCGTATAAAAAGAAAGGTTAATTTACGCGACTATAAATACCATTTCGACTCTTTAACTTTAACTACAGCAATGTGTTGGATAAGCGGAAATACTAAAGTAAAAAACTGCAATATGTTTCCATTTATTGTGTATGGACTTTTCCGCTAATCCTTGTGTAGAACCTATTTTACATCCTCACCAAAAGCACAACCGACCGAAATACGGTGAAATGTGATTTATTGGTTTATTTGCTGTCTTTTGGCGCTCGTGTTTGCTTAGTAGAACATCTGTCCATTTTTTAGATGCATAACCAGGGGTTAGTGGGTAAAACATACAACCTTTTACAGTTTTATATTCCTTTGTTGTGTCTGTCTGGTGTCTCTGGTGTTAGGGTGCGCACTTTACTGTCTTGGCGTTATTGTAATAGATATCCAGTGAAGTTTTCCTGTTTTGTTGTTGCTTTTTGGAGTGACTTTATTCGTTTTTTTACTGCGTATGAGTATGTGTGGTTTATATTTCACAGGAAATATACACATCAAACTTTAATAGTGCATCATATGGGTTTTACTTAAAGATATTACATTACATACATATATTTATGTATATATGCACATGTGAATGTATGAATAACATACATAAGTATAAGTAAAGCATAACGTCGTTAATTCCGCGTATGCTCGTGTTTACGTAATTCATATGCAAGTGCATTTCTGCATTCATATGTATGTTATGCGTACGCAGTTTTTGCCGACCCTGTAGGAAATATTGTTAATGACCAACTCTATGTATATGAATATGTAATTCCGTTAAGCTTAATTCTATAAGAACCCCTACGGATTGTGTGAAATTGAATGAATTCAATGACGGTACGGTTAAAAACTACTTAAAGTGCGATAAATCCGTAACTAAATGAGCCAGAGCCATGAAATTTTACTCTGAAGATGGTATGAAAGAGCTTAATAGGAGCCGGGGTAAAAACTGAACGATGGGCGTGGCACAGCTCACTTTTACTTTTAGGTGATTTACAGATTCGGGACCCGCTCTACCGACTTAAACCATATTTGGTACGTGATATTCTTCTCACATTCTTATGTAACAGTGCAAAAATACTTTCCATATTGCGCAATTTTAAATTCCATCTGATTCTTTCAATCAAAATAAGGAAAAAAATTTGCACAAATAATGTCGGGTATGCCATCTTGTTACCAAAAATTGTTCAAACCCATCCAAAATTGTTCAAACCCCCAAATATGGGAAATGTGGTCCTGGATCTATAGTTGACTTTGATGGAAAAAAACCCAGCGAACAATATTTTAGTATGTGGCATGTTATGTGTTATTGGCTAAAGTACATAAAATCGGGTCAATACTATCCAAAACTCTCATCTTCTTAAACGAATTTCTCGAACTTTGATTTTTGCAAGTTACAAGAGTATTAAATGTTCGCTTACATCATAACATTAGCCCTTCCTTATTGGTTTTTAATTATGTTTTGAACACATTTACTATAAAGATAAATATATTCCTCGAGGTTTCGTTGAAATTTGATTAAACAGAAGTATTTAAAAGCTACATATTTGGCTCAGTTTTGAAGCAGCGGTTTTATCGGTTTGTTTGAAAAATTTCGGACACAAAAAGCGTGCGTTGAAATATGACTCTCCGGGTCACCGTTGCAATAGTGGTTATAATCGGACATTGTCCGAACGGCTACATCAGCTGTTTGGAAGAAGATGTGATATAATAATCTCAACACTTCAAAATAAGGCCAAAATACATCAGATCTCATACTTTTAGAGATCCAGATGAAGTATACGTAGAAGGAACATAATGAAACACCTAAGCAGGTTTTTTATAGGTTCAGGGCGTTTTCGCCGATAGCTAATATCCAATGACAGGACTTTCTAGACTTTCTGGGGTTGATAATAACATTCCAGGAGTGATCTTCGATATGCTGTGGGACCAGCCATCTAACCTAACATAACCGAACTCATTTTCTCCGATTTAATGATGTCGATTTATGATTTAGAGTCTACGTTTCCTCTACACTCAATCATGTTTAATGGTTAAAACAAGTACAAGACTCAAACGTGAAATCATGAACCTTTGAATAGATAATTGGAAATTAATTCTTTAAGAGGTTACAACCTCTGCAAGGCAGAAAAACACGATAAATTATTATAAAAGTCTTATTCTTTCGATCAGTTCCTGAAAAATTTATCGAAGTGATCGGGAAAAATTTTCAAGCCGTTTCGGAGAAATTTTCTTTTGTGGCTCTGAAAACAGCGTTTTAGGAATAACACATTTTAAGTTTTAGTGGCCGATTGCACTAAGCTCATATCTTCAAAACTACTTGTCGGAACAATATTCGAACAATATTCTTAAACATTTACATGCTTGTATGTAAATATTTGAAATGATTTTTTAAAGTAGCCAAATATTAGTCAAAAATGTAGTCCTAATTACAAAAGGTAAATTTATAGTAAGCACTTGAGATGAAGAGTTCATCCAAATAAAGACGGAACAATTCTTGATATACATACATATGTACATACATATGCAAGTCAAATGTCTAGAATCTACATACTATGTAAATACATTTCAATTATCTCAAGCCGTTTAGAAAAGTTTCCACTAGGAAACGAAATCCACATCTTTCTTTTATTTTTCTGTTGCTTATTTTGCACACTCATAATGTTAAGTGGTGCTTTCAGATATGCAAAGAAAGAGCGCATGTGAAGTAATGCCAATAAGTCGAATGGAGTGGAGTGCTGAAGATAAATGCCATAGATTATGGCGGTTCTTTTACGCGTCTAACAGCACTTGAAACGGTCAGCTTGTCGGCTATTTGCGGCGCACAACGGCAAAGCAAGTCAAGTAATAACAGAATAATGGAAAGAAAACAATAATAACTATCTAAAAACTTTGATGGCTACACATTTCCATAATAATATATGTACATAGCGCAAACAGATGTACAACAGAGCAACGGCTCTTGGAAAGGCAAGAAGAACAGTACATGTTGCGTTACGTTACGTTACAGCACTGACACCATAATTTCATTGCGCCATAAATCTTCAAATGCCATTAATGAAATGGAAAATGGAATGAAATAAAATGCTGCCATTGATGTTTCTCTTATTGTTGTTGATATTGCTATTAATAAATAATCGGCAAGCGAACACCAACGAACATCAGCTACATAACAGCGCTTATTGCGTATGGTCATGTCGAGCCGAGGAGTTGTATATGGTGCAGTTGTCAGTCTGTGTCTGTGTGGTTGGTTGCTTATTAGATTTATATTTTGAAAAGAAAAAAAGAGAAATGTATGAAAATGCGCGAGACATTTCGCCTCAATTTGAACCAACCGCCATCAAAGCGCGTAGCAGGAAAGGAAAGTCTGTGCGAATGCTGTGTATCGCATTAACATATTTACATACTATATGTATGTATGTTTGCATGTGTGCGCGTACACTGCACTGCGATACTGTGGGAGCATGGCACAGTCAGTTTATGTGATCGTGTAGTGATACGCCCGCTGGCAACATCTGTTGGTACAAATTACAGGAGACGTTAGTGATGTACTTACTTTATACATTATGACAAGAATGTACCCGAAAATTGAAAATTCCTACGATTTTCCTCGCAATACTTTTTATAAGCACCTTTTGGGATGGCCTTCAGCTCCTTCAGCGAATATTGTTTTATCTTTTCTGACTGAAAACGGATTCAATTCCGATGATTGTTGACTTGTTTGCATGTCAAACTCACAAACCTAAGTATGTTTCATCGGCAGATATTTATAATGCTATACATGAATGTGGGACCGAAATTTGCACGATCAAGCATGTCAAAAGAAACCTGTTTCGGTAATCTTTTTGAAAACAAAAATCGGCTTTATCGGAACTAGCCGAGCATTCTTCTTTCATACCCAAAATAAAAATCTTTCGAACGGATTCGCGTGAGATGCCGAGATCTCTCTCTCACCCTAGCGCTAAGCAGCTTTTTGACAGATCGCGCTCATATCTGATATTAATAGATTTCTAAGGCCAAGTTGCTTAGTTATTCTCGTCTTCCGAAGTAATCTTTAAAGGCCTAATTATAATTATAGATAAAGACTTGACAAAAATGTTTAGTCTTTACGTCTTTAGTTAAGAATTTTTGAGAAATCACACAAAATGAAAAAGCAGTAGATTACGGAATCGTTGGAGAGTTTTGTTGAAACTCTTCATAACGCTGATTTAAAGCAACGAAAGATCGTCCAACCAAGTGGTCTTTGATCGAAATCAGGAATTGGTTGTTGTAGTGGCCGAAAACATTTTCAAAATATTGCCAAATTTACAGTCCATAACCGGTAAAAAATCAGTTTTCACTTCGATAACATAGATCCGACTATCAAGCGATTTAGGAGCGTGTTAAATTGGCTGAGTATAATTCTCTTCAGAAAGTGAGGTCCAAAAAACTCACACATAGTAAATATGAAAGAAACATCTTGAACAAGTTAAAACCGAAAGCATCGATGAGATCAATGAAAAAGGCAAGATAGAGAGAGAGAGAGAGAGAGAGAACGGTGAGATAGAGGGTGCTGCGTCAAATACTTTCAGAGCTGAGGTGTTTTCATCCATCCGGACTGTTTGTTAATGGAAATATTATCGTATATCTTGTACAGATCATCTCTACATGCGGAATTTGCCGTTGCCAATGGGCAAAGGACCATAAATCTTTCGCAGAACTTTACTTCTTAATTGCCTACTCAGTCCGAAGTAGCAAGAGTTATTCTGCGTTGGATTTCGAGGCTGACATTGTTGTTTGTGTTAATACTGGTTTCAAGATAGACAAAATTACTTACGACTTCGAAGATATGACTGTTAACAGTGATAGGAGCAAAGTGCCGAATGCTTCATCCGTTTCTCTATTTATATCTGTAGCTCGAATTATCTCTCCAGGAGTATATTGAAGAAGTCGTACGACAGAGAGTCCCTTGTCTGAAACCTCGTTTGGTATCGAACGGATCAAAGAAGTCCTTTCCAATCCTGACGGAGCTTTGGTATTGTTCAACGTCACTTTACTCAGCCGTATTAGCTTTGAGGGGAACTAAATTTACAATATTGACACGTTGAGGGAAATTTCTTGACAAAGGAAATATTCTTAAAAGTATTTTCAGCAGCAATTTGAAACCCATTTCACCTAGACGGATGTTGTGGTAAGGTCTCATAGAACTTCTTTCAAGATTTAGAGAGTGTTTTCATTATTTTCCCACAACTAGAATTCATTTGCAAATATCAGATATCGTTTAAATTATAGCTATCATTATCGTTATTTTCGATTTCAGTTGATATTGCTTGAATTCAGCTAAATTTCCCCTGAAACCAAGCAAAAAGAAACCGAAATAATAAATTTAAGAGCAGATCCATGTTGAAATGCCACGAAATAGATACTTATTTATGTATGTAGATTGGTGTATGCTGGTTTGTTACTCCCCTAAATTATCGTTGTTGCTGTGATTATTGTATTTTTGTCTGCCTTCCGTTGTCTCATGTCAATTTGAGAGGATAAGAGTCTTGTTCACATGAAATTTTACGAATGAACGATTTTGATGCCGCGTGACACGCGAATTCGTTAAAAGCACAAACGTATTGACTACGGTGTATTAGTATGTGAGTGTGTTCAGACATGCAAACGCAAATTAAATATTTGTTCGAGTGTGTACTTATGAACTCTGAATCTGTACATATGTATGTATGTACCATAAAAACGTTTAAGTGTCGGGAGGCGGCAGTGTGACAAAGTCGAATTGTGCGCCAACCAATTAATTAGCATACAAAACTAATGTCTGAGATAGACATATTTATTAACTAGGAGTACGTGTATACATATTCATATATGTAGCTACTACAGGGTAGGCCATTTAAAGTTGACCCATCTGGCAACGCTGTAACTTTTAACAGCGCTGACAAATCGGCTAATGTCATACCGCGTTAGAAGCGTCATTCGAAGACAATTTATAACATGGAACAGTACACTCCAAAAGAACGCGCGGAAATTGTTCAGCTTTATATTCAAAATAACTTTTCAATTGTGTTAACTCAACGTGCGTTTCGCAAAAGAAATAAAGTGAAAAGTGCTCCAGTTAAGAACACAATTAAGTCTTTATACGCAAAATTTGTGAACACCGGTAATCTCAGTAATGCCAGTCATGCATCCAGACAACGCACAATAAAGATTTGAAGATGTTTCCATATAAAATTCAAATGGCACAAAAACTAAACCCAGCTGATTATCGGCGACGCCTTAATTTTGGCAAATGGGCCATCGAAATGGCTGAAAACGAACTTGACTTTTGGCGAAAACTCATCATAACAGACGAGGCACATTTCTCGTTGAATGGAGGCGTATACAAGCAAAATTGCCGATTTTATGCCACCGAAAATCCTCAATTAATTGAAGAACAGCCTCTTTACGACCAAAAAGTAACAGTTTGGTGCGGTGTTTGCGCGAATATGATCATCGGACCGTATTTTTTCGAAGACGATGATGGAGCCACGACAACAGTCAATGGTGAGCGTTATCGAGCCATGATAACGGATTTTGTGATACCCATTATTCGCGAAAATGACATGGATAACTTCTGGTTTCAACAGGACGGGGCTACATGCCATACAGCTCGACCAACAATCAATTTATTGCGACCATTTTTCTCCGGGCGATTGATATCGAAAAATGGTGATGTTGACTGGCCACCGAGATCACCAGATTTGACGCCACCAGACTTTTATTTGTGGGGTTATTTGAAATCCAAGGTATACGCTAATAAGCCAAAGACCTTAGCTCAACTGAAAGCCAACATTCGACGTGAAACAGCCGCCATATCATCCGAAATATTGGCCAAAGTCATGGAAAATGTCGAAAAAAGAGTGCATTTAGCTGTCAAAGCTAAAGGTGCCCATTTACGCGATCTAAATTTTAAATATTAGCTGAAACAAATCCCCTTGGACCAAAATAAATTATTTTTGAAATGAACAAAAAACATTGTTTTCTTTTGTTCTTTTTTTTTTAGAAACAAATGGGTCAACTTTAAATGGCCTACCCTGTAGTTTGTGTTTGAGATACTCGTACATTAGCGACAATTGGATTGAGTTGAATTTGAATTTTATACGTTACTCGACGACAGTTCACTTTATGTACAATTGGCCTGCTTATGTGCATACATATGTACTTATATATGTACCTGTACATGCGAAGCTGTAAGTTGCTTGAGTTGAGAAATAATGTGATTAAAATGATAATTCGAACTACTTCAAAGATTTATATCGCCTGAGAAATCAACGAATTCAATACAACAGAAGAAAACGTCCAAGACCCTGTTAAATGTATACATTGTGACAAAAAAACACCTGGAAATTGTAATTAAATTCCCTGGTCAAATGACTTTTAAAAAAAATGTATTTTGTTAATTAGTAGAACTGTCCTTAATTACTATGCCAAATAACAGGGTTTTCAAAAGGGACTCTATAAAAGTAGCCCCATAGGGAAAGTAAATGACGCGATATTTTTTGCGTTCTTTTGACATTTCTCTTTACTAAGCTTTGCCATTGCATCATGGAAAGACAAACGATCCAACAACGAGTTGAAATTATTAAAATTTACTACCTAATTTCGGAGTCAGTGACCTAAACTTTAAGAACGCTACGTCCAATTTATGGTTGTCATAATCGTCTTGTCAGATCATCAATTGACCGTCTAGTGGAAAAATTTATGTTCACAGGCACAATACCAAAAATTCCCATGCCACTGAGATAAAGAAGAGGAGGAAGACTCAAATTAGACTCAAATTAGTTTCTCACACATCGTTTTATAGGGGCATCTCTTTGACGTCGTTGTGGCGAATTTTGCGAAAAATCCTTACAAAATCAAATTGACGCAAGAACTGAAGCCGCTTGATCACCAGAATCGTCGTACGTTTGTGAATTGGGCTGAGCAAGAACTTTAAAATGATCCGGATTTTCATCGAAAAATCCTCTTCAGCGATTAGGCTCATTTCTGGCGCAATGGCTTCGTCAATAAGCAAAATATTCGTTATTGGTCAGACAGCAATCCACTCCTTGATTCACCATTGCCTCCCAAAATAATACAGTTTGTGGCGGATTTTGGGCCGACGGTGTCATTGGGCTGTGCTTTTTCCGTTATAATCAAGACCGGCATATTATTGTGAATGGGAATCGCTACCGCTCAATAATAACCGAATATTTTTTGGTCAGGATTTGATGATATGGACTTGGACAATATGTGGTTCCAAAAGAACGACACCACTAGCCACACATAGAATGTCACAATCGATTTATTGAAGACCAAGTTTGGTGAACGTGTTATCTCACGAAATGACCGAGCCATTAGACTATTTTCTATGGGGTCACGGTAAGTCTATGGTCTATGCCAACAAGACAGCTACGATTTATAAACTTCGTACGGATATTGAACGTAAAATTGCTGCAATATCGGCCGATTTCTGCTTGAAAAGCGTCGAAAATTGGGTTCAGCGTCAGGACTTTGTACTTTTATAGGAATATAGAACTTTTTGTAGCGCTCTTGTTGAAAAACCCACATTTTTGGCAACTTGTGGACTCCCATCCAACAGACCTATGTCGTCTTCGCAGCCAAAAATTAATAAGTCTATGTGAACCGTATTTCAGTGAAAGCGTTCTATATCAACCGATTGGCTATAAGACAAAACTTCCAACCGCTTTTAATCGGTCGTTAGTCTTCCAAGCCAAAAACACTACTTTTAAAACATGCAAGCCACTCTTCGCATGTTCGCTCAGCTAGAGCATGTTTGACATAAACATCCACCAAAATTCGAAGACTTAAAGAGATGAAGAAGAACTTCCCGTAAAAATTATTTTGGTTTACTCTCTCAATTATGTGGCATGTTATGATGAATAAAAGATGCACAAGTACCGTTGCTTATACCATGTTCAGACCGACACTTAATCACACGATTTCAGCTGTTGAGTGGTTTATCCCACTAATCTTATAAATTTATCAAGATTTCGGCATACAAAAATTACAGTTCCAAATCACTTCATTGAAATGATTTGAAACTGATCTACGCAAAATTTCTCTGTACGACTCTGCTTTTGCGCCATCTACTTGTCAGCATTGGAAATCTGTTACATTATCACAGCTGATTTAGACACTACAAAGGCAAAAAAATGTAAACAAACAAATTTTTTTTAAAGCAATGAATCTAATTTCACCTAAAAATCGACTTAACAAACGAAAAAATGCATCCACCTTTTCTATTATATGGAAAATATTTGAAAAAAGACGGCTTTTATTTCAAAATACTATATGACAATCTTTTCTTGTGATAAATATTAAGCGATGTGACTTCATGAATGACAATAACAGCTGTTTTTTGATCTTTCTAACGGCAGTGAGAACGCTTTTGGATTATGAAATGATAAAATGTAATCTAATCTTTTAAATTTTCGGTCTGAACATGGCATTATCAACGCTTGCTCCAATTATTGGAACAATGTAATAATAATCAAGACCAACCGCACGAATATAGACCCAGTATAAAGGAACTTGATTCAAAATCGACTGATGGCAATATATTTTGATCGAAATCCTTTATAAGTGCTTGTAAAGTTTTCTTGATGATACACACTATGGAAATGAATAAAAGGTTTTATTTCCAGCTTTCAAATGATTTTCCCTTCTTAAGACAATCTAGTCGACCTATTGTCGAAAAGGCTCATTGGTTCTTTCAACACGATATATACATACATTGACGCAGAAGAATACCCAGAAATTGTAAATAAAACAAAATATTTAATTATTCATCAATATTTATTTTGACGGGTTCCACGGGGCCGAAATTTCAGTTTTGCGAACAAGAAAAAATCACGCATAAACATCTGGTGAATACGGTGGTCGATCGATGGTATATATTCTTACACTTCGTTTCAAATTCAGCATTTTTCATTGAATAAGATCAAATGTTTTGAAAGTAAGGTTATGTTCCTAGTTCTTGAGATTCAGGAAATATTAGCTAGTTTGGAAGACAGGTGTGCTCCATTCATATATTAACTCTATCTTTTTCAGAGACTTTTATGCCGCCAAACTTTATCTCTATTCCGATACGGTAGCCAATAGTAACACCTCTGAAGGCACACAATTGAAAAATTTCGGATGATAACAGATTTCATTATGCACTTTCATATAAATACTTCGCATAGTCAACTATACATAAAAGTTTTGTATGTCATAAAGCTATTTACGGACATTCATGCATAATATCTCATCCATTTATGTTGTCATACAACTTTCTTCGGCTCATTAGCGGTATTCAAAACAATGGTATGACAATGATGAAACCAAAGCGAGCTCTGCGAGAAAGTCAAAACGATTGTGCATAAAATGTCAAGCCAAATGCGCTAGTCATAAGTGAATTGCCAATAAAATAGTAATATAATTATTAAATTTGCTTTTGAATGCTATAAGCAAGCATTAGCAGAGTTGCATGCATTTGAGGACAATTTCAGAGTTAATCACGAAAAAATAGCATCGGACATTATTGGCGCATCGCATGACAGCGCCGAGAGCTCCCACATTGTGTGCGTGCCAGAGCCGCTTCCTACAGCAGATAACAGTACATACTATACATATATAGTACATTGTACATGCATTCTATGGTTTTACCGCTACTTACTCGTCGCTGAATTAAGTGCCTCGTGTTGCGCTATAAATTTTGCTGAATTCATGAGGAACGCATCAAATATCTGTCCAATCGTTCGAGTACTCACGTCCATTACTGTTCATAATAATGCAAAATGGGCAATTAAATTTGTTATCTGCCAATTGAATGGCCTCACGAATATGCGCGACGTTTGAACTTTCGAGCGTGCAGGTGAAGCTACTCACCACTCAATCACCCACCATCGCTTCAGATATTCGCTTAACCACTTGGCTACCACATTGTATGTATGTATGTGTGTGCATATGTATGACTGTCGTTAACAGTTAGTGACTGAAATTTGTTTACATGCAAGCACATAGGCACATATCGACACATGAATTCAAAATCCGCTCTTAGCGCACTCACACAGGTAGGTATGCATATAACGGGTGATTTTTTAAGAGCTTGATAACTTTTTAAAAAAAAAAAACGCATAAAATTTGCAAAATCTCATCGGTTCTTTATTTGAAACGTTAGATTGGTTCATGACATTTACTTTTTGAAGATAATTTCATTTAAATGTTGACCGCGGCTGCGTCTTAGGTGGTCCATTCGGAAAGTCCAATTTTGGGCAACTTTTTCGAGCATTTGGGCCCGGGAATAGCCCGAATTTCTTCGGAAATGTTGTCTTCCAAAGCTGGAATAGTTGCTGGCTTATTTCTGTAGACTTTAGACTTGACGTAGCCCCACAAAAAATAGTCTAAAGGCGTTAAATCGCATGATCTTGGTGGCCAACTTACGGGTCCATTTCTTGAGATGAATTGTTGTCCGAAGTTTTCCCTCAAAATGGCCATAGAATCGCGAGCTGTGTGGCATGTAGCGCCATCTTGTTGAAACCACATGTCAACCAAGTTCAGTTCTTCCATTTTTGGCAACAAAAAGTTTGTTAGCATCGAACGATAGCGATCGCCATTCACCGTAACGTTGCGTCCAACAGCATCTTTGAAAAAATACGGTCCAATGATTCCACCAGCGTACAAACCACACCAAACAGTGCATTTTTCGGGATGCATGGGCAGTTCTTGAACGGCTTCTGGTTGCTCTTCACCCCAAATGCGGCAATTTTGCTTATTTACGTAGCCATTCAACCAGAAATGAGCCTCATCGCTCATCGGACACGGACGCGAAACACATTTCGAACCGAACACTGATTTTGGTAATAAAATTCAATGATTTGCAAGCGTTGCTCGTTAGTAAGTCTATTCATGATGAAATGTCAAAGCATACTGAGCATCTTTCTCTTTGACACCATGTCTGACATCCCACGTGATCTGTCAAATACTACTGCATGAAAATCCTAACCTCAAAAAAATCACCCTTTATTAGGGTGAGCAAAAAAAAAATCGAATTTCAATCTCTTACGTCGACCTCTTAAACTGAAAGAAATCAAAATACAGCTTGTGAAAGGGCTGAAACCGCTCGACCTTCTCAAGCTACATCGCTTCGCTCTGTGGGTTCTTTAAAAGTTTCAAGAATATATGAAGTTTTCGAGCCAAATTTGATGTAAAGAAACCTGAAGAGATTCGAGAGTTGCCATTTCATCCAGAAAAATGATGCCGATGAGAACGTAACTGTCAATGGCGATCGTTCTCGCTATGATAACCGACTATTTGAAAGCACACAGAGCTAAGTCTGGCGAATAAGGTGCTTGCGGCACGATATTGGTAGAAAATTTGGCGTTGCAAATACCAAGAGTTGTCCGCTTATAGTTTCGGGCTTTTTTAGGAATTCGGAGAACAACTCACCTCGATAATCGAAGAAAATTATCAACATAACCTTGATTTTTGAGCTTGCTTTGTGTTTTTTTCAGCCTTGGCCCACCTTTGTCACGATATTCGGCCTATTGATCGTCTGTTTCAGGGTCGCAATCGCATATCCAAAGCTCATCGCCAGTAACATTCGTTTCATGATATTCTGATAATCGGAAAACATTGTTTCACAGACGTTAACGCGACCCTGTTTTTTGAAACAATTTACTGATTTTGGAACCAATAGTACCATCACAATTTCTTAAGGCCAAATGTTCTTTTAAAATGGTTTTCATAATCCAACGATGCCAATATATCTGATCGTCTATTCTCAATTTTATTGACATGTTGACCATCAGTTAATGTTGATGGCCGTCTTGGACGTGGTTCGTCGTCGCTGCGTTCTCGATCCTCTTTGAGTAATTTATACCAATCAAAAGCACTTTCTCGAGGGAAACACCGAAAGCCTTTTCCAACATTCTGTAAGCTTCGGCACCAGAAATTTTAATTAAAAAGTCTTAGATTTTTTTGCCCACAGTGGTATTTCTCTTTATATAATTTAATCCCTAAATACCATATTACTTTATTTTGGCTCACCCTACTTCATATATACATCTATGTATGTGTGAGACCTCACCTGTCGGCCAGTTTAAAGCCCACTGCATTGAGCACTCATTGAAATGAAGATAAATGGCTATAACTGTGCTTTTTAACTATTTCCATTCATTATTTTGCTTTCATTACGTCTTTTTGCCACACATTCCCCTCCCTCTCCCTCTCTCTCGCTCTCTGTCACTTGACGTCAAGTGGAGTGGCTTTTATTTTCAAATTGTAATTAAATAGTTAGTTTCCAATGGTTTATTATCGATGTCGTTTGGTAACTGGAAATGAAATCGTAATTTGTTGACGGTCAAATGCAATTTAGATTAGTGAAATACGGCAGCTCGACGTTCGTTCGGCTCTGCTCGGTTTGCGTGTGTGCAAAGCTGTGTGTGTGCGGAAAAAACAGTAATTTTAATTAATTGCTAATTTAATCGATAATTGACAATAACGGACTTATATCTGTATTTAAGTGGTTTTATCATTGTTTGTTGCAATTTTCTTTTTGCGTCGCTGTCAGCTGTCATGTGAAGTGCAGTTATGTAAGTCATTGCTATTGTTTTCACATGACTGCTCGAAATTTTTACGTAAAGACTTAACATGCATGCGAATTGAAAATATCGTTTGCTTTTGATAATATTTTAATTTGATTTACGGATTGGTTTTGCGGTACAATTTGTATGTTGTACTGATATATGCATTATTATATCTGAGTATTTCGAGTCTACATACAACATTTTGATTAGTAAAAAATATAAAAAATCCTTTTCACATCTATTATGATATATTTCTTCTTATGAGATCAATGTTAACGATTATGTGAAGAAATATTCTGATGGTATACGTATAAACTTAATATACGCATCGTAAATGTACGAGCTTGTATATCGTATTCTTGTATATTCGGAACTACCCGAATAGACTCGATTATTTCAGAAATAATAATAATAATGCTATTAGATGATAGTAATAAATAAATATAATAATTGAGGCAATTTGTGTAAATTTAACCTTGGCCTTAGTTTAATATAATTTGTATTGTTGATAACGGCATTTCCTGTCTCTTTTCGAAACCGTAATCGGGTAAATTTTCGAGGATGCAATAGTCATGGCACTCCTCATCGTACCAGCTGTTCGTCAATGATTTCGTTTGCAATGCAATGCCTCAGAGCGATCTCACGTCTAAAACACTGGGGACGTGCCTATCGTCTATCACAGCATTATCGATCTGGTTAATGTCTTTTTGATCCGGAAACAGTCAGGTAGCTTGATGAATTTTCCTATCTTGGAGTCTAGTACTACATATAACCATATTTCGGGCCTTGGCGAAGTTGATCAGTCTCAATTCATTTGGGGATGGCTACATTTACCGGCCGTTGTGCCAAAGATGTCTTATTTGTCCAGCCTGGCGTTAAATTCGCTAAGGATGAATTTAACATCATGGCTGTGGCAACTCTCATATGCGCTCCAAGGGCTTATAGAATACATCTTTGATCATACCGCCTTTCTCTTCTGTTGGGGCGTGGAAGAACTTGGCTTTGATGCGGATTGTGGCTAGACGTTCATCCACCGGTGTGAATGTCAAAACTCGGCAACGGAGTTTCTCTCCCACCAGGATTCCCACTCTGAATTTGCGCTTCCTTATGTGGCCACTGTATTAAATGCCACAAGGACCTACTCGTATCAGTCCTTGTCCCGCCCATCGCATTTCTTGGACGGCGGTGATATCAGCCTTTGCTTATACGAGGACATCAAACAGATAAGCTGCGGCACCTTCCCAATTAAGGGATCAGACATTTCAGCTGCATGCCATAAATCGTAATCCTTAAAGGGTTTGCAGTGGTCGTCATCATCCGAGGTGTGTTTGCCCAAACGCCATTACCTACCGAGCTATGCCCGAAGGTTCTATATAAAAATTCTCTTGCAGCCAGTAGTCATCGCACTGATTTTGATCCGCAGTTTGCGGCGATGAAGTCTTTAGGTAGCAGCTTTTGTAACAGTTCAAGAGCCGCCGTTGAAGTTGTTCTTAAAGCTCCTGTTATGCACAGCGCAGCAGGTCTCTTAACCCTTACCCGGACGTGAATTTCGCTACACTGTCCACCATACTTCTTCACCTTAGAGCGGAATGGGTCTAACAATAGCTGTGTTGCGCCAATGTATGAGGGAGGGAGAGAGCCCCGCGGTTGTGTCGAGAATATGCCTATATGCATATAAAGCATTGCTGGCATTCCTCACTCTTTCTTCTACGTTGTGCTTCCACAGCAGTTTGCTATCCAAGATTACCCCAAGGTACTTGGTCCGGTCCTTGAGAGAGAGGAACCTCCAAAGACTAATTTTGTACTTTCTTGTGAACACAAGCAGATCCGTTTTCTCCGGGTTCAACCCCAGACCAGTTTTGAGAGTGGTGGTCATAATACTGCTAATGTTCTTTAGTTATTAAAATGGCAATGTAGTCCGCATATACCACTATCTTAGAGCCTTTGCTTATAAGTTCCTTAAAAATTTATTCAACAATAATTCTCATAGAAGCGTAGATAGCACTCCACCTTGGGAAGTATCTCTACAGACTTCGTACTGTATCCAGGTTTTCTCTAGCGTTTTCAGCAGGGAAGAAGTTAAGCTTATAGGCCTAAATACTTTTGACTAGGCTGGGTTGTTTCTTCGGTATGAAAGCTACCCTACCCTCTTTCAATGAGTGTGGCACATTGCTGAACTTTATGCATTGGATATACATACGAGTATATAGATGTGTTAAAAGTTTCTAATAACACAAACAAAACTTTTTTGCATTTTGTTAAGCATCTTACTCAATTCGCCAAAAAATATGATTCTTACTGTCATAAGCGCGGTGTTATATTTAAATGCATACTCTGTGTAAACTGTCAGACCTAGTCATAAGCATACCTATATAACGAAATAAATTGAATGCATTGACGCAATGACTCACACATCCCTGCGATTTCTTGCACCCAACGTAAGGCAGAAAGCTGGTCGAGCCAGTTCCAGCGCGCAAACGCAGCAAGCACGTGTGAATCATCGCGAAACAAGCTTTAGATATAAGATTTGTCTAAATAGATTCGTTTGATCACAACAAAAACGATATAAGGAAAAATATTTTGGAATTAGAGCTTATCACAACAGCACTACTAAAGTTTTAAACCTCCAAAATACACACCCTTCCCCACCAAAACGAACATCGTTTTAATGTTAGCAAATTTTGCGAAGAACAACAACATACAATTAACGCCATTAGTAGTGTTTACTAACACGCCCATTTCCAGAAAGCGAAATTCAACAATCAAAATGTACGCGAAATAAGACTCTTAAACATAAGCTTACATATGTACATATATCCAATACTACATAACATTGTTGTTATTGCCTGTAGGTACACATGTACGCTTGATTTGCGAGCATTATTGCATGGCATATTGCCGCTTAGCAATCGGTTAATAGCAAATTTACCGCTATTGGCATTTGATAGCGCTACTAAGTATCGCATTTCTCACGTCAATCTAATTTCCAATTCACATTTTCGTAGCACTCACAGGCAAATTCGCTGATTTATAAACAGTAGCTGTTACCTTTACACACACATACCTTCATGCGTAGGTATGACCATTAGTATATACTATATTTATTTGCTTAGGGGCTGAGTGCAAAAATATCCGCTAATTAGCACATTGTTTCTGTGTGTGTGTTGGTGTGTTTACACTTTCCGCTAAATACTTTGGTAATTGTGGCGATTTGATTGCTAATTGACTGAACGGAATCCGATTTCTTTATCCACAAGGAAACGATAATGACAGGAATAGGTGAACAAAAAATAAGACAAATTTAACTTCGGTTGCCATATTACCTTTACAAAATACAAAAGATTCCTTATAAGAACTTTATTTTGATATATGCTTTATGCTACAGTGATCCAATCTGAACAATTTCTTTTGAGATTGTATCATGACCGTAAGCAATAATCCATATAAAATTTCTTGAATATATTTCGTTAAATGAAAAAGTTTTCCGTGCAAGCACTTGATTCTGATCTTTCCTATATCCAATATCCGATGAATGAGCAGGTTATTGGAGGGAAAGAACGTGTGCAAAATTCCAGATGAGGAACTCGTTAGTAAATAAGCAGACCGACAGACATCGGAATTATGTTTGAATTGACTTAGCTCGTCAGGCTGATTATTTATATGATGTGTGGTGTTTCATCTCGAAGTTCTCTACTTTTTTAAAGAAAAAAAATATGAGCCAATTATATTTACTATAAGTTGACCGAAGCGCGCGAAACACATTCTCTACAGAACGTGAATTTCCGTAATAAAATTGACTAATTTGTAAACGTTGTTCAGGCGTAAGTCTTTCAATGAGGAAATGCCAAACAATACTGATCAAAAATAACAAGACAGCTTGACACGAATCAAGGGTGATCTGTAAAAAAAAAGGCCATTGAAAAAAGTACCTCTATTTGGATCACCCTACATTCATGGTATACGGTCTCTGACGCTTTCTTCTGTTTCAAACTTCGTGAAAATCTTAATATACCTTTTAAAGGTTTAACAAATAGAAAAGCAGAAGAGCTAAGTTCGGGTGTGAACATTTTAAGCTCTCACATTTTGAAAGTCCCTAAGCCGGAGAAATATGAATAAATATAACTAAAAAGCTGGCATATTCGGCACACAGTCGTCTAAAATAATGGTTATCACTGTACGTGTATAATCTAGTTATCGGACTTTTAGTGGTTTTCAAACGTATTCGTTATATGGGCAGTGGCCGTGGTTCTCATCAGATTTCATATATTTTCATAGTATTGAAAGAAGGGCCAGCAGGACTTCTTCTCAGGTAGTTTGGCTGAAATAACTTTTGGGGTTTGTGAGATATACATTTTCAATATATTAGCTGACGGAGCCACGCCCAATTTTAAAAAGTTTTAAGGGGGTATTCTAGTCTAGAAGCATGAATTTCAGGTAATTTTTAAAGTCGTAAAAAAAGGCAATTAATATTTTTACTATCCGTTTTTTATTAGTTATTTGTTAATTTTAGAAGAGCAGAGAAAAAAATTAAAAACTAAAAAAATTTCAAAAATTATGAGCTGATGAAGTGGGGGGTCTCTAAAAATTTCCACGTGACCATGCCCATGATTTCAAACCTCCTAGTTATGAAACCAAAAAAAAAAAAAGATTATTAATCTAAAATAATGTCGGAACTACGGAAAAGTGGAAAACATTTTTTTCACAAAATGGCGACTGCCTGAAAAAAAAATTTTTTTTTGATGACTTTTTTTGATTATTTCGAATTTTTTAAAAATAATAAAAATCTAAATTTAGAGATGGGGCTAGTTCCAACCATAGACAAGCCTGTAAAGAAGACTCTATAAAAATATTAAGTAAATCAGTCCAGTAGAACTAAGCATATCGTGGGCATCGTTCCGAAAAAGTCAGTTTTGAGAAAAACGCGTTTAAAGTTTCTCTAATGTCTTTTGTTCGATTAGTTCCGGCCGAAGCATTTTGGATGTCGGGTCAGAAAAATGCCTATATCTCCGATAATAATTCGAATTTTGAAAAATCCTCTTGTACACATATTCTAGAATAATTAAACTTTGAAAATATAAAAAAAAAAGGTAGATTTTTTTTAATTTCTAGACTAGAATACCCCCTTAAATCACAGAATATGAAGGGAAATAATAAGATACTTCTTATTCAAATTTTTGACGAAGCTAGCAGCTCAAATAAATCGGAACTACTGTATTTTTTGGAATATTTTTCCCTTATTGTTGAATGCATATCAATTTCACTCAACCCTTGCACTCGTTGTTCAACTATTTATAGGAGCTGGCTTTAAAAATAATCTGGACATGAGGCATATGTTTTTATTACCGTGAAAAGTTCAAAGTGCTGTCACTTTTTAATAGCATGAGAAATGAGATCCGAATGCGTAAAATTGAGCCAAAAATAGCGCAGGCGTTATGATTCTTCTTCTTGTACTGAATAGGCTTAGTCAGTTTATGAATGCAGGGCACCTAATTCGGAATTTAGATGATTTATAGTAATGCAGTTGCAGTAAATGTGCCCACTATCATTACTTTAATGCGGAAAAGGGAGCTTAAAAACTCAATGAAAAATGAAGAGACTTCTAAGTACAAATAAGAAATGCAAAGCGAAATTAATGATGGTTCATCGTGACATCACTGGGCGGCAATTACATCATTCACTTTATTTCTACGAATAATACTTTTGTGTGTCTGTAGATATGTAGATATGTATGGCAGAAGCATTGGCATTGAACGAACGCCGCTTTGTTGTTCGCGATTCAATGCCGAGTCGTAATTTCGATTGCGATTACCTAATTTTTGCAACGCTCGATTGCACTCGCTGAATACCAAATGCTTTATAATACACACCACGCCCATACAAAGAGTACATCACTTTGCAAACTTTCAAGCAATTTCCATTTCCTCTAATTACAGTTATGAACGAGTCGAACAAACGCAAGAAACTGAAATCACGCACAGCAACTGTACCGAGTGGCGGCGGTCAAGGTCATGCCCATGCCGACGGCTATATGAAGGACCACTTAGACGCTTGGCTGGAGACGTGTCTCAAGGATGCCTCCAATGCACAACTGTCCTCCTCATCAGAGTTCTTAGATTATAATCCAATGCCTGCTGGTACTGTTAGTGGGGTCGGCGGCGGTGGTGGTGGTATTAGTACAACAAATCCGCAAAAATTCCTACAACAACAAATGCAGCAACGTCATCAACAAAGCCAGCAACAACAGCGTGAACAGCAGCAACAACAACAAAATCAAGCATATTTGTCCAATAACAGTTTGAATAACGCGAATCAGCAGCCGCCATTTTCTTATATACAACAGCAGCAACACCAACAACAGCATTCACCACAAATGCAACAACAGCAATTTGGTTTGCGTTCGGGTCCAATGTCATTCTCCGGCGGTTATGCGGGCGGTGGTAGTGGACCCTTCAGCCAAGGTTTTCAACGGGTAAGTGACACTAGCGAACTTTATTATAAAACTTTCATTGTCGGTAAGTAGGAAGCAAAGATGGAACAAAAGTGGTGTGAACTCAGTGAAGATCTCTGAAAGAATCATACATCATAGTGATTTAGAGCTCCTTGTTCTACCGAAAATATGTGAACTATCCAAAAATATTAAATTTTAGAGAAATGATCGGTCAACATAAAATCACAATTATTACGAACTATCAAAGAAAAGGGCGAGCTATACTCTCCTTACTTTGAATTTTTAGTTATGTGAGCGTTCACTCTAAAATGCTCTAAGTTACAAGAACGACTGGCCAAAAAGCTTCCGATTTGACTGAATGTTCCCTCTTCTTGTTTGCTAAAATCTGTGAGAAGCGTGACAAAGAGAATTCTTGACATCTTAAGCCTCAATACCGTAGAGAAAATGCCGTGGCCTTGAGAAGATTCACCCAATTAATCCATCCAACAATTTATCGATATTGTATACATCATCAATCAATAGTTGAAGTCCACTGAACCTCCTTGAAAACTCCGGACCCTGGGGAATAGTCTCCGATTTCTTCTCTTTTTCTTTCTCTGGTAAAGTTCCTCTCAACATATGTACAAATTTTGAAGAATTGATTTGATTGATTGATAAACGAGGAATGCTCCGTGACCTTAGGTCTATTGTGGCCTCTCCTAAAACACAAAGACTCACCTAGCTCAAGCAAATTGATAAAGTCCAATATGCTGCTGGATATATACTCCCATTAACAACTTGGCATACTTTTTCCTTGCCGAGCAGCTCCTCTACGATATGGGGACTCATCCCAGTGAAAGGTGTAGGTCCTACCATATTAGTAGATGCTGCAGAGCGGGCGAGCTTATCAGCCCGTTCACTCCCGTCTATATCTTTTGACAGGGCACCCAGATGTGGTCCCCTTGGTTACGTTCCAGTAGGCTATTCAGTCGTTCTTCACTCCTGCACCAGCAGCTAATATGGACAAAATGGTCTATCATATACTGAATTTATCTGATAGAAAACCACGTCCATAGAACTCAAACACAAAAATTGCGACAGTAGCTGAGACCTCGAAAGAAACAAGAAAGCAACTATTGTAGTATAAGCCTGTTGGTACTGAAACAGTTTTGAATATTCGCTTTAAAAATGGCTAATATTTTGCTACTTCGTTCCCGCTGGCAGTTAAATATCCCAACTTCATTTCATCTTTCGGGTCTTTCGTAGAGAATTTTTTATTTTAAACTCTCATTTCTGCTACTCTTTCAGAATGTGCCAAATTACATGAAACAATCTCACTACAACAACCGCTACTCCATGATGTTCCCACATAGCGGCATGGGACCTGGTCCTGGCGGTTATTATCAACAAACCGATGCCCAAGACTTCGCCAGCCTGCCGCCCATAGTAAATATGATGGGCGGTTCATCGGAAATGGAAAATAACTCGACAGATGTGCTCGACGGCAGTGGCAGCAATCCGAATATTAGCAGAGGGTATGTAAAATATGTTGAATTTTGTCTTTTATTCACATTTAGTAGACATTATACATTTTATACAAGTTAGTTAACTTTTCTTCCATATTTTGCGTCTCCGTTAGTTTCCGTTTCAGCGATCCTTGCCTGCTGAATCCGTCCGATAATGACTCGAAAGTGAGCGGCCAAAATACACCCGATCGTCGCAATCAATTACCGAGCGATTTGGAGAATAACAAATTCTTCGCTGCTTTAATGGAACAGATTAATCTATTGCACGAAACTAATACGAAGATTTGCCGAAATCTACACGAAACAAAAGGTGAGCAGTTAAATGTTAAGTGACTACATGCACACACGGGGTGTACTATATATTTGTATTATACATATATAGATTTTTATTTATTATTAGCAACAACACACAAATGTTTAATTTTAGCTTTACTCTTTGTTAGTTTCTTAATTTAATATTTATATGTACTTGTAATGTTAAATAATTTGTTTTTACTATTTTATTTGTGGCACAGAGTTACTTTGTAAGCCGCTAATTATACTTAGTTAATTGCTCAGAACTAATTTAGTAGGTTTTCTCCTTCAATTTAATGAATGCTTTCATTAATGTCATTGTAGGCTTTCGATTTTTATTTGCTCAGCACTTATGAATAAATGTATAAATATTCCTATATAATATGTTTACTTTATACACAAATGTTTATTGAATTCCGATTGTAAAGTAGTTGAACGAGTTGAGAGAAATTAATTAGAAACGAAGCACACTTTCTTGAAATACTAAGTAAGTCAAGTTGTACTTCGAGTAAAGAGTTATTACTATTACATACTTACTATATATCATCATTATCGATTATAGTAGCGGGAAGAATATCGATTATTATTATTATATTTTATACAGGGAGTCCGGCCTTCTTCTGACTGATCGATCCCTACTTTTTTTTTTTTTTTTAAGAAAAATCACAGAAACTTCAAATTTAATGTGAAATGTTTATTATCAGTCGAAAGCACATTCTTTTGCATTTATTTTTTGAAGATTTCTCTTAAACGTGGCTCCGTCTCAGATGCTCCATCTATTGAGTCCAATTTTCGATGACTCGTTCGAGATTTCTCGACTGCTAACTGACGAATGACACGCGTTTTGGATTGCTCAATGGACTAAATCGAAGCGGGATTGTCCGCATAAACCCTAGACCTTACAGGAAAAATCTAACGGTGTGATATAAAACGATGTTGGTGGCCAATTGACCGGCCCAAAACACGAAAACCGAAGTGTTATCTCAATAAAACCATTGATTAATGTAATGTGTTGAAAGTGACGCCGTCTTGTCGAAATTAAATGTCTCCGACATCACAAGCTTCAATTTCAGGCATCAAATGGCGATGGTTTTTAAGAAATATGAACCGATGATTCCATCAGCTCAAAAACCATACCAAACCGTTGTTTTTTCTAAATAAAATGGCAGCTATAGACTCCCTTAAGGTTGCTTTTTATCCCTAATGCGGCAATTTTGCTTGTTTCCATACCTATTATGTCAGAAATGGTCCTCATTGCTAAATTTGTTCAAAAATTTGGCTCGAAAACGTAGGATCTTCTCGGAACTTTTCAATAGCCCATAGAGCGAAGCGATGTTGCTTGGGAAGGTCGAGCGGTTTCAGCACTTGTACATCTTGTACGCTTTCAATTTAAGATATCCTCGTAAAACGTTCCAAAATGCTCCAAACGTCAGTTCGAGTTGTTGCGAACGACGCCGAATCGACTCTTCACGGTCTTTGTGAACCGGTTTTCAGCTACGGCTGTCATATTGCTTTACTGCGTGCTGTGCGTAGTCGATTCGGCCAGATATTATCCAATGGGCTTAGAGATCGGTGATGGTGTTGCGAATAGTAAGGTTGGCCCACTAAATTTACCATAAGTTGAGCGAAGCGCCCGAAACCTATTCGCTACAGAATATGAATTTTCTTCCATCCAAAAAATTGTGCATATACTGGAACAAGTAATAGATTGAAGTTGTCAAGTCTGGACAACCCTATTCAAGCTTTCCACGAGTCATCAAACTTTTATGGGATCTCTAATTATCCTAATGGAACGCTATACCTTTTCTACAAAAGCTCAAAATAAACCATTTCTTTAAAATTCTACCAAACTTACAAAGTAATATTTTTCTGTGATTATCGGTCTTCGAAATGGTTTGAGCTTTTTCATGCTTTTTAGACCATGCTTGCACTTTATATTCTTGGAAACAACCCGTTTTCGTCGCCAATAACAATGCGCTTGAAAATTGGATCACTTCTTTAACTTTTGATAAGTAAATCACAGCCGTTAATGCGACCAAGTTTTTAGGAATCGATGCGTCAAACTTCGAAATTAATCCTACATGTTTGATGTGCTTGTGATCGGCCGCGCTAGACAAATTTAATCTTCCAGCAAACTTTTAAGTTGTTATGCGATGATTAGAATCGACAAATGATTTTATTTTTTCCACATTGGTTTCAAGAGTCCTTTCCACGTATTCACAAGATCGAAATCGTCGGAACAAAATTTTGGGAACCAATTTTGCTACTGGCATTCAGTCAACACTTCTACGGAGATGATCGTATAAATTTAGATTCAAGACTTTAACTAGATTTTTAGCCTTTTAGATGTTCTATCTTTGAAAAGGCCCCAAACAAGAGCTATTCCAATAAATTTAGGAAAATTGCTTATAAATCAGCTGTCCCTTTATCGGTCAAATTTTAGGTCGATATCTCAAAAACCTTGTTCAAGGCAAAAGAAGAAGTCTAGGACTAGATGAAATTGTTACATGTTCAGGTCAAGAGAACGATATTTAATGGTTTAGTAAGCGCATTTATCAGATTATTATAGACATAGTAGCCACATTACCTCATACTACTCCTTTAAAACGGTGTAATTTAAAATTACCAAAATACTGGTTGTACAGAGTGAGTCTAACCATAAGGTAAGATGAAAGTGAGCTTAACCTTTATGTGCTCGGTAGTCTACATTTGTAGCATTTTTGCAGAAAAAGTTGAATAAAAAAAACTTTTTCATTACAGCATGGTCCGAAACTTTTAGTAGCTTCCTAAAAATCAATTCTAAGCAGTTTTGGCCACTAACACGTAAAAAAAATAGTTTACAGTATCCCCGAGACCCTACTTTTCAAAATGACCATCTCCTGGCGGTTAGTCTACAAATGTAGA
>CM050325.1:84154867-84226346 GCA_027475135.1 Bactrocera correcta | reverse complement strand
AAATTTCCATAACGAAAAAGCAGACGAGTTGGCCAAGGTGACACACTAGACTAATCTGCAGCAGAATTAATACCATGTTTGATAAAAGCGATTATGAGTGAACTTTATACACAATATAAATCAATAACCAAATGTAAGATAGTGAAGAAGTATGATAAGACTGCAACCAAGGGCTTATTAAGGGATCATCTCAGTATGATCTTCCAAAAAATCACAGATTTTCGCGATATTTTTTTAATGTTGAATTTAACTAATCGGTCTAAATTTTTTAGGTGTGTAATAGTCAATTTGAAATGACACGTAAAAAAGTCCTGGACGATGTCCACGATTGCGGCCGCAATTTTGGTCTAACGCAAAAATTTCAAAACGATTAATTTGTAGGAAAATGACTATCGCGCTATGAAAGTTATAGAAAAAATATAAAAGCTTCCATAGCGCGATAGCGAATGACGTTAAAAATGTTCTCAAAAATTGCAACTAGATACATATATTAAAAGTCTTCTGTTGGAAGTGGAAACCGTTTTGAAAAACATCATTCTGAGAAAAACGGGTTTAAAGATTGGAGTTGTAGTGTTCCGCACTATGTTCCCTTCCTACAAGAAAAGCTGTAGCAACCGCAATAATTTGAATTTCGATTTCAAAATTTGAGAGTACGTTGGAACACCTATACAATTTTAATTGGGCTATGTTATTTTAATAAAATAGCCTGCAACGTATTTTCCATAATATCAATAATATACAAACATAGACTTGTCACAACTTTTATTAAGGAGTCATTAGTTATCTTAAAAAACAAAACAATTTTATTTTTTTGCATTTTCTGTTCCCTTAGAATTAATGTAGAAACTTACTTTACCATTGGAAAATTTCGAAAAAGATTTCGCCTGCTCACATATATTAATGAACATATTTTCAATAATGTTTATAAATATATTACTCTTATACTAACCGACGGCATAAGGTTTCCTAGTGTAATGAAAGTCTATATATTTGAAATATAGAGTTTGGGTAATTCGGAGTCCAATACTATTTACTATTGTGTCCAAAAAAAAGGTGACATTGTATTTATTTTGAAAATTCTTTATTTGTTCTTCCAAATCAATTTTATCCCCTTCAAAGTAATCCCCTCCCGATGTAATGCACTTATGCCAACGGATTTTCCAATCTTCGAAACACTCTTTGTAGTCACATTCCGGGATGGCCTTCAGTTCCCTCTTCGCTGCGGCTTGAATCTGCTCTATCGTATAAAAACGGTGTCTTTTGAGCTTTGTGAACAGCCAGAAGTCGCACGGCGCCAGAATCAGGTTGCGGAACGATATGGGTTGAGTTTTTGGCGAAATGATCACGAATTACGAGGGCAGTATGGGATGGTGCATTATCGTGGTGTAGAAACCAAGAATTGTCTTTCCACAATTCCGGCCTTTTTAGGCGGATAGCGTTACGCAAACGACGCATAGCGTTCAAATAATATTCCTTGTTGACTGCTTGACCGGTTGGAAGGAATTCATAATGCACAACACTACGATAATGGAAGAAAACAGTCAACATGATTTTGATTTTTGACCGACTTTGGCGCGATTTTTTTGGTCTCGGTTCTCTTTTGGCACGATATTCGCTCGATTGATCGGTTGTTTCGGGGTCGTAAGCATAGATCCAAGTCTCATCGCCAGTTATAATGCGTTTCATGACACCCTCGTAGTCGGAAAGCATCGTTTCACACACTTCAACGCGACGCCTTTTTTCCAAAAAATTCAATGTTTTTGGTGCCAGTCGAGATTTGACGCGCCTGAGGCCCAAAACATCCTTCAAAATGGTATTGGCTGAGCTTTTCGATATGCCAACTTCATCAGCAAGGTCTGTAATTGTTAATCGACGGTTTTTCAACACTAAATCTTTGATTTGTTGAACGTGAGGTTCGTCGGTTGAGGTTGATGGTCGCCCTGGACGCTCTTCGTCTTCGACGCGTTCACGTTCGCTTGGAACTCACTATACCACTTGCAAACATTTTTTTTAGACATAGCCTCATCAACAAAGGCTTTCTGCAACATCCTCTACGTATCCGCAGCAGAAAATTGATTTCGTAAACAAAATTTAATGTAAATTCTTTGCTCAACAAATTTCGACATCGCAAAAAACGAAAAATTCACTTTTAGCAGCTCACAAAACGACACGATCCCAAACACTAATGCATATTTTGACATGAAATTTGACATAAGTGTAACTGACAGTACTACCAACCTAACAAAAAAATAATTCTTCAAATCCTTCGACGCGCAGTTTAAATTCAAATGTCACCTTATTTTTTGGACACAGTAGTATATAAATATAACTCTTTATCTCTGATTAGTTTCTGAAAAATACAAAAAATACTTTGACAGAAAACTATGTATGTATATATCAGCCAGTGAAATGTCATATATAAAATTTTGTATGTATTTATGTATGTAGTTTAAAGTAAGGTGAAAGAAATATATACGAGGTGTGTTCAAAAAGTTTTGCGAATTTTGTGTTTTTTCAAAAATTATTTATTTATTCATGAATATCTATTTTGTCCCCATTAGTGTGTTGTTTTTGGCCAAAAAGTCGCACACAAGCAACGAAGAAAATTGTCAGCAAAACTTTCGCGATACTTTTTGAACACACCTCGTAATTTTAACAATTTCTAACTCATTTTACAGCGCAATTTCACTGAAATCTTTAACTGCGTTTTTCCACTTGTTTATTTCAGCTCGGCTCTTTTCTCTCTTTGTCGCAGAAAGTGAAAGCCCTTTACATGGTTCACATTACGTTATTAACATAGGAATAAGTATGAAATCTCTACTTGATCTGAACGACGACTGTCTCATAGAAATATTCAAATACCTCAGCCTTGTGGAAGCGTTTAAAGTAATCGATGTGCGCAACGCACGTCTTACGGAAATCGCACATCAAAGAATTTCAACATTCAAGCAGCTCAATATCGCAATACGAGATTTCCCGAATTTCAACGCAGAGCAGCTGCGAATAATAGGTGCAAATATATACAGTTTTAGCATGACTTGCGGATACTCAATACCAACAGAAAATGTATTAAATATAATACAGCCGCTCTGCGAAGGAGCTGCCGCTACTAAGCAATTGCGCGTGTTTTCGCTAAATTATGTATATTTCAATAGAGAATACTGTCAATACATCGGCAAAGCAGCGGCAAAGTTACAAAAGCTCAATTTGAATTGTTGCCAATTAACCGATAAACTTTTAACAGACTTACTGCAGAGCTGTAAGGATTTATTAGAACTAGAAATATTGGGCAATTACACGTTGAACGGCGAGTTTTTGGACAAACTTCACTTACCTACCTTGCGAGTACTCAAATTGGAATTGCATGCGGAGTGGAACTATCCGATAGAGAAATTTAAAATTAAAAATCCAAATGTTAAATTGATAATATAAGATGTTGAAGTCTCTTAGATATGTTGCTATATTCAATATTTTATACTTACAAAACTAAGTAAATACAAACTGTATAAAGCAAATAAATGAAAAAAGAAGAACTCAAAATATATATGTATTATAAACCCTTTTATTTGTAATATGAAACGCAGGCACTTTAAGCACCCGGAATTGAATTCAGTGTCAACTAAGCAATTTCTACGTGTACATAGTTATTTGGTTGATGTTGTTTAGGGTTTATATTTGGGCACTATGCACACGTTTTGGGGAGAGACACGCACTTGCATGTGGCAAAATTGTTTCGAAGATCAAAAGCGATCCTGTCATAAGCGCCAACTAACAATGCGTGCCAATGCTTAGTTGCATATTGGCTGAATTATTACAATGTTTGCGTAGCAATTAAAAATACAATAGTTAAAAAAAATATGTTTAAAATATTGTTTGGAAATGTTGTTTGTTGGTGTTTGTTGAACAGCTGATTTGTTAGCTATTTGATGACAAATTTGAATTTTGATGGCTGGTCGTTGGTGTTTCAATGTTTACTGCTTGGACTGCCCTTTTTCTGGCTGTAGAACTCCCTAATGAGGGTCTTTAAGTACTTGGCCTCACGCTGACGCTCGGCCAATATGCGTTTCAGCTCGTCATTACGCTGTGTTAGTTGTTGCTCCTCATTTAGCACGTTCTCCATTTCGATTTTTTTCTTTTGACGATAACGTGTAGCCGCATTCTTATTCTGTTCCTTTTTCCGAATTTTGCGATCTTCAACACCACGTCCATATGGGCGTGTACGCTTCTTGGGTTCGGATTGTTTCGACTGCACGAATTGTGTGTTGTCTTCATCGCCGCCGCCATAAGCGGGCGAAGAACCGGCAGATGATGAAAAAGAAGAATCTGGCGACCAATCCTCATCGGTAACAATTGACTCTGGGCGCGATACAGTCGAGTATGCCGATGACGAGTTGGACTCACATTCATCGTTTAAATCTGGCAATTCTTTAATGAATGATTTCAATATATCATCAACGATCTGTGAGTTGCGTTTATCGTCGTCGGTTTGTGCCGCCTCGGAGGGTGTGAACGGTGCAGCTCCATAGTAGTTAGAGAAATGTAGATTTTGTAGCGTTGCTGTAGGTGTAGCCGGCGCTAACGCATGGGACGGTACGGCGTGGATGGTAGATGTAGCTACTGGTGTTGGTGTGGAACTACTCACTGTTGCCGGTGATGGTGTATGGAACGTTGAGTGGTGTATATAATTATTGAACTAAAAAATTATATGAAATTGCATAGTTAAACATTAGAAACATTTGTGCATAAATTTATAAAATGCTTACATTAACTATGCCTTCCGTTGCAATGGCATGCTGTAGGATGTTTGCCGATGTAGAAGATTGTGGTGGAGATTGCGGTGGAGTTAATGTGGTCAGAACTGTGATTTCGAAATTTTCCGATTTTAGAGCATCAGAATTATCAAAGGTGCTGTAGACTTTTGTTACTGAATTGGGTTGAGCAATGATAGAGTCGGTATCGAGTAGTGGCACTTTGTCTTCGGACCACTCTGAAAGTAAATAAGAGATATGTATGTTAAATTAGTTTGAAAGTTACCAGACAGCATAAATTATTGACATGACATAAGCGAGATAAGTATGTATGTATGTATGTACATACTTCTATATACATCTGTATATAATTCTGTGTATCTGTTATTATAGTTATATTTTTCGTGGTAAATATGAAATATTTTAAAGTTTTTTGGGTTGATATATATGAACATTAAAGCTAAAAAATTATTGTCGTCTTTCAATTTAAATTTTTTGTATTTAAGATAAAAGATTTTATTCATACAGTTCCATTATAACTTCGTGCCACTGTATGTACAACATAAAATTGTGGCAATTGCAGTTTGGAGATAATATTCTGGATTATTCAGACCGATTTAGACTTAAAATAAATAACAACAGGAAAAATAGTTAACTTTGTTTGCATGGACAGAAGTTGTCACTCGAGAACTTGATTTTGATAGGTTAGTTTGTATGACAGCTATATGTTATAGTGGGCCGATCTGGAAAATTTCTTGAGAAATTTTATTGTTACCTTGGACAATAATCCATGCAAAATTTCGCGAAGGTAACTTGTTAATTAAAGCAGTTTTTCATACAAGAGCTTGATGTTGATTATTTAGTTTGTTTGGCAGCTTTTTGATTTAGTGTCCTATATTGGCGATTCTGACAAATGTGAAGCTTTTTGGGATGCGAAAGTTCAGAGCGAAGCCTCAAATACTGTGGGACTAGGTAGCGTATATACAGACAGACATACATATGTACATGTATTCTGCTCTAGAACTTTGCAAAATTCGATTATTTTTCATATATTTAAAGTTTAGACTTTCAAAAATATGACCGTGGAAGGATTTTTCGAAATCCGACTTATTTTCGGATATACAGCCGATTTGGTGAGGTGGCGTCCGTGTTCACTAGAATTGTCTCCTAAACTTTAAACGCGTTTTTCTCGAAACTACTTTTTTCCACACGCTACCGGCATTATCTCAAGTTCTATACAACCGATTTACTTGAAATTTTGTGTTAACCTTCTTTATATAATCCTTTATCGTTCCTACCAGCATCGTGTCAAAGTTTTTTTTTTTTTAATATTTAAAAAAAAATTCAGGAATTTCAAAAAAAAGCGTAAAAAATTATTTTTATTTTCAGGCAGTCGCCATTTTTCAAAAAATTTTTTTCGTGTTCCCGGACTATAACAGCATACTTACTGATCAAGAATTTTTATTTTTTTTTTTTCAGACCACCGGAAAGTCGGGATCAATGTCACCAAGATGCGTAATTTTTTTTACACCTGTCTCTCTAACCCCTCTAATTATTTTAATTTTTAATATTTTTTTGTAAAATTTTTTTTCTGTATTCTTAAGATATCAATAAAAAACACTGTAAAAAAAATGGATAGTAAATTTTTTTTTTTTTTTTTTTTGAAATAAAATTCACAAAACTGCCCAAAATTTGATTTCTAGAGCAGAATACTCCCTTAACATAGCTCGTCACGCTGATCTTATACATACATACATAAGAATATAAATGTGTTATAGAGTCTCAGTCTCATTCTGAGTGTTACATATTTAGTAGCAACTTTAAAACACCCTATTCAGAGCATGCAAAGAAGATAGATCTTTGAATAAATCATTGCATTAGTAGCCACAACTGTAATGGGTTGAAAAAGTGCTCTTATGAGGTGATATCCTGTATCATATCCTAAAAGAAGTCAAGATCTACAAAAAACGAAACAAGCTTACAAAGTATTTTTGCAACCATTATCCCTCATATACTATATATACTTACATATTCATTGGTATCGACGTAAGTATATATGTACATACAAAGCAAAAAAGTGGACCGCACATTATTTTTGCCAATAACATTAATAATATTTATATTTCAACGGCAATGGGGGTTTCTATGAGGAACGTCAAACACATAAATAAATATGTATGTATATATATGTATGTACGTATATGACGACGGTCCAAAAGGTTATCATTAACGCCCCAGTTATATTATATACACAATATTATTTGCATGGAAATACAAGATGTAGGAAAAACTCTACAAAAAAGTGGAGGCGACACGCAGCGAAACGAGAGTTCAATGGGGAGGGTAATGATGGAGGACAGTGTTGCGATTAGAATGCGATTGTTTGGAAACTTCATGAATACAAGTGTGCTATTGTTGTTCCACTTACTTTTGCAGCTGTTGATTATGGTTATAAGGTAGCAAAAGCGAAAATGCAACAAAATTATATATATGTATATACATATACAAATGTAAATATATATTAACTTAGATATATGTGTGTTTTAGTGTGCGCATAACAGCATATTAGAGTATAAACATGTTAGTTTAGAAAAAATTATATGATAAAATATGACTTGATTCTTGATTTTATGTATTTCAACTATTTATATTGACCTCGGTCCAGTTTTGCGCACGTTACCCTCCTACATACATATATATTCATATGTTCTTATATACATATATATTGAAATATAGAAGTATCAATGCATTTAATTTATCTACACACAAACGAACCTACATACAGAGAATTATTTCCATAATCATAACCTGTCCTTATAAAGTGACAATATATTTCCAACACTGTTTACTATTTGCATTCGCTTCTAATTGAACTAAATGTGAATTTTTCGTAAAATTAATTTTTTATGAATCATAACAAGGTGATGTTAGTAGCCTAACCTCACTTTTGCGTTATGAATTTAAAGTGGATTTAGACTGGCAATAGGAAATGATAAACTATTTAAAAGGTAATTTTTCTGGCAATATTGACAACTCTTTTTTAAGGTAGTAGTCTGTTAACTTATGCCTGTTTTCATGACTTCTTTGGAGGGTGGTTTTTATAGGAAAATAAAAATGAAATATCTCGAATATTTGGAGTGTTTTTATTTACATATTGAAAATAAAAAAAAATGTATTTGAAAAAATTTAATACTTTATTACTATTATTATTGTCACTCGAGGAACCTCAAAAAAAAAATGCACGTGGGTGGCCCGGGTGGTTTTGGCTCTTGTTATCTGAAATCAAATTTTCTTCCTTATTCTTAACCTAAAGACATGTCACTCTGGTCGGAACTACTGAAGTTAAATTTCGAAGGTAAATAACAAAATGGCGGATTTTAAAAAAAGTCCTTTTATTTTAGCAAAGAGAGGGTTGTAAAATAAAAAGTTAGGGCTGACAAAAAATTCTCGTTAGTTCCAACGAGAACTATAAGTGTGTAGAAAAAGCCCGTTAAAATTTGAAAACAATCGGTTTAGTAGAAAAAAGTTAGGAGCCGAGCCGACCAGACAAACAATGTTTTGGGATAAACGCGTTTAATGTTCAACAATTTCGAGAGAGAAGACTCCGAGGCGCTCTAGGCAACTCGTTATAACACCCGAAATATTTTGAAATTCTGTCTGAAATTTTCACAGTATATTCTGAAGTCATTCTACTTTCAAATTAAGCAAAAAAATATTTTTCGATTTTTTTAAAACCAAGTTACCAGACTTTTACTGCCACCAGTACATATGTATGTTTTAGCGATCTGATCTGAACGATTTGCATAGAATGTAGCGTTGCTTTGATCAATAATCTATGGTAAATTTCGTGAAATTTTCTTGTTGAATAAAAAACTTTTCCACACAACGGCATTGTCTTGATCATTCAGTTTGCATGGCAGCTATATGCTATCGGCGGTTCCAAGAAATGAGTAGATTATTGAGAAGAAAAGGAAGTGTTTAAAATTTTATTTTTTTCATTCCTTTTCTGTGTGAAATTTTATACCCCAAAAGACGACTTTGAAAAATTTAAAAATGTCTCTCTTAACGAAATCGTAAAGAGTGTGGGTATTGAATTTTGGATGAAACATACTTCATATGCGGTAAGATTACGGTAGAAGAGTTATTCTCGAAAAATTATTATTATCTGTGTCTGTTGTCTATGTCAGACCAAATGAATTGGAGAGTTTTTACCATTCAGTTCACAAATGGATAACTGAAATGCTACCAGAAATGTCTGTACTGACAGAAGTACTATTAGGTTGTCAAATTTCCCTACCGCTTTTTTCTCTTTATTCAACGCTTTATAAAAAATGTTACAGTGATCGGATAAAGATTTGAACTAGTGCTCAGTTTCGTTCGATAATATGTTTCTATCTAGATGGAAACTTCATAATATCCCCCTCGCAGAAACCCCCCTCTTTATTTGCGAAGAACTCGGACAGCCACTTTTTACAAGCCTCTTTTGAGTTCAACTTTACGCCAACAAGGGCGTTCGCTATGGACTGGGACAGGTGGTAATCACTTGGCGCTATGTCCGGACTATATGATGGATGCGATAAAACCTCCCATCCGAGCTCGCGTAGCTTCTGACAAGTCATCAACGAATTATGTGGTCTGGCATTGTCCTGATGGAACACTACACCCTTTCTGTTGGCCAATTCTGGACGCTTCTGGTTGAACGCCTGCTTCAAGCGGTCCAGTTGTTCGCAGTAGATGGTAGAATTAAGCGTCTGGCCATATGGGAGCGGCTCATAGTAGATTATTCCCTTCCAATCTCACCAAACACACAGCAAAACCTTCCTGGTCGTCAATCCCGCCTTGGCCACTGCTTGGGACGATTCACTGGCCTTCGACCACGACCGTTTTCGCTTGATATTGACGTATGTAATCCATTTCTCGTCGCCAGTCACCATCCGCTTCAAAAATGGGTCGAGTTCGTTCTGTGTCGAGAAGGTTTTTTTGTGTCAAATCATGCGGCATCCAAGCATCAAACTTTTTTATGTATCCAGCAACAAAGAAGCCAGATTAATAGTAATTTACAACTATATTTTCAGCATTGAAAAAGAACTATACCAAGACTGACCATAAGACGATATCCAAAAATGGTTTAATTCTTGGATAGCATCACAGGATGAACAGTTTTACCGTCACGGCATTCGAGCTTTGCCAGAAAGGTTGGAAAAACCTGTGTCTAATGATGGACAATACTTCGAATAGTTCATTTGTAACCATTTCTGTACAATAACTTACATTTTCATTAAAAAAAAAGAGATAACTTGGTTACCTAATATAGTCCACAGATCATTCAGACTCGGAGTACCTTTACATATGGTTTGTATTAACATCAAAAAGTGAATAAGAAAAGAACATAAATATAATGGTGCACTATTTCAACAGTGACAAACTTATTTGACACACTGTACGTAATAATTTGTTAATTAGTGAATTTCAATAACGAAAACTGGATTGAAAAAATAACGCATATTTGTAAACAACTAAGTTGCAAAATAATAACAACAGTTGTGAGAGTGTAGCCGTCAACATTCCAAAATTACCATACCCGTTAGCAGTGTGTAAAAAGCAAAAAAAAAAATTAATATAATAATTTTAAAAGCGCTTTGCATATAATTACACAAACAATTGCATTGGCAACAGACAATATGAATGGTGCACTGCTGCACCTACCAATAAACAACATTTTCACTTAACATACATACATACACAAACATGTCTATGCAGCTACATACATATGTATGTACATATGCACGTGTATATAATTCATTGTTGCGCGTAGCGGCGCTATGACGGTGTGACCAGCTGAAATCAGTGCTAATCCCCCGCCTTTGAGTCGTTCGCCTTATGGAACACCTGTGCTATAAACAACGAATCAATGCACACATTCATACATGCAAACGTATTTAATTATACAGGCATAGAACTTTTCGAGTCTGTGGTGGGCAACGATTAGCTGCTAGGGAATTCAACACCTTCGTTTGATAGAGTTAGATCTGAAATCGAGCAGTAAAAAATGTATATACCATTTATGAAGGACTAATAAATTACTTTTAAGTGTTTGAGGTCAGGTGTTAGGCAAAACAACTTGCTTACAATGTATATACACATGTACATACACTTTAGGGTGTTCGTAAATTTCTTAAATTGATTTTTTTCCTGTAGTTTCAGCTTTTGTCTTAATTAGTGCCCAATAAGATTTCTTTCCCCATGTACACACATACTGTGAGCGTGAAAAATAAGTAAAGATTATGCTCCATTACTCAATCAAAGCCTTATTTTCTTGCTGGAAATGTCCTTCTGTCTGATTTTTCGGTCAAGATGCTCCCGCAGATGTTCGATAGGATTAATGTCTGGGGCCTGTGGAAGGTTATCAAGAGTTTTGGTGTTCGATATAACAGCCACTGACTAACAATTTTGGACTTGTGTTTAGGATCATTGTCCTGTTGAAAGATCCAGTTACCTGATAGGGCTAATCTTTCAATGCTTTGAGCAACATTATTTTTTAAAATATTGAAATATTCCAATTTGTTAATCGTGGACTCAATGAAAACCAAATTCCCAACACCAGATGCTTCTATATAGCCCCAGACTATAACCGATCCTCCACCGTGCTTTACGGTGTTGGTAATAAACTTATCATTAAAGCCTTTATTTTTGGATCGCCAAATTTTAGGAGGTTTTTTCGTTTAAAATATTTCGAATTTGCTTTCGTCCGTATAAAAAATGTTCTCCCAGAAGTTTTCAGCCTGATTTGTATACTATTATGTAAATCCCAAGTTCATTTGTTGATTCGCCTTTGATGTATAGGGCATTTGGATAAGTACTCGTCCATGGAAAGCGCTTTTGTGCAACGTTCTCCGCTATATCTTTTTATATTTGAATAGCGTTTGAAGATAGATTTGTTTTTACTTTCCGCACTATTGGTCGCGCTTCAGTGTCAGTAAGGCGCTTTAGTCGACCTGGTCGTGACAAATTTTCAACAGTCTAATGTTTACCATGTTTATCAATAATTTTTTTTATTGTGCAATAGTGTCTTCCAACTATTCCTCTGATTTCGCGCAAAGGTTTACCTTTTTTTATGCAAATCTATTATGAAATTTTAACCTTTTCAGTGGTTGTTCGGTTAGCCATTACAAACTTTGATAATTTAGCGACTTAACCTCAAAGAAATAATAATGATATAAAAAAATATGTTTTACTACACTCACACTCTTGAATAGTAATGGTTTATAAAGGATATTTGGCACTTCCCTGAAATAAGGATTAGAAACAAACAACGGTTGTTGTCACTGTTTACTTTTTTTTTGAAGCGAAAAAACGAGGGTATTTTTAGTTCAAGTGAACTATTTTTGGCTGGGTTTAGTTTTTGCTAATTATTAATAATAAGTTAAACTCTTATAATATAGGTCTTGAATTCTATTTAAAAAAAAATTATTATTATATTAAAGATTGCGTTGTAATAAACACTTTAATATTAATAGAATTGCTTTTTACTTATTTTTGACGCTCACAGTAAAACATGAGATTTTTTAATGTTTGGATTTAAATGAGTAAACCTGTAAACCTTATAAAAAAAAAAGGATATTCTAGTAGAAAACTTTCCGTTCTATAAAACAGGTCATAATGATTTTTTATACAGTTAAAGTTAGAGATCTGGACCAAGGCTCTGTAATTCAGTGATAGAGCATTTACGAGTGCACAGTACCATGCCGTATGAGCAACACAGAATTTATAATTTATTTATGCCTTAAAATCGCTGGCTCGAAACCGCTTTTAGGCCCATAGTTTCTTAAGCAAAAGTGTTCAAAATGAGCAGTAGACCATTTCCCGCTTACGAGATTTTTCCGTTCTTTAGCTCCCTTTAAATTAACCCACTCTAATGTATATTCATGCATATATACATACATATGTATGCATACTCATAGTATATGGAATATAACAAAAAAGATATCAATGTTATCTTCAACGCCCACACTGCTTTAGTATTTAGTTCAAAAGTATATATAGTTATTTTGAAAAAAATATTAGCATTTACAGCATTATGAATAAAACATTCCATTTAATTTACATTAATGAGTGCGGGAGTCAATAATAAAGCACCTCGGTTCATACCGACTATTAGAGCGGAAGGAATAATTTGTATTTCAGACATGAGCAAGATGCTCTTGAAATTAAAAAAAGTTAGATATGAAAAGGGTTAATATTGTTCCTTAAGAGGTTAGGGGTAGTCAGAATTTTCAATTTTTTTTTTGAATTTTCGTTAATTGTAATATCTTAAAAACATTCTCTGAAAATTTCACGTTGATCGAATAATTAGTTTTTGAGTTTTTCGACAAATAACAAAGAGAGCTCGGGCACTTCAAAGCGCTAGTGTGAAACTTTAAACGCGTTTTTCTCATAACTATGTTCTTTTTACTGGTGACAACTGCAACTCGAAAACCGCTCAGTAGATTTTAATGAAATTTATACAGCTTTTAGAATACATAATAAACTCGGACCTGATCGAAGGATATTTTTTTCAAAAATTTTGAATTTTTGTTGGTTTTTTTCCCAAAAATTTAGATAAAAATTTCCTTAGGGCGCAACTTTGTTAATTTTTGAAAAAAAAAAATTCTTCGATCAGACCCAGGATTATCTATTTATAAAACTAATTTTTGTTTGTCCGATTGATTTTAGATGAATCTTCAAGGACTAATGGTTGTCACCGCAAGAACCTTTTTTTGGAACTCGGTCAACACCTATAACTTTGGAAATTATTTTTTTTTTTTTTGAAATTTTCGTGACTTCAAGTCAACACATTCTATAATAATGTCATATTACTACTTTTGTAAAATAACACGATTTAATAACAAAAAAATACTGAAAATTCTCATGTTTTTGTGCCTCTGACTACCCCTTAAGGGGGAAAGCCTGCTTTAGAAGCTTCAAAAAATCGAAATATTTTGCTTAAATCTCTTTAAAAATAATCTAAGAATATGTCCTCAAAGTTATAGATGGGAATTCGAAATATATTCGAAGCTACAAGGGAAATAGTGACCGAGCGTCTATATCAGCGCTTGGGCAAAAAGCGAAAACTTTGAAACGCGATTTCTCGGTTTTTCATTTTTACGATTTTTCTTAATTGGCGGGCATGATAGAAAAAAAACTAAACGTCGTATGGAATTGGGACAAAGTTTATTATCTTTGGCATTAAATTATCTTCTATTTAAACTAAAAAAAAAACTAAGAAAAGTCAAGTCTGAACATATTTTTAAGAAACTTGAAGTAAAATTTTTTTGGTCAAAATCCACTTTTTTCAATTTTTAAAAAATTTATAAAATCTTACACTTTTTTTTGGAATTTTTTTAGTTTAACTAGAAGATAAATTATTAAAAAATATAAATCTCTTTGAACTTTTTTTCCGATAGAAATGGCGACCTGCATCCAGTCCCAAAGGCAGAATATCAAAGATTTCGTATCCAAAAAATTAGTGAATGATGTTTAAATATATAACAATAAGCCCCAAAAATTTCGCTTTAATCAATTATTTCTTTCCTTCCCAAAAAAATCGAATTTTTGAAGCCTCTAAAGCAGGCTCCCCTTTTAAAACAAAAAAAAAGAATTTTTATGATGGAAATCAGTGAGATGAAACTTTTCGATATGCAAATAGTGGCAAATAAATATTCGAAATTTTTAACAGATATTAGACAAGCTTTACCATTGTGAATGGTCCAATGCCAAAATACTGTCCGAAATGAAAACACGAAGAAAATGTTCATTGGTTTTAAAAACTTAAGACTGACATTAAAATATATTTTTTATAGAAATTGTAAGGCATGGAAGCTGCTCGAAACTAGAGGGGTACTAAAATGTTTTTGACACGAAAAAAAGACAGGCACGTTTTAAGAACACCCAGTCGCTTTGAACAGCTGGTAAAATTTGTTCGATACGCTACTCCCTAACGCTTAAAAATAAAAATCAACTACAATATCATTTCGGCAGGCAAGCAAAACCGTCTTGCAGATTTGAAGTGATCTCAAAACCCATATTATAAGTCTCTAAAAGGTATTCAATGCTGGCAATAAAGAAACCTTTCAGACTAAAGCTTAAGATGTCTGATGCTAACTCATTAAAAAAGTGTGTGTTTTCAACAAAACATTAACGCAACATTACGGTGTCAACAATATACCCCTGACAAGGCGGTAATGGAAATGTCAATAAAAGATTATATTAAAATTTTATTTGTAAAAACTAAGAAACTAAACTAGAAAATCAATCGCTCTGTTTTCTACTAATAATCACATTATAAGTGACATGCCTACAAATTGTTGTTAGCATCAATAGAATATCAGCAATAAAATCTGAAGCCACGGACATGCTACTAACTAACCAGTCCACGATTTAATTTGGGCTGTTTGATTACACTATCTATAAATAGAAAAAGCGAACGCTAACAAACAAGTTGAGAACAGAAAACAAGCAGACAACAATTCAATCTCAAAATATAATTTTTTTCATTCTCACGAGCTCAAGGCCAATTTAGTTTTGTTTGAAATTTGAAAAGGCAGCTATAATCCAAGCTGTAGGAAAAGATGGGTGAATGCGACCTTGCCGAGAAGGAAGAGGAAGCAGTTTTAATAATGGCACATTACGCTCACTTTGCAGCTTAATCGTCATGGTGTAAAGCTCTGGATATTTATAGACTGACTAACTCTGAGTGGAAAGTAGTTATCAATCATTTGTTACCTCGATGAATTCATAGCAGCTGACTTGTGGCCTAACAGTTACAATTCAAAAATTAACATGATCTGAGGCTATTAGGGCAAGCACACTTCTAAGGGGGGAGCCTCCTTTAGAAGCTTCAAAAAATCGATTTTTTCTTTGCTTTAATCTCTTTAAAAATTATCTAAGAATAAGTCCCCAAAGTTATAGATGGGAATTCGAAATATTTTCGAAGCTAAAAGGGAAATAGTGGCGGAGCATCTAGCAGATATATTAGCGATTGGGCAGAAAGCGAAAACTTTGACGTGCGATTTCTCTGTTTTTAATTTTTACAATTTTTCTTAATTGGCGGGCATTGTCTTTGGCATTAAATTATCTTCTATTTAAACTTAAAAAAAAACTAAGAAAAGTCAAGTTTGAACATATAGTATATTTAAACAACATTAAGTAAAATTTTTTTGATCAAAAATCACTTTTTATCAATTTTTAAAAAAAATTGTAAAATTTTATACTTTTTTTTTGAATTGAATGGTGTCGCACGAATGCTTAATTCTGAGTAGTGTTTGGGTGTTTAAGTAAAAGTAAACTCGACACATATCAAAGAATTTATGTATGTGACCCATGAGCAATCAATTGTCATCAAACTGAACTTCACACAATGAACCGAACTTAAATCGTTTGTAGGAACAAAAGTCAGCTTACAAAGTTGTGATGTTTTTTCCATTATTGGAACGTTTGAAAAGAGAAATTGCGAAAAAAATAAAAAAAAAATCATTATTTAAATAAAGGAGTACTAAGTACCATCAAGACAATGAACTTATTGATTTGGCGCAGAGACACCTTATCCTCTTCTTATATTTCAAAATAATACTCGGGGAAAAACGACATTGCAGATGTAAGAGGTGAAGGCTAAAACATGTTTTGAATAGAAAATGGATCCAAAAAGTAAATTATCGCTAATAATTATATAGTAAATGTTGAATATTTAAATAAATTCTTCCAACTCTTCTATTTTTAATGGACCGAACTTTTCAGCTTGGGTCTAATTATTTATAAAATCCATTATCGAATGCTTTGCTTATGGATGCAATACTACCCTAGTGCTTAACCACTTTTGGTCACTTTTTAATAATCTACTAAAATATATAAAAAGGGTGAAGATAATACATAAGTGATTCGTGAGTTTACATGCTGTTCAAGGGATTTTTAATGATTATATAAAAATAAATTCTACGTTATGTGGCAAAGGCTGTAAGTGCATTTCAGACATGAAAAGCCAGTGCTAAATTAAGTTGCCGCAATAATTTAAGAATTTTTACGATACGATAATCCCCCCTCCCAACAAAATGGATTTTACTGGAAAAAATTAAGTTTAAAAATTTTTCAAGCATACAGCTTTATTTTAACACCACTCTTTCTTTTCGTTCCGCATAATGAGAATAAGGGTCCACCGCGCCCCTCAATAAAGCGATAATAATAAATGCATATGGCTATGTATAAAAAAAATAATTCTGACATAAACAAGTATAATTAGTAAAGCATTATCAAATGGGCGTGGCAACTACGCAAACCAAACGTTGAAACGCAGCTTAAAATAAAACTTAGCATATAGCATATTAAAACCAGCTACGCCCATTTTAAAACTGGATTGCAGTTTTGCTCAATTTATTCATTTGGTTGGTTGTCGTTGTGGTGTGTAGTGTTATCCTCAAACTATATATGGTATAAGAGTCACGCTGCAAAGTTTTTGGGCGTTTATCCATACTGTGACACACCCTAATATTCACAAGCAGTTGATTATAAAAAGAGTGAAAGATAAAAACAACAGCGTTTTAATGCGACCTAAATGCAAATTTTTGAGTTATAAAAAATCTGAACGTCTGCAAGCAAATGAACGTTATGTACATTTGGCTTTTATCTTTGGATTTTTCAGGAAGTTGAGTTTAATGAAGTCAATGAGGAGGCTTTTTATAGAAATGAATATGAGCGAGTTTGGTTTTGCACGAGCATTGACGGGGCAAAAACTAATAACAAAAATTTTAATGAATAAATTACAAAAAAAAAAAAAACAATTTTAAATGAAAAAATTAAAAAAAATTTGTAATGAAAAAATTAAAGAAGAAATAAAAAGAAAATTAAAAAAAATAAAAAGAAAATTAAAAAAATAAAAAGAGAATTAAAAAATAAAAAGAAAATTAAAAAAAAAATAAAAAGAAAATTTAAAAAAAAAATAAAAAGAAAAATAAAAAGAAAATTAAAAAAAAAAAAAATTTTTAAATTAAAAAGAAAAATTAAATAGGTTAAAAAATTGTTTTTAATTTAAAATAAAATGTTAAAGAAAATTATATTAAAAAAAAATAAAAAGGAAATTAAAAGAAAAATTAAAAAGATTAAAAAAAAATATTTAATTTAAAATAACATGTAACAAGAATTTTTAGAAATTAAAAAAAAGAAAAAAGAACTGGAAATTCAAATGCTAACTTACAACAGGTGCTCTGTGGAAGAATTATGAATGTGTTTATTGCAAATGAATAAACATATATCAATTAGAAATATGTATGCATATAAATTGTATATTTATGTAATAAAAAGAAAATTAAAACAAAAAAACATTTTTTTAAAATAAAAAGAAAATTAAAAAAAAAATTTAAATTTAAAATAACATGTGAAAAATATTTTAAAAATTAAAAAAAAAAAAATAAAAAAAGGAAATTCAAATGCTAACTTACAACAGGTGCTCTGTTGGAGTATTATGAATTTGTTTACTGCAAATTAATAAACATATATATTAATTAGAAATATATATGCATATAAATTGTATATTTATGTAAATAAATTTATTCAAAATAAGACTTGATGTGTCGCAAATGAGCGGTATTAAGCTTAAACTATATTATCACTTATATAAAAGGGGCATTGGCATTCGGTTATGATACACACACATGTACATATGTACATATATATACAAAAATGCATATTACACATATGCATATGTGATTTCTTTACACACACGCATAAAAACGTGTGTAAAACACAAATATGCACATATGCACAGCGGTCATATTTATACTAACCATACGTGTGAGGTGTCATGTAGGTAACGTTCATGATGGCAGCACCGCAGCAGGCAACAATAACAAGGTATTAAGTCGATTCGAATGCGAAATGTGAAAAAAAAAGAAATAAAAACAAGCCAGACCACGCGCAATAAACGAGGCGCGAACTTAACAAAAATCGAACGAGAGCCGCGCGATTTTGTTACGAGATTATTATTGGAAATGATATCAAATTCAATAAAAAAAAAAAATATTCTTGATAAATTTCGTGGAGATGAAGATGCCTTAATGGTTTAGTGTGCGTTAGTAGGTACTTATTACGATAACAAAAGTATTAGTAGTTGTTAATAAAAAATTTAAATTTAACAATATTATATGAATAAACAGTTAACTACTAATGCTGAACAAAATTTGAATATTATCTAAGCTTCTTAACAGATACTGAATTTCGCGCTTTGTAAATAAACAAGACAACTTATTATATTGTAAATGTAGCGAGACGAAAATCTACAAACAAAAAACGAGCGACGAGCGACGAACGAGTATTGCGAATTAGATTAATAGAAAAAAATCACAGCGAATTTTGAGTTTTGCGCTAAAAATATTGCTTTTGTATAAATATATATATATATATATTTTTTTTTAATTTTTATGTTTTTGCTTTAGGTTATTTGGTTGGTTGATGGAATTTTCTAGCCCTGGTTGCGTTTAACAGGTTTAAGTTGACAACAGTATCGACTAGTAGTCGACCGTGTTTTGTTTTTATTATTTATATGTATATTTTTCTTTTTTTTTTGCACGAGAGCACGCTTTTAATTAAACTGTTTGCTATTTGAGCGTCTACTTCTTGTATCAAAGTGGCTGTTATAAGCTCAAACTCGTTTAATTAATTTATTATTAATTTCTTAACTTATTATTTAATTGTTTTTGCTTATTTTTTCTTATATAAAAAGTTCATGGCAATAATTATAGGTAAACGATATAGAGTGTAATTACACGGTAAGAAATGGCATGGGCTTTGTACGTAACCGTTATGTTGTGACTTTTATACGCGTTACCGAAACCGTTAGATACTCTAGGTTACTTTTTTTTTCTTTGTTTTGAAATTTTTCTAATTAGGCTATGCCACGCCGCTGCTGCTGCTGTTGCTCCTGTTGCCGCTGCTGCTTTGGTAGCCTGTTGTGCGTACTTTAGCTAGTGGATGCCACTTAACGCCGCTTCACCAATTTTTGCGAGTTGAACACAATCTCACGGTTCCATGTATAACGATATCCACAGTGCGGTATCATGCTCACGGTTGAGCTCGCAATGCGATAATTAAATTAGTGATTGTCTATGTTGTTGGTTAGGGTACTACTATAGGAGTACTACAAAAATGACACTTCGTCTACAACTACACAACTGCTTGGCACAATGTCCAAGTGCACGGAATTTTTAATGCATGCCACGTGTTGCGCCAGCACAAACACGCCGAATACTGTGCGTATTCAAAACACTTTATTTACGTTTTAGATTTTCGCACAGTTTTACTTCCGTTTTGGCTTTGCCAATGCCAATATAGTTATACGTACATACTATGCATACATACAGATGTACATACATACATATATAATTTTTTAGTGTCTGTCTACGCTTGTATATTTTGCGAGTACATTCACACAGGTTAGTTAACGCGTTTTTTTTTTTTTTTGTTTTGTTTTGTTGTTTTGCTGGTGGTTTATTGTTTTTCACTACAGCTTCTATTTTCTACGCTCATTTAAATGGCGTGTACGAGCATCAGCGCATATTACAAACACTTGCAATTGTTTGATTAATTCGCACATCACAATCAATATTAATTGAAGTTTCAATTTTCAATTTAGAATGCACAAATTCAAGTGAGCTGCGAGATTGATTTGGTTGCGAGTGTACGAAAACACTTTCTATATAGTATGTATGTAGCTCGGAAATATACTGGACCCGCCGTGTCCAATTGTCCGATTGACCGACGCGCTTGCGATATGCTTTGGTAGAGTCGTATGCGCGCGCAAATCTCAAAAACTTTCGAATAAATTCACTAAATTTGAAACTGTGGGCGAAGTAGCTAGGCGACAAAAAGCACAGATGTGGAAATTTCAAAAAGCTTAATGTTGCTGCTGTCACTTTAAAGCGTGTTGTTGTCCCAACGATTGTATGCGTTGAACTGTGCGATTGTTAAATCAATTCTTTTGAATTTGAATTGAAAGAGCTCCAAGTCATGTTGAAAACGTCTCCGAGCGCAACGTCGAATCACACCAACGTACAATTGTAAGTATGTATGCGTATATAGACAACCAAGTACATATGCATATGATGTCTGCTTACATATGTATGTCTTACATATGTATGTATATGGCTGTGTGTCAGTGTATATTTAGTTGTATATGTGTGCTTGTTCATAACATGTTCAACTCAATTAGTACGAGTTTTTGAGTTCGCCGAGATTTTCCTTTTCGACCAGTGGTCTAACCAGCACAACGCAGCCTGTTTGCCTGTTTATTGATAACATTTGCATTATTATCAACGTCAATAAAAACGTATGTTTCTGTATTGTGTATAGCATGTGTGCTGTGCTGTTGTACGTGCTTCATTGATACTGATTAAAACGCCGATTTATTTTCCCTTGTCTTTTCGGAAGTGTGTGTGTGTGTGAACAGATGCAAAAATATATATTTAAATATATGGATGTATAGCAGATTTAACATATTTACATTTAAAATCAGGGATTCACATTGCAGCCAAAGATCACCCAACAGCTGTATATGGACTATTTTTGATTTTTTTTTTTTTTTTTTCAAAGTAAAATTTCTTCTATTTTCAGCTTAGTCGATTTTTTTATTTCTTAAAAAGAGTTAGAAGCAATTAGAAAAAACACGAGAGCGGTCGGATAGGTACTTAGCCTCACCGCCTAGTAGCGCCACTAGCATAAAAGCAGTTTCTATTGTCAAAATTTCAGCCGAATACAACTCGTTGTTTTGTTTTGTAAACATGTGGGTGGAATCGTGCAATATCGATATGGTTTTAAATTTTTGTTTTTGAAAGAGAGACCGCGCAGGGAAAGCAAAGACCGCTTGGGAGCTCTTCTTCTACAGAGGCGACGGTCAACAATAAGTTGAACGAATTTCAACGTGGTCGCGCGTCGGTTTTTGAGGATCAGGTGTTGTAAAAACGGCTATTACGGAAGTTAATGTCAAAAGTCTCTACATGAAAATATGCGAAAATATATAAAACAAGAAAAAACGTTAACTTCGGTTGCATCGAAGCTAAATACCCTTCACATATGTGTTCAGTTTGGAAGCTACATATATGTATGCTATAGTAATCCGTTCTGAACAATTTTTTTGGAGATTACAATGTTGGCTTAGAAAATAATATATCCCAAATTTCGTGAATATATCTTGTCAAATGTGAAAGTTTTCCATACAAGAACTTGATTCCGATCGTTCAGTTTGTATGGCAGCTATATGATATATAGTTAACCGATCTGAACAATTTCTTCGGAGATTACATTGTTGTCTTAGAAAATAATTGTACCAAATTACGTGAATATATCTTGTCAAATGTGAAAGTTGTCCATACAAGAACTTGATTCCGATCGTTCAGTTTGTATGGCAGCTATATGTTATAGTTAACCGATCTGAACAATTTCTTCGGAGATTACATTGTTGTCTTAGAAAATAATCTGTACCAAATTTCGTGACTATATCTTGTCAAATGTGAAAGTTGTCCATACAAGAACTTGATTCCGATCGTTCAGTTTGTATGGCAGCTAATGTATAGTTAACCGATCTGAACAATTTCTTCGGAGATTACATTGTTGTCTTAGAAAATAATCTGTACCAAATTTCGTGATATATCTTGTCAAATGTGAAAGTTTTCCATCAGAACTTGATTCCGATCGTTCAGTTTGTATGCAGCTATATGTTATAATTAACCGATCTGAACAATTTCTTCGGAGATTACATTGTTGCCTTAGAAAATAATATATCCCGAATTTCGTGAATATATCTTGTCAAATGTGAAAGTTGTCCATGCAAGAACTTGATTCCGATTGTTCAGTTTGTATGGCAGCTATATGGTCGGCCGTTCCGACAAATCAGCAGCTTCTTGAAGAGAAAATAACGTTTGCAAAATTTCAAAACGATATCTTAAAAACTGAGGGACTAGTTCGTATATATACAGACAGACAGACGAACAGACAGACGGACATGGCTAAATCGACTGGGCTGTTACAAACTTCGTGACAAACTTAATATACCCTGTTCAGGGTATAAATATTACACGTCAGAAAGCTGTCGGTGCGTTCGTGCCAACTTTGCTTTCACCACAAGCGCAATCAGTAAACCACGTCATTGCAGTGGCTGACGCTGTTGGAGCACACTTTGTGTTATTTTGTGATCGTCAATAAACTGGAAGCGAAAACAGTATTCTTCGCCGGGCGAACCTACTCTGAAAAAAGGCGAAAGCTTTCTATCGCCCTACCACAACTACATCGTCTACCTAGAGAGCCGCCGGAATACATTACCAACTTTGAAAAAGAAAAAAAATGTGTCCTTCCACTATGTTAACGCGCCGGCTAACATCTTGATCGATCCCACAGTCACATTTATCGAATTCGGCTACGAACTGCAGTCGCATTCACCTTTATTTCATTTTAGGTGACTTTGCAAACTTAAAAAATTTGCTTGGTTCCCTTGAGGCCTACTTTGAAGACCTCCAGAATTCGTATTTTTCACATGGGCTATAGAAGTTGTAATATCGCTGGGTCCAGTGTATCGAGTAAAAAGGAGACTACGAGATTTGGCAATTAAGTAATAAGACTGATTTTATTGCCGCGCTTGTGCTAAACCTCTGATCTCGAAATTCCCTTTCTCTTGTTCCGGCATCCCTCCCCTCTCCATTGATATATGTCCCATCGCTCTAGCTTGTTTAGTTCGCCTGCTGCGTCAAGTTGAGTAGACGTGTGTTTGTAGTGCTCGTCGCGAAAATGGAAAAACGAAATCAAGAGCAAAGCGACGCGATAAAAGTTTCCGCCAGATTGGGCGAAACAGCTTCGGAAACATACGCTAAAATTGTAAGAGTGTATGGTGACAGTGCTCTTAGTCGTGCCTAGGCTCACAATTGTTGTCTCCGCGCGCCCCCCGTCCGAAAAAACCTCACATGAGCAAGTCGAAGGTGAAAACGATGATTATTGCCTTTTTGATAGCCGTGGAATCGTACACAAAGAATTCGTTCCACCGGGGGAAAACTGTGAATCAAGTCTACTATTGCCAAGTACTCGAAAGATTGTGAAAACGAATTAACAGGATGCGCCCAGCGATCGCGTGTCTAAGTATTTGGCCTCTAAAGGGATCGCCGTGTTGCAACAGCCGCCTTATTTGTCCGACATGTCACCCTGTGATTGTTTCCTAGAACAAAATCGGTGGTCAAAGGAACTTATTTTGAGCCGCGGACATCCCAGTCGAAGCGTTCCAGAAATGTTACGAAGCATGGAAAACGTGCTGGAATCGCTGTATAGCTGCCCAAGGGGACTACTTTGAAGGTGATGGCAGAGTTGTAGAATAATTTTCAAATATACGGTTTTTATGGAATCAGTCTCATTACTTAATTGTCATACCTCGTATGTTAGGAAAATATCGGAATTTTTAGAAAATTTTTGGCTGTGCTCTGTAGACTAACCTTATATCGTACCGACCTCGTACACATTGCATGGAAAGTTAACTAAATTTTAAATATTTGAGTGTTGCAAAGAGCTCTTACGCTTCAGTATTAAATTTGATTATTATACGTCGCTTGATTTTCGATTAAAAATTCAGAATACACTGAAAAATAGCTCCAAGGTTGAATGTAATTATGTTATAATTATTTTACAACATAGCGTTTAACTAACAATGTTAGAAGTACTTGTCATTATTATTATCATTTTGATTTGACTCATACCATACATATGTACATACATACATACATAATAAGTATTACATACAGAAATAATAATTCAAATGTAACCGCTCTTTCCTAAAAAAAAATAATTGACTAAATCAATGTAGTTTTTACGAAGCGAATATAATTAGCGGCGATTATCACTTTATGACGTGAGAAAATGAAACAAAAGAAAATTCGAAAATATTCCATACCGAAGTCAGCACGTAAGAGCACATTTGTAATTAAATATATTTAAAGCAAATAATACAAAAACAAGACTATTTATCTGAAATTAATTTACTCTGTTGCTATATGCTTTAAAGCAGTGCTCTGGCGGCATACATATGTTAATGTGGTCGAGATGCTGATATGAGTAATATAACAGTAGAAAAACCAATCAGACAGTTCAACTCTTACTATGAAAAGAAGTAAAAAAAAAAGATAAAAATTTGAAGTCGAACTGGTCATACCAGCCCGATTTCGAATGGTTTCCGAACTAAATTTCGTTTGTTATTTTCATAAATAAATATCGGTTGAAATACAGACATAAATACAAGTATGTACAATGCAAGTATGTATAAATTTATGCTCACAACTGTGTATATTATTATTATATAGTGTGGCCAGATATTTTGGTTTGCAAAAAGGAATGTATTGCTTTTAAACTTAAAATACAAAGACAAATGCACAATTTAGACTGAGCTAAACGTTTTCTAAATTTTATACCTTAAACGTTTCCAATGATATGTTTGAAACGTACCACTATACTTGCGATACCATCAGCCCTTATGGAAATAAATTTGCCTAAATCAATTTCTTGTTCGCTCACTAACTGGCAAATTGTATCCGGAACGTTCTGAATCAGTTCTTTCAACAAAAAGTGAAATTACCAGTTTGTTGAGACAGCAGACACCATCTGGTGAACGAATATTTTTCACTATTTCATTATAAACCACTTTTACTGAGAATAAAAATTTTGAAATTTGAAAATTGTAATTTCATATAAATATTGAAGTAGTTATACTTATGGCAATGGGAAACCCGTTAGCAAACGACTTTGACACGAAAATGTATGTATAGGTACATAATTTTATAAATATTTCATACTAGCTTGATTGCTACTACTTTCTAATGGTACATACAGCTATGTGCAAAACAATAATAGTCAAGTCAATGCTTTAAACGCTTGCAAAAGTTGTAAAATTAACAAGTACGCGGAAGGACTTAAGCACCCAGAATTACACATACTACTGTGCCCAAAAAAGGTGACATTGTATTTATTTTGAAAATTCTTTATTCATTCAATTTCATCCCCTTCAAAGTAATCCCCTCCCGATGCAATGCACTTCTGCGAAGGGATTTTCCAATCTTCGAAACACTGGTTGTAGTCACTTTCCGGGATGGCCTTCAGTTCCGTCTTCGCTGCGGCTTGAATCTCCTCTATCGTATAAAAACGGTGTCCCCGGAGCGGTCTTTTGAGCTTGGTGAACAGCCAGAAGAAGCACGGCGCCAGATCAGGTGAATAGGGTGGTTGCGGAACGATATGGGTTGAGTTTTTGGCGAAATGATCACGAATTACGAGGGCAGTATGTGATGGTGCATTATCGTGGTGTAAAAACCAAGAATTGTCTTTCCACAATTCCCACCTTTTTAGGCGGATAGCGTTACGCAAACGACGCATAACATTCAAATAATATTCCTTGTTGACTGTTTGACCGGTTGGAAGGAATTCATAATGCACAACACCACGATAATCGAAGAAAACAGTCAACATGACCTTGATTTTTTGGTCTCGGCTCTCTTTTGGCAGGATATTCGCTCGATTGATTGGATGTTTCGCTGTCGTAAGCATAGATTCAAGTCTCATCGCCAGTTATAATGCATTTCATGACACTCTGGTTGTCGGAAAGCATCGTTTCACACACTTCAACGCGACGTCTTTTTTCCAAAAGATTCAATGTTTTCGGTACCACCGGTCGAGATTTCACGCGCTTGAGGCCCAAAACATCCTTGAAAATGGTATTGGCTGAACCTTTCGATATGCCAACTTCATCTGCAAGGTCTCTAACTGTTAATCGACGGTTTTTCAGCACCAAATCTTTGATTTGTTGAACGTGAGCTTCGTCGGTTGAGGTTGATGGTCGCCCTGGACGCTCTTCGACACGTTCACGGCCGGCTTGGAACTCACTATACCACTTGTTAACATTTTTTTTGACATAGCCTCATCACCAAAGGCTTTCTGCACCATCCTCAACGTATCCGCAGCAGAAAATTGATTCCGTAAACAAAATTTAATGCAAATTCTTTGCTCAACAAATTTCGACATCGCAAAAAACGAAAAACTCACTTTTAGCAGCTCACAAAACGACACGTATCTTAAACACTAATGAATATTTTCACATGAAATTTGACATAAATGTGACTGACAGTACTACCAACCTAAAAAAAAAAATAATTCTCCAAATCCTTGCGCGCAGTTTAAATTCAAACCTTAATTTTTTGGACACAGTAGTATAGTGGACCAAATTGGTGAATTTACAGAAGTATTTGTAAAAAATTGTATATAATATATAAACTAAAACCAATTTTATTTTTAATGAACATCGGGTAGAGCATTCATTCAACTTCATAGTATAACTTCTTTTAATCTATTTGGCATTGGAAATATAATAATAATAATCGCAAAGATTTCAGCACATTTCATGATAATTGCTTCTTGGAAGCAAGTTTTAGGTACGAGAATTTCCCTTAATTTTTCTCCCGACTTTAAAGTTTTTCCGGATTTTCTGATCGCTGCCACAACATCAACTGCAAAATGATGTGTATGGCTGAAACATTCATTAAGAAAATATAATTTCCGAATTTTTTTGTAAGGTACTGTATATATTTAAATGATCAGCGGCAGAAGCTTTGTCCGTCTGTTAACGTATACGCGAAGAGTTCCATCAGTTTTTAAGATATCGCTATAATATTTTGCACACGTCTTCTTCTCACAAAGAAGCTGTTTATTTGACGTTAGTGGCGATATTGGACCACTTTAGGTTATAGCTGGCATTCAAACTGACCGATCACAATCAAGTTCTTGTATGAAGAATTTTTATTCGACAAGATGTCTACGAAATTTGGCATGGATTACTGTCCAAGGCAATGCTACACGCTCCGAATAAATTTTCAGATCGGACCACTATGGCATATAGCTGTCATACGAATTGAACGATCTAAGTCAAGTTCTATGGAAAACTGACCCTATAAGGGGCTTTGTCAATAAAAGTTTGGCTAACTTGGTGTTAGGAAGTTCAAATGAATTTGAGTGATCACAAATGCCTTTTCGTATGCGCAGCACATAAGTTATGACATCTTAATATAAACCAAAACTAATGTCCATTTTAATATTTATTCACCCTTTCGTGCCCAAAATAACTGATTTCAATTGTTATGATTTTTCCGTTTCAAATTTTCAGCTGTTCGATTATGTCGAAACTTCACTTTTTAGGTAGGAAGCACGAAAGAAACTTCGACTGAATAAGTTGAAGTTCGTAATGCTGAAAAAAGTTTAGTTGTTCTGAAGTGGAATTGTTTTTACTTGAATTTTAATACTATAATAGGGCTATTAGTTTTAATACTACTATTATTTTGAACATAACTGTACGTTTAACGTACACAATATTATAGGCCTTCTATTTACTATAAAGATATGATTAACAGTAAAATAATATCTTTAAGCGTAGCACATAATAAATACCGTAACTAAATTAGTTTATGTATTAACAGCAATTTTAATGAGACTTTCTAGAATGCTATTTATGTAAATAGAATGTAATCCGCCAATTACAGGAAATATTATATTTATGAGTGGTGTACTCAATATTTTACTAAACATGTATGGAATTCGTGGGTAAAGTTACTGTGAAAACAGTGCTACTGTCATGGAGACTCAAAAACGAAAAATTAGGTGTATTTTTCTTAATTTTCTACACGATTTACTATATACTGGACATAGAAAAAGCACAGTAGGCCGTTTCTGCGGCAATTAAGAAAATTTTTTAGAAATGTTTTAGGTGTTATTGCTTTTAAGTACTCTCAACCTCACACTTTGTAGTGCACACAATTTTTCAAAACTTCTTGTTTTTTCATTTTTAATTTTTTCATAGCAATCTGCATCTTAACATCGCTTCGTACGAGGGCTGCTATATATATTTCTGGCCTAATAATGAAAATAGGAATATTTTCGAAGCACTTTTTCCACTCCGATTGAGACATCTCCAAAACATGGTTTTTGAATGCTTCAACAGCATCTTCTGGCGACGAAAATCGTTGACCACGCATTATTTTCTTGATGAGTGGGAATAAAAAGAAGTTATTGGGTGCCAAGTCAGGGCTGGTCAAAAAGGCGCTGGTTTGAGCCGATGTGTGAGAGCTCGCCCGACAACACAAGTAATCCTTACCATCCTAACGGGGACTAGATAACCGTTAACAACAACAACAACATCAACAGCTCGCCCGTTCCCACGACAGTCGGGTCTACGTAACCGGAACGGACCCGGATTTTTATCCGGCCGAAAGTTGTGAAAAATTATCGCACGAAAATGTTCACGAGTTAATTCCATTTTTTGGCCGAGATGAATTTTTCAATTTCCTGTAAATAAAACAATTCCCGATTAAATGACAAAACGTTCTGAGTGATGTTATGCTAAAAAATGTCAAACTTTCCAATGGAAATGTCAGATTGCACCTGGCAACACTTAGTGTTGCCTAAGACAGAAATATACTACATAGCAGCCTACGTATACATAATTTTCAATGGGCTTTGCATCGGAACTTTGCGCTGGCCAGCTCAGGATGTCAATACTTTCTGCTTGGAACGAGTTCTTCACATTTTTAACTACATGCTTTGGATAATTGTCATGCATAAAAATTCAATTAAGGGGTCAGTAGGGTAATCTGGCCTGTTTTTTTAACATTTTTTTATAGAAATTTTTATTCTAAAATAGAACTTTTTTTCACGTATCACAGGGTGGCGCAAAAGTCAGAAGTTGCTATAAATTTTGCAATTGACCTCTAATGTCAGTTCTGCTTTGACATTTGTGTAGTAAACACATGCGAAATACACGTAAATAAACAATGGTACGCTACACTGCGTGCCACAACCGATATGCTGAAGGATGCATTTCCAGGGCGCTTAGTCTCCCGTTTTGGCGATTTGCACTGGCAATCAAAGTTTTTCATTTTCCAAAAAAACATCGGAAGGTAATTTTTACGCCACCTGTTATATCGTGGAGTGTATAAACAAATTTTTTCGGAATTTTTAGATGACATTTGTCGGAGAAATGGCTGGGTGAATGAGATGCGTTTTTTTCACTGGCAGATTCTCATCTTTGGATCATTTGAAACACAAAAACCCAACTTATTCTTAAAAAGTACTGAATGCTTATCGTCCCTACGAGAACCATGAAAAATGTTGCTAAATAAAACAATAATTAACGTTTTTTTTTAATTTTTCCCTATATTTTTTTACATAAATTTTATCATAACATTGTCAACAAATTATAAAAAATAAAGAATCTTGTAGGGACGATAGTCAGGCCTTTTGTGAACATTTCAAAAAAAGTTAAGCAAATCGGTTGAGAAGTTCGACCAAAATCATGTACGCCAGTTTAAGAAAGAGTGTTTTGAGAAAAACGAGTTTAAAGTTTGAGGTGTGCACTCCGAGCGCTCCGAACGTCGAGCGGTATTATTATTTTTGGGCCTTTTTCGAAACCTTCCAATGGTAAAGTGGGTTTCTACATTAATTCTAAGGGTTAAGGGAACAGAAAATGAAAAAAAATTAAAAAAAAAGATTACCCTAATAGGAATTGATACAAACGCGAATGGTTTCATAGTATTTTTGAGAATGTTGAAGTATGCAAATTGGTCCATTCTATCATCTATCCACACCAATGGTACAACGCCATTTCAACATAACGCTACTTAGACCATCTGTAGTTCTAAGCCTGACACCTGGGGAGATGGACAAATGCTTTGCCTTCGAATGCAAAACAATTCACCTTTGCTTAATCGCTCTTAAGTACCTTTTTTCAAAATTAGTCGTACTAAAATGTCAATTAGCAAATTTCAGCTTTGCTCTTATGTTTCTTTTGGACAGAAATAGTTTTTTCGATTCATTCATCCAAACAACTGAGCTTCATTGAGACGCGTGCGTACAAGTATACTGGAAACAATAAAGCTAAATTCCTCATTTACTTCAGCCATAATCTCTCGAGAAGGTTTAAAAGGATCAGTCTGATGATGGCTCTATCAGCACGTTCCGTCATTTTACGTGCAGGAGCTTTGCGTGTTTTATTATTTATTTTTTTTGCAAATTATAATCACTTTTAATAAAATATATGGTGTTGTATATCATTTTTCTCGAACAATTCATAAGTTTGTCAATCAAATTTCTATCAATTTTTTTAATATTTTATTTTAATATAATAGCTACAGTTAAACAATCTCTAGTTAACACTTTGCACTTGTAAACCTATATAGACCGCTTTGGAACATCCCAAAAGTTCTCGATGGGCTTCTTATATATTTTCGCACATTGTTCATATTTGTAAACTTGTACATATGTAAGTTCCTAATGATCACTTTAGAAGTCTTCATTTAAGGACACCTATACCGTCTATGTTATAATAACATTTATAGTTTTTAAAAATGGAAAAACAAAAACAAAATTCTAATAACAAAAATAGTTATGAACAGAAAACTTAATATACTTCATATTAGGTTGTCAAAAAAGTCTTGCGGTATTTTCGCTAGTTGGCGCTGAAAGCGCGTAGTTCTAGTTTTATTCGTCGCATCGGATCATGCTATACCTTTTTGAAAAGATCATTTCACGCGCTTGATTGATTGTCGTTTCTTTTGAGTCGTTCGTGAGTTATAGCGTCGCAAACATGGAGCAAAAAAAAGAGAAAATACAGCATATTTTACAATACTACTACGATAAAGGCAAAAATGCATCTCAGGCCGCCAATAAAATTTGTGCAGTTTATGGACCCGATACAATTTCCATTTCCTCCGCACAACGATGGTTTCAACGTTTTCGTTCTGGTGTAGAGGTGGTCGAAAATGCGCCACGCTCCGAAAGGCCTGTCGTCGAAAATTGCGATAAAATCGCTGAATTGGTCGAAAGAGACCGGCATCGTAGTCATCAAACCGTTATAAACCATTTGAAGAAGCTTGGAGTCACTAAGAAGCTCGATATATGGGTGCCACACGAATTGATTCAACAAAAATACCGCATGACTTTTTTAAAAACAAGGTTACTGACGCCAATTGCTCCCACTGCACTTCTTTTCTGTCAATTGCACCACACAATGCAGTCTCCTCCAAGCTGAAAAATTATTTAATTTTTTATCTTTTAGCGTTCAGATCCAAATTGTTGTGTTCCTTGACACTCCGAGAAAATTTACTTTAAGCCTAGGGTATGTTGTTTGACGTTCCATAACCATGAAGTTTTTTTTTTAATATTGCCTATTTCGCGAGTAATTTTGTGCTCTTAACATAAAAATTTATTTATTCTTATTTTTTTTTTATTAATTTCCATGAAACAGAAATATACACAAGAGATTTCATGTCTACTACAAGATATATGGATTCCCAAAAACCTTGATTCCCTAAATATTTTCGAAAAGGGCGTAGTTGACATTCTTGGCTGGATAAAAATCCGAATCCGTTGCGGTTGTTAACCACACGGTTTTAGAAGATAAAATAATCGAAACAAATACTAACTGAAATATTAATTTAGAATATTTAATATACCCACCTTCCTCCTTCAAATCGCTAAATTCCAAAACTAAGTCATCACCATTGAGTAACTCCATACCGGGTTTCAAGTCAAAATCATCATCGCTGACCATTACCATGCCTATAATTAATACATACATAGTTAATAAACTTTTAAAAATATAGAAATATTTTCACGGTTTACCATTTTCAAAATTGTCATCATGAAGCCAAAAACCAGCTGGCTCATTCATGGAAAATAGCTCCATGGACAGGGGAGATTCCGGCTCTGTTTTGCAGTCCCAATACAGTTCTGCAGGCAGAGCTAGAGACTCCATTGCTGAAATGTCCGTATCCGTTGCCATTTTTGAAACAGGTTTCATATTCTCGACTTGTTATGAAATTTGAAGGGATAAAAAGTTTTGATTTGGAGGAATCTTGTCCTAAAAACGCTGTTGTTGATATGAAGGAAGCCATGGTGGCTCTATGTAGAAAAAAAAATTATAAAAAGGCACATATTTTATATTAATATTATCTTGAAGATATGAAGGGTTCTTATAGAGATATAAATATATTTATATGGATTAAGAAAATTAGTAAAATAAGTAAGGAAGGACTGAGTTCGGATGTAACCGAACATTTCAAAACCTTGCAACTTGCAAGGATTAATTACAAGTTTTCACCCAATTTTATTCATTCTCAGAAAAAAGATTCACCGTTATTACACGAATTTAACTCATTCACTCAGCGTGTTACTTCAGAAAGAGTTGATCGATCTGACAAAGGCATCAAATATGATTTGAAAAAATGGAGACAGAACTGAAAGTTGACGAAGAAAACTCATGAAACTACGGCCGACAAACTAACCATGAAAATTTCTCCGTGAGTACTTGGGAAGAATTCTACAGGGTCTCAGGGTTGGATACAATCGGCGAAGATTTGAAGCGATTTTCTAAAGAATGGAATCTGGAACTTTTTGGAAAACCGTATTCGAAAACATCGAATTTCATCAAAATAAGGCCGAAAAACTGGATCATCGACTTAATGGGTCAAAATATCCGGAAATAATACTAGAAATGTTTAAAAATAAAAATATTTTTATATGCTATATTTAATGTTAAACATACATATTTTGAAATGGATAGAAAAAAACACAAAATTTATTCATTTTAAAACAAATAAATGTGTCGTAATTTAATAGAACTAGGTGTAAGTAAGCTTTATAGGGCACAATAGCCCTTAGGTCGCGGTGCACAACCTCATTAATAATCTATGTAAACTTTATTGTTCCACTGTATGTACAGTGAACATCGGTCGTTTAATATATGGAGAAACTATTTTAAATATTTTTATGGTATGTTAAACAACTGACTTTTCTCTTTCAATACCCAATAAAACGATTTAAGCTTGTTAGCTCTCAATCAATAAATATTTTTAATCATCAACGTTCAAATCATAACATTCCATGAACTACTTTTCAATTTCACAAATTTATTTAATTTTCATTGTTTTACATTTTTTATTAGTGGTCTTGATAGAGGTAAAATACCTACGTTTACATATGTATTTCTTTGGTAAGATTTCAATCTGGCTTTCTTATATAATTTTCCATTGTAGCCAGATCGGAAAAAAGAATAATGTTTAAGCACAGCCAAACAGCCAACATTTATTACGATTAAAAATTACTATATAGTTGTCATTTAATATATGGAGAAAGTATTTAAATCTTTTTTGGTATAATAAAGCAACTTACTTTTGAACACTCAATATTTAAAGCATTTAAATTTGTTAACCCTTAATTAATTATTGTACTTAATAATTTCCCATTGAAAGTTAATACTATGAAACATCACATTACAAACCGTTTCATCAAATACATTTACGTAAACTTAAATTTTTCTAATTTTCAAAGTTTTACATTTTTATTAGGGTCTTCAACAAGACAACATATCCCCCCCTTTACATATGTATATATTTGGTAGGATTTCAATCTGGCCATCCATCTTTTCGGATTGCTAAACGTCAAAACCTCCTGAACTCTGTCAAAGGTCAGGAAATTTGGACGTTTTTTAATTGCTCTCTTACTTCCAATGAGAGATGAATTGGGCATCTCTTTATCTTTGGCAAAAGAATAAAAAAATTGAAAAAAATTGAAACCAAATTATAGGTTTGTTTTTCAAAGGATCATAAAGGATTGTGATCCCTTTCAAATTGGTTCTATGAAAGTAGTTTGTAGGCATTGTTAGCTAAGCATTACTCCAGAGTTTACAATGCATGAAGCAAATTCCTTCATTATGTGTTGTCATAAGGGTAAAGTCCACTTTCTACTATTAACACAAAATGATTTTTTAAATTCATTACATTACGGTCTCACATCAAAAATAAATATATAAAAAATATAAAGAAAAAGTTCAAATATTTTTCCAACAATATTCGAAGCTACAATTCGGACTATGCTAAGGTTAGTTCAGAAGCTAATATTTCAGACATAACTTTAAAAGGAATTTATCATCAGAAAACATTCCTGAAATAATTTCGATTTAACAGCCCTTGGCCGGATAGAAATCTGGGTGGTTGTTGTTGTTTTAACGGTTATCTAATCCCCGTTAGCATGGTAAGGATTATCTAAGTAGTCGTCGACGTCATCTAACGGGAGGCCCAAGAAACGTGCTGTTTCGACGGGGTGAGACCAAAAGGAAAAGGGTGTTAGATGAGTAGGGTTGGCGGGGCATGAAAAGAGGTGGCAGAAGTCATTGGACGACTCATTGCGCGCAGGACATATGTTAGTCATATGGGTATCTATTCTGGACAAGTAGGAGTTATTACAATATCACAGTTGGGCAAGGGTCACTCTCGTTTCTCGCCGCAAATCAAGCTTTTCGTCTGCAATGGGTGGTGATTTGACTCCCAAAACGCCATTCACTGGAAGGGAGTCGGTGGAATGTTGATGGCTCCGCTGTTAAAGGCGGTCAGTGCTTGTCGGAAGTTAGTTGCGTCCGAAGTCCGGTCGGGGTATTGTTCGATGTCGTCGACATAATTGAGGAAAGGCCTCTTGATGTTCCTAGTAGGCGGTAACGCTCCAAGCAGATGGCTGCAGGGTTGATTTCCACGAAAACATCATTAGTTCATTATGCTGCTAACTGGGAGCATAAGCTTCTCTCTATGAAGATGTTCAATGGGAGACATCAGGAGGCATCTTGTCGTCGCATCCATATTGGTGCGGCGTAGTTAAGGACCGGCCGGCCGATTGCCTTGTAAGTTACCAACAACGTTTCTTTGTCTTTTTCCCATGTGCTGCTGGCTAGCGATTTGAGGATTTTGTTTCGGCTCTATACCTTGGCGATAATCGCGGTCGTACGAGAAGTGAAGGATCATACACTGTCAAAATTTACACCTAAAATCTTAGGGTTGTTGACAGTCGGAATCTTAATGCCATCGACTGCAATATTAAGCTCAAGTCTATACTCCTTCGTTCCGGGTCCGTTCCGGTTACTTAGATCCGACTGTTGGGGGAACGCAGCAGGACCCATGATCTCAACATATTTGAAATATGAAATATAATTTTATTATACATTATTATCAATTTAGTTCAGTTTCAATGTTTTTCAATATTTTAATTCTTTCATTCGCTCATATCTGTTAATTGAACGAATTTCGACTAGTTTAATTCTTAATTTCTTGTAAGCAAGATATGAGTTGAATCATGCAACATGCACGAAGGGCCAATTCCCATAGAACTTCTGCTTCGCTTCACGTCACATTTGTTTTGAAAGAAAAGTTCTATGTACACTTTTGAATGAGTACTTTCACTTAAAAAGTTTTTACGCGATACAAGCAAAATGTTGGGCAACTCTTATGCGTCAGGCGCTATTTATGGACGTGCAGCAGTCTACATAACTATGTCCTTAAGAACGTGTGTATTTTAATATTTGACAGATGTCGCTTGAAGTCTGTCGCTCTCGATGTGTTTAGCATGAGTTGCGCCTAAAACTACAAACTATTTCTCGGCAACCCTACTAATTGGTGTTTCTGCAACGCATACAAATCTAACATGTATTAGGATTTCGCAATATCATTTAATCTTACATCAGCGAATTTTCCAATTGAAGTTAATATATTTCAAATGATTTAATTTCACTAACTCAGACAATTACTAACGTAAAAATTCGTTGCTATGTAATGTCACAAATAGTAACAAACCATGTATGAAACGTCGGAACAACATGGCGATGGGCTTACAAACATATGCATGGTAACGAAAGTCACCAAATATTTTGTTTTACCTACCTTTGTTTTAAAATCATTTTCGCTAAAAACTTTTGTGCACCAAAGTGCTTGGTTTGTGCTTACGCAAACAAACTAGAAATCCATTTTCACCTCAATATAAATGCAAAAAAATCGGAACTTAACACTTTACGTTTTTTCGGTTTCATTGAGGAAAATGATACTGAAAGAGAAATAGTCATCGAAACATTCATATACTATCGGAAAACAATATGGCGAATTACACTATCGAATAATTATTGTGCGGTATTGCCAGATATTCCAAATTACCATCATTATTTAATGGAAAGACAGATTAATATAAACCTTAAACTCATTTCATCTTTTATTAATTCATGATTTCATTAAAGAAAGAACAGATAACATTACAGTTCATAATTAAATGTCGATGAAAATAACCCAAAAGCTCTGCTTGAGAATAATAAATTCAAATTCATTGCACAAAGTGTATTATTTTGGCACTAATAATAATAATATAAAGTTTATATCAAGTGTTTAGAAAAGTTTGCGTTGTTCTTAACAATTTTTATGAAAATTCGTCAGTTTAACTTAATGATGTCCTCCTGGTTCGTATATACAATTTTATTTATATCATTAGAGGTCTTATTAATGAAGAATAAATCGTTTTAGGATAATGGAATTGCCTTCACTGTTAGGAATTTGTCGAAAAATTGAGGGATAATAGAGAACTGCCGTTTTATCAGTTCGCAACGCGATGTTCTATTTTTGACAACTTGATTTTTGTAGTGGATTTTTTGACAGCAATATGTATATGGTTCGGACAATTTTTGATAATAATAATAGTTGTATTATTCAAGTGAAAGAACAGACGTGAATTCAAGTGGGAAAAATCGTAAGAAATTTCGTGCTGACTAGTTAGAAATAAATAATTAATAATTATTTGTTTTGGAAGAAAATAATATCACATCGTAATGAAAGGCAATCTTAACTTTCTGTAAAAAAATATACGTCTCGCCAGCTACGTCACCGCCCGCTGTTCAATGTACCTCACCACCATAATAACAGGTCATTTATCAACATAAGATCTGATCTTCCTAGATCCATTGGCCCTACACAATGGTGCATACACTTAACCAATATTCAACGAATAAAACAACACATTGAAGTTGAACGAAGAGCAAACTTAATACTCCTCTAAAATGTTATCATATTGTTTGATTTCCTCTATCTAATGTGATTGACGCGATGGGAAAAATAATATTTTCCATTCTATCGAAGTTTACTTGTGGGAGTATAATTTATATATATTTTATAGAGTATTTTTAGTACATAAAATAATAAGCATATGTGCGTCATTCAGATAATAACTTATTGAATTCTAAAAATCTTGATTTGTTTATACATGTGTAGAAAAATCTACAATAACTTGGTATTCATCACAACAGAAAACAAATACATTGAATGGAATCAAGGCTAGCAGTGTTACATTAGTGGAATTTTCCTCTCATTTCAAACATAAATTTGGCTGTTACACCAAGATGGACTACTTGACTGATTACGTCCAAGTATGTAGATGCGAATAGCACATGGTAAACCTTAATTTAAAATGTGAAATGTGTATCAATTCGTGTTCTTTACAGTAGTCGAAATAATGATATTATGGTTAGACGCTTCTGTGCTTTGAAGAGCTAACAAAAACAAAAAAAAAACTTTTTTATGTGAAAATAAGTCCATATTAATGGCAACAGTAACAGCAATGTTATTGGTGTTATCTCATTTAATATATTTAATTACTCCTATCTGGTAGTAAATTTGTACTACATTGTTAAAATAAATAAAAAGCAATTATATGTGTATTTGTATATAAGTAACTGACAAAACAAAGCTTCAAATAAATATAGTGAATAAATATTGCCATAGTGTGTGATGTTGAGAGTCATTGAACAAGGCAGCAAGAGATTTGAAAGAGTGTAAAAGAGCATTTGAATTGTTTCCCAATGCGAATACCTACTTCGCAGATAAGAGCAAACACTTATAGAACAACGAATATTGTTGGGATCAAAATCGCTATCATTGTTTGAGTGTATAGACGAGGTGTATGTCATGGAAAAGATATTATATGTAGCCGCACAGTTTAAAGTTGGATCGGTTGTTATCATCAAAATTTTCGAACTATCTGGTAGTGAAAGATCACGGCTTAACCATTGTTAGGCTTAATAGTCAAAGCAAATCAATCGTCTATGTTTCAAATTTTCAAAGTAATAAGTATTGGTTATTTGTGAGCTGTGATCACAGAGCGCATTTATAACACGTTTTTTTTTATTTAACAATTTAATAGTAAATGGATGAAGATCAATTCAAATGAAATAAAAAATTGAATTAATAGAACTTGAATAGAAGTATAAATAATTTTTCGTATTGGACACGCGTAAATCAATGTGAGTTCGCGCCGTAGATAAGAAGACACAATGATGTTAAATAAATATCAGAATTATTTGCAACAACACCAAAACCAACATCAGCAGATTGTACAACAACAACAAAACTGCGGTGATATTACTACAAGCATGGCGGAAAGCGTTGGTGACGCTGGTCTGTCCGATTATGGAGCTATGGCTTCGAATATTTCCAAATCAGAACGAGAATCTATACACTCTGGCCAATTTATGGTTTCTCATTTCGAAGCGGAAGAGGCACAAGAAGATGATCTCGAAGAGGATGATGAAGTAAAAATGCTTGACCCCGAAGAAATAAATCTTACAAAACCAGAGGATGTAGAAAATACATGCACTGATGTGCAGCGTTTTGTACCACGAAAAATATCATATGTTCAAGAGCTTGGTCAAGAAGGATCAGTGGTGGCCTCTCATTTGGAAATAGAAACTTCACTCACCAAATTATTCAAATGCATGAATCTAGCTTACAGGTATGTAAAAAATCATTAATATTTAGTTCAAACTTAAACTTTTTTACAGTAATATGTTTATGTACATAGTACTGCAGTTTTATGTGCATATGCTTATAAATACATATTTACAGATGTTTAAAGTTTAAAAGGAAAGCTTTTCTAAAGATATTTTGAAACTTTATTTAAAAATCAGTTTTAAATTCAAACGCGGAAGTAAATTTCAGAATAATACATTAACTAAAGTATAATATATTCACCTTATTTTATAATTAACTCTGACTAAAAACGTTAAAAAAGCACTTGTTGAAATGCATGCACACTTACATACCTAACTATATGCATATTTATATACTTACTCTGTTTCTTCTTCTTTACTGGCGTAGACACCGCTTACGCGATTATAGCCGAGTCAACAACAGCGCGCCAGTCGTTTCTTCTCTTCGCTACGTGGCGCCAATTGGATATTCCAAGCGAGGCCAGGTCCTTCTCTACTTGGTCCTTCCAACGGAGTGGAGGTCTTCCTCTTCCTCTGCTTCCCGCGGCGGGTACTGCGTCGAATACTTTCAGAGCTGGAGTGTTTTCATCCATCCGGACAACATGACCTAGCCAGCGTAGCCGCTGTCTTTTAATTCGCTGAACTATGTCAATGTCGTCGTATATCTCGTACAGCTCATCGTTCCATCGAATGCGATATTCGCCGTGGCCAACGCGCAAAGGACCATAAATCTTTCGCAGAACCTTTCTCTCGAAAACTCGCAACGTCAACTCATCGGTTGTTGTCATCGTCCAAGCCTCTGCACCATATAGGAGGACGGGAATTATGAGAGACTTATAGAGTTTGGTTTTTGTTTGTCGAGAGAGGACTTTGCTTCTCAATTGCCTACTTAGTCCGAAGTAGCACCTGTTGGCAAGAGTTATCCTGCGTTGGATTTCTAGGCTGACATTGTTGGTGGTGTTTACGCTGGTTCCAAGATAGACGAAATTATCTACAACTTCAAAGTTATGACTGTCAACAGTGACGTGAGTGCCAAGTCGCGAGTGCGACGACTGTTTGTTTGATGACAGGAGATATTTCGTCTTGCCCTCGTTCACTGCCAGACCCATTTCTTTTGCTTCCTTGTCCAGTCTGGAGAAAGCAGAACTAACGGCGCGGGTATTGAGGCCGATGATATCAATATCATCGGCATACGCCAGCAGTTGTACACTCTTATAAAAGATAGTACCCTCTCTGTTAAGTTCTGCAGCTCGAACTATTTTCTCCAGAAGCAGGTTGAAAAAGTCGCACGATAGGGAATCGCCTTGTCTGAAACCTCGTTTGGTATCGAACGGCTCGGAGAGGTCCTTCCCGATTCTGACGGAGCTTTTTGTGTTGCTCAACGTCAGTTTACACAGCCGTATTAGTTTTGCGGGGATACCAAATTCAGACATCGCGGCATAAAGGCAGCTCCTTTTCGTGCTGTCGAAAGCAGCTTTCAAATCGACGAAGAGGTGGTGTGTGTCGATTCTCCTTTCACGGGTCTTTTCCAAGATTTGGCGCATCGTGAATATCTGGTCGGTTGTTGATTTACCAGGTCTAAAGCCACACTGATAAGGTCCAATCAGTTTGTTGACGGTGGGCTTTAATCTTTCACACAATACGCTCGACAGAACCTTATATGCGATATTGAGGAGGCTAATCCCACGGTAGTTGGCGCAGATTGTGGGGTCTCCTTTTTTGTGGATTGGGCATAGCACACTTAAATTCCAATCGTTGGGCATACTTTCGTCCGACCATATTTTGCAAAGAAGCTGATGCATGCACCTTATCAGCTCTTCGCCGCCGTGTTTGAATAGCTCGGCCGGCAATCCATCGGCCCCTGCCGCTTTGTTGTTTTTCAGGCGGGCAATTGCTATTCGAACTTCTTCATGGTCGGGCAATGGAACGTCTGCTCCATCGTCATCGATTGGGGTATCGGGTTCGCTTTCTCCTGGTGTTGTGCGTTCACTGCCATTCAGCAGGCTGGAGAAGTGTTCCCTCCATAATTTAAGTATGCTCTGGGCATCGGTAACTAGATCACCTTTGGGGGTTCTACAAGAGTATGCTCCGGTCTTGAAACCTTCTGTAAGCCGCCGCATCTTTTCATAGAATTTTCGAGCATTACCCCTGTCGGCCAGCTTATCAAGCTCTTCGTACTCACGCATTTCGGCCTCTTTCTTTTTCTGTCTACAAATGCGTCTCGCTTCCCTCTTCAACTCTCGGTATCTATCCCATCCCGCACGTGTTGTGGTCGATCGTAACGTTGCGAGGTAGGCAGCCTGTTTTCTCTCCGCTGCGACACGGCACTCCTCGTCGTACCAGCTGTTCTTCTGCACTTTCCGAAAACCAATGGTTTCGGTTGCAGCTGTACGTAAGGAGTTTGAAATGCCGTCCCACAGTTCCCTTATACCGAGTTGTTGACGAGTGCTCTCAGAGAGCAGGAGTGCAAGCCGAGTAGAAAAACGTTCGGCTGTCTGTTGTGATTGCAGCTTCTCGACGTCGAACCATCCTTGTGTTTGTTGGCGTGCGTTTTTTGCTGCACAGAGGCGGGTGCGTATTTTGGCTGCAACAATATAGTGGTCCGAGTCGATGTTAGGACCTCGGAGCGCACGCACATCTAAAACACTGGAGACGTGTCTTCCGTCTATCACAACATGATCGATCTGGTTGGTGGTTTTTCGATCTGGAGACAGCCAGGTAGCTTGATGTATCTTCTTATGCTGGAATCTAGTGCTACAGATAACCATATTTCGGGCCCCGGCGAAGTCGATCAGCCTCAGCCCATTTGGGGATGTTTCCGCGTGGAGGCTGAATTTACCGACCGTAGTGCCAAAGATACCTTCTTTGCCCACCCTGGCATTGAAGTCGCCAAGCACGATTTTGACATCGTGGCGGGGGCATCTCTCATAAGTGCGCTCCAAGCACACATAAAAGGCATCTTTGGTCACATCGTCCTTCTCTTCCGTCGGGGCGTGGGCGCAAATCAGCGATATGTTGAAGAACCTCGCTTTGATGCGGATTGTGGCTAGACGTTCATTCTCCGGAGTGAATGATAGTACTCGGCGACGGAGTCTCTCTCCCACCACGAATCCAACACCAAACTTGCGCTCCTTTATATGGCCACTGTAGTAAATGTCACAAGGACCTACTCGTCTCTGTCCTTGTCCCGTCCATCGCATTTCTTGGACGGCGGTGATGTCAGCCTTTATCTTTACGAGGACATCTACCAGCTGGGCAGCGGCACCTTCCCAATTAAGGGACCGGACATTCCAGGTGCATGCCCTCAAATCATAGTCCTTATTTCGTTTGCCATGGTCGTCATCAAAAGGGGGGTCACTCATCCGAGGCTTGTTGTTGTCTTTCATTGGGGGTGTTTTTTTACGTGGCGGGTCCCAAACCCAGCGCACAACCCTGCAGGGGTGTTTCGCCTTCTCACTTTAGCTCGCCTTCAAACGGATGTTCTTAGGCTACCCAGAGGATACTTGGTCAAAGACCGGAAGTCGTGAGCTGCTTGAGTCATATGTAAAAGAATCGTTTCTGGCCACTCCCAAGTGAATGGCGATCAGAGAACTTTCCTCACTTGCGTGAACTTCTACACATGACTCCATCCTCCATCTTACTCTGTTTATTCCCTTAAATAAACGAGGTAAGAGTGGATGAGCTGTGTACATAGATACATATGCATGTTTGTATGTAGTTATGACAGAATATGTGCATAAACATTGCATTTATAAATATGAGGTCTTATTGTTAGCAGTCGAAAAAGCTTTATTATGGTTTTAGGTTGCTTTCCGCAGACATAAGTATGTATATATAAACATATGCATACATAAGCGAAATATGAAAACGCAATTTGAAGGTACATCGATTATTTTCAAGCTTTGAATTTCAAGAATTCTTCATTTGCGCGGTTGAAAGAACTTCCATGTGTCCAGTGCATGTAACTTTTTATGTTTCAATAGTAAAATAATGTAGGTGCCCGCATAAGTATGTGTGTAACATAGCTACATGCATACAATTCTTTTGGTTAACGTTTATAAAAAGCAAAATAAATGTTTAGTTAGCGAATAAAGGTGTAAATTACAATGATGCTTTGTTGGCCAAAACATAATTAACTTCACGCATTTCTTTCTGGTCGAGGTTGTCTTGGTATTCAAAATCAGGATTTGGTGTGGGAAACGAAATTTTGAGAATGAGAAGCATACCAGGATATTAACTTCTCCATAGTGTATATTCCCTACAAGCCACTCTTTCTTCGACATATTACTAATACCTCCGTGGGCAAATCCTGCTTATGCAGAATCGACCCCGACATAGCAAATATGCATATGTATGTATGTCCAGTGTGCCGAATCCAATTCCGAGGAAGCAGGACGTTTCCAGGGTGTACCGTTAGATGATTTCGATGACAATTAACCTGAACCTTACCACCCAATCGAGGACTAGGTAATCGCTAAAGTAACAACAACGACCAACCCACCCATGAGTACGTGGCACTACACATACAACTCCATAGTCTTTGGTCAATCAGCACCAGCGCTCCCTCCCAACAACCAAATTCACCCTGACCTGTCTGCTATACGCAGTCAAGAACAGAATTGCTGAATCGTTTACCGGTACCCGCCTCGAAGGAGCATGTACGGTCGGCAATCGGTATATAGTATCACGACTAAAGATGTTCCCAATTTGTCAGGATACAATATTTTCCGAAAGTATCGCTTGCGCGATGGAGACCGCAGTTTTCTTCCTCTACTAATCCGTTTAATTTATTAACATAACAAGTGTTCAATGGCGCCTACGTGAAATGCCACAGCCTGCCGATCGTGTTATGATCATGTTTTTGACATTGATGACTACTCTTTATCCTCTAGCTCTGTCCTTGCCTTAGCGTACTAATCTTAACAGGAATTGTGACCAAATTTCATGACATTTCGTCCAATCGTTCTCAAGTTATTGATTTTCTTAGAGGAAAAAGCATCATTGATTCAAAGTGATAACTGTTACGGCCAATCACCTCAAGATATTCAAAGGTTTGCGAAATTTCGTCGTAGTTGTACTAGCGTAAATGATGCAATAACGTGTTCCGGTGAAAGTCGGACGACTTTTTTTTTTCAAAAAATGCCAGAAAACAACAGTTTTAGGCAGTAGTTTTTGTTTGTAATTTTTTCATCGACTATCTCGACAACAATCAATTAACAATATTATCTCTTATTGTGTCGAAATTAACGATAATCCGAATTGTTAGTTCAAAGACCTTCTTGGCCTCTCAGAATTATTTACAACGACTATGAAAGTTTGACAATTTTATGAGTTTACTTTACTCATTCTTCCGTTAGTGAGGTATCGTGGCCTGAGTCTATTAGCTGTTTCATTCAAGATTTGAAACAATTAAAAAATTTCTTTCCAACAAAATGTTGAGCACAATTAAATAATCAGTTGAGAAACCTTAATAGTTGATGTGAAGAGAACTATGGAAAATTTTTGTACATATGTTTCAAATATAATATATTTAACTCTCAATTTCCAATTAAAAATCATACTCCCAGAATATGATTCATGCGAAAAAGCAAGCGTAAAACAAAGTGTTGATATTACCGCTCTTTATCGTATAATGAGTGCTTCAAACATGTCACAAAGCAAAGAACGTGCTTGTCGATTTTTTTGTATTGTATACAATATCAGGCACGTGTATTAAATTATCTAATAGTGATTTTCAAATTTTTTATCGGTTGGCAACTTCTCTTTCAACTGACATCATCATGATATCCCTTAGTAGTAACTTATGCTGAAACTAATTTGTTAGTTGAAGTGTTTTGAACTATAACGTCGCCTATTGAACCACTATATCTTGAAAATTCTTCATTACCGCTCAATCGGCTTATCAATTTTATATATACATAAAAAGTATACGAAAACTTCAGTCGCACCGACAATATAATACCCTCCACAAATGCAAAAAAATGTCATAAAAGACTTTGATCGGACAGTTGGTTTGTCAGCTATATATTACATATATATTATATTATGATATTGGTGCGATATAAGTAAAGGGTGGGCCATCTAACGTTTTAAATTTGAATTATCTATATTTCGACATTGGAAACGTCAAATACCATTCGGAAAGTGACAGATATTCAGTAAAAAGTCTAAAATTTACGAAATGGGTCGCTATTCACTAGAAGAAAACTGGGAAATATTGAAAACTTTTTTCCAAAGTTCGTTTGACCGAGGATGGTAAATTTTACCGAAAGATCATCGTTTCGGACGAGGCTCATTTCCACCTCGATGGTTACGTTAACAAGCAGAATTGTCGCATTTGGGGCACAGGACGGCGCTACGTGCCATACAGCAAACGCTACACTCAATCTTTTACGCCCTATCTTCGAAAATCGCATAATCAGCAAAAGAGGTGTTGTGAATTGGCCTCCCAGAAGTTGCGATTTAACTCCGTTGGACTATTTTATGTTGGGCTGTTAAAGATAAATGTTACGCCAACCATCCCGAAACAATTCAAGATCTAAAGCGCGAGATTCAAGCTGCTGTAGCTGCCATAAGGTCTGAAACCATTGAGAAAGTACTCCAAAATTGGGTGGTTCGCATAAGCTACTGTAAATTCAGCCATGGTGGTCATTTGTTCGAAATTGTTTTCCACAAATAAATTTCATAAAACAAACTTTTAAATAAATGTTAGACCTTTGAAAAATATCAAGTCGTTTTTTTATTGACTTTTTAAATTTAAAATTTTATATGGCCCACCCTATAAATACATATGTATATTTTTGCAGAGATTTTAGTTTTGCCTTGAGCAATAATCTTAGCCGACTTTCGTGAAATTATCTTCCCAAATGAATAAGTTCTCCATACAAGAACTGGACGATTACTTTGGACGAAAGCTATATGCTCTAATTGCTCAATATCGGCATTTCCGACATAAGTATAAGCAGTTTCTTGTACAGAAAAGGAGGTGTGCTAAATCTCAGATCGATGTCTCAAAAACTGGGAGACTAGTTCTCGTATATACAGAGAGACGAACAGCTGCTACCAGATTGTATTGAAATGCATCTGTTCGCAAACCCGTAAAAATGAAAACAAAAAATTTGAAACTGGAACTTGTTTAGTTTATTTTTTCTTTAATAGACGAGCACATATTGTTAGAAATTAAATCATAAATTAAATCATCAATTATCGTTGAAGATTAGATGTAAATTGAAGCAGGTAAATATTTCTTTGTCTGACCTTTTAGAATAACGTTAATTGCCTTCGAACCATCGTGTACGCATATGAAGTGCTAATATAAATATTGACGTACAAAATCAAAGTTCTATAAATACTTGTAAGAATTCTAATGAAAAAGATGTATAACAAAAAAATATATTTTGCAAATATAGTCGTTAGTCCAGCACGTACGAAGCGTATCATTAATGCGTAACCGCAACTTCAAACATTATTGTGTTGGTTAGCCAACAATTTTCCCCAGAAATTAGCCTGGCATTAGCGCTAAAATACTGAATCTGCATTTTTATACTGTAGCAATAGAGAATGTGGCAGTTTTGTTCACTTAACGGCTGTGTGTAACAGTTAGAACTAATCGAGTTATACATATTTATTTAAGTACATCTACATATGTATGTATGTATGATCAGAATGACGAAACGAGTAAAATTTCAGTGGACTGTCAGCCTTTTGGTTCGTGCAGGTTGTAACTTAAGGGGTCAGTAGGGTAATCTGACCTGTTTTTTGACATTTTTTTCATAGACATTTTTATTCTACAATAGAACTTTTTTTTACATATCATGACTCACTTTTCTTAAGAGCCGGTATATCATGCAGTGTATAAATTTTTTTTCGGAATTTCTTGATGGCATCTGTCGTAGAAATTGTTGGGTGAATGAGTTGCGTTTTTTGACTGGCTGACACGGTTTCTCATATTTGGATCATCTGAAACACAAAAACCCAATTTATTCTTAAAAAGTACGTGAATGGTTATCGTCTCTGCTAGAATCATGAAAAAAATTTTATAAATAAAAAATTAATTAACCTTTTTTTATTAATTTTCTCCATGTTTCTTTGCATAAATTTTGTCATAACATTGTCAATAAATTATAAAAAAATTATATATCTAGTAGGGACGATAGCCAGGCGTTTTGTAAACATTAAAAAAAAAAATAAGCAAATCGGTTGAGCAGTTCGGCCGGAATCATGTCCGCCAGTTTAAAAAAGTGTGTGTTTGAGAAAAACGCGTTTACGGAGGTGTGCTGGTCTAGACTCATGAATTTTAGGCATTTTTTAAAATAAGATAAAAAAAAAAATGAAAAACATTTTTACTATCCATTTTTTTATATGTTTTTATTGACATTTTAATAATATAAAAAAAAATTGCAAAAACAAAACACAATTCGTGGAGATACGGGCCGGTGGAGTGGGGGCTTTAAAAAAAACGGTGCGTCCTGGTTGACGTGATTTCAACCCTTGCAGAGATCTAAAACACAAAAAACAAGATGATTCTTCATTAGTAAGGATGTCGTTATCGGGTTGACCCTTTTAAAAAAAAAAAAAAAAAAAAAATATCAAAATGGCGTCGACTTAAAAAAAAAAATCTTCCCCGATTTTTTCGACCTTTTCGAATTTTTTAAAAATACTTTAATATAAAGAGGACATATACAAAATTGCAAAGGAATCGGTTCAGTAGAACTTGAGACATCATGTCAACCACCTCAAAAAAAGTTAAAAAAAACAACGCGTTTAAAGTTTAGGAGACAATTGTAGTGAATACGGACACCACGACACAAAATCGGCTGAATCCCCGAAAATAAGTTGAATTTTGAAAAATCCTTCCAAGGTCATATTTTTAAAAGTCTAAACTTTCAAAATATGCAAAAAAAGAAAATCGATTCTTTCAAAATCCTGGACCAGAATAGCCCCTCGAGCGGTATTATTATTTTTGAGCCCTTTTCGAAACCTTCCAATGGTAAATTGGGTTTCTACATTAATTCTATGGGTATAAAGGAACAGAAAATGCAAAAACAGAAAAAAAAATTGAAAAATATTACTGTATGGCCCCCTTAAGTTACATGAGTTCCTTGGCATCATAAACAATTTGGTAGTATAGGAAACCAAGCTCCAAATTAACATACAAAACAAGGGGGGTCCCGAAGTGTGAAGGGGCGTCTGTGGTTTATGCGTTTTCAAAAGGTAGGCGGGCCTAATAAATTTAAAATACATTCTTACACATACAATCACAAACTTTTAAAGCTATGTCAATCAAACAAGCTGTGGGTGAATCCCATCGACATCTTCATAATACTCTCCAAAATAAATGTGTCAGAAACATAAAATTTCACAACTTTCATGATGCACAAGCGGATGTTGTTGTTGTAACGGTTAGGCCCAGGAAACCTGCTGTTTCTACGAGGTTGAACCATAGGGAAAGGGGTGTTGAATGTGTAGGGTTAGCTTGCCATGCATGGAGGTGGTTAAAGTCATGTGGGGTATCCAGTATCTAGAACGAAGCTGCGCAAAGATGACTCTAGATTCACGCGGCAACTCGAGCTCGTCGTTTGCTATGTGTGGTAGTTTGGTTGAAGTACGCCGTTCACGTAGAGGGAGTCGGTGGAAATGTTAATGGATCCACTGTGAATGGCGGTCAGTGCATGTCTGAAGTTTGTTGCGTCCGAATTCTGGTCAGCGTACTGTCTAATGTCGTCGACGTAGTTAAAGAAAGACCTCTTGATGTACCTAAGAGGCGCTTCCGCTTAGCAGGAGCCACTGAGAAAATTAGACAATGGACGTGTATCGCCTACCTGACTTTTGTGCATGGAACTGCGTTTCCTGAACCAACGTAAATTTGACTCACTCTAATACCGACAATTTTTCAGCTTTGTACCATAGAAAACATGACATGATGAAATGGCAAACCTTACTAAACTCACTGATAAATTTTTCACAAATACGTTAAGAAACATGAATCCGAGCGTCTCTTTCTGTGAGTAGTTCCTCCTTGTGCATAAAATGAATAATTTAAAACTTACATATATGTACATTGGGGTGTTTTTTTTTTTTTTTTTTGAACTATTAATTTTTTCCAGTCCAGTCACGAAATTTCCTTTGAAATACCCTAACAAAATGCTTTACAATTTTAGCTCTTAATATTAACATTAAGAACCTTCCTGGATATCAATCCCGTTTTGACCACTGTTTGGGACGACTCACCGGCCTTTGACCACGACCGTTTTCGCTTGATGGGTCGAGTTCGTTCCGTTTCAGCAGCATATCGCAGGCGTTGATTCGGTAGAGAAGGTTTTTTTTTGTGTCGAATCATGCGGCACCCAAACATCAAGCTTTTTTGTGTATCCAGCCTTCTGCAGATGGTTTAAAATGGTTCGGTGACTAACTCCTATCTTTTGGGCTATGTCACGAGATGTCACTGCCGGTCTAACTCGATACTTTCCATGATTTGATCGGTATTCGTCGTCACATGTCTTCCGCCGGTTGGCTTGTCCATGGTGTCGTTTTCACCCGTTCTGAATCGTCGAAACCATTCCTCCGCAGTTTCGAAGTGATAGAGTACCATCCCTCAAAACACCACTAATCTCACGGAACGTTTCTGTCGCGGATTTGCCTTTAATGAAGAAAAACTTTAAAATAGCTCGGTTTTCGGCGTTAGTGAACTCCATGTTTACATGTCTGTATTTGTTGCACGCAATATCCAAACTAATCATGCTGAGCATCGTTTTGTAGGTTATGTCAAGACCTTTCAAAGATGTGTAGTATTCCCAGATACGATCTCTGTAGCGCTTTATACATAGCCGCGAAATTCAAAAGACAAAAAGGCGGAAGAGAGATATTTGACAACCTAATATTTGCCAGCGATTGACTTGTCTTCTTAAAAATGCGTTAACATTTTTATTTATTATATTTATCTTGAAAATTCTTTATTTATTCTTTCAAATAAATTTCATCCCCTTCAAAGTAATCTCCTCCCGATGCAATGTACTTATGCCAACGGATTTTCCAATCTTCGAAACACTGGTTGCAGTCACTTTCCGGGATGGCCTTCAGTTCCGTCTTCGCTGCGGCTTGAATTTCCTCTATCGTATAAAATCGGTGTCCCCGGAGCGATCTTTTGAGCTTGGTGAACAGCCAGAAGTCGCACGGCGCCAGATCAGGTGAATAGGGTGGTTGCGGAACGATATAGCTTGAGTTTTTGGCGAAATGATGTCGAATTACGAGGGCAGTATGGGATGGTGCATTATCGTGGTATAAAAACCAAGAATTGTCTTTCCACAATTCCGGCTTTTTTAGGCGGATAGCGTTACGCAAACGACGCATAACGTTCAAATAATATTCCTTGTTGACTATTTGACCGGTTGGAAGGAATTCATAATGCACAACACCACGATAATCGAAGAAAACAGTCAACATGACCTTGATTTTTGAGCGAGTTTGGCGCGATTTTTTAGGTCTCGGCTCTCTTTTGGCACGATATTCGCTCGATTGATCGGTTGTTTTGAGGTCGTAAGCATAGATCCAAGTCTTATCGCCAGTTATAATGCATTTCATGACACCCGGGTAGTCGGAAAGCATCGTTTCACACACTTCAACCTGACAACTTTTTTTCAAAAAAATCAATGTTTTCGGTACCAGTCGAGATTTGACGCGCTTGAGGCCAAAAACATCCTTAAAATGGTATTGGCTGAGCCTTTCGATATGCCTAAGGTCTCTAATTGTTAATCGACGGTTTTTCAACACCAAATCTTTAATTTGTTGAACGTGAGTTTCGTCGGTTGAGGTTGATGGTCGCCCTGGACGCTCTTCGTCTTCGACACGTTCACGGCCGGCTTGGAACTCTCTCTACCACTTGTAAATATTTTTTTTAGACATAGCCTCATCACCAAAGGCTTTCTGCCCCATCCTCAACATATCCGCAGCAGAAAATTGATTCCGTAAACAAAATTTAATGCAAATTCTTTACTCCACAAATTTCGATATCGCAAAAAATGAAGAACTCACTTTTAGCAGCTCACAAAACGACACTTATCTCAAACACTAATGAATATTTTGACATGAAATTTGACATAAATGTGACTGACAGTACTACCAACCTAAAAAAAAAAATAATTCTCCAAATCCTTTGACGCGCGCAATTTAAATTCAAATGTCTTATTTTTTGGACACAGTAGTATATATGTAAGTAACTTAACGCTGAATATGAAAGAAATCAATATACGAGTATACCTTGATCTAGATCCCATATCTCTAATACGATGATTTCCGATTCTGTGGTTTACCTTTCCTGGATATTCAGATATTTGTAATAATAATAATAACATGACGGAGTTTTCTAATTATTTACCTATATTGGGTTCATCATATGCTTAGGAGAATGTCGTTGTTGTGTTAACATTATGGTAAACTAAACTGTCTTTTCCGCTTGCCCATCTGCAATACCTACCTCCTCAGAGTGCCAAAGAACACGCGTACCAAGTTACATCAAGATATTTTAATTTTTACTCATGCCAGACATCGAGAATTCAATTCGACTCGTCATCATGATAATTTTAATATACATACAGATACGGACAATAAAATAAAATCAAAGGTGTCGCTTTGAAAAAATGGCATAATTTTTTTGAATTTTTTCATCTATTTAGTAACTTTTCTACCTAATAACAAAGGCAATAATATGTACTTTTAAAAAAGAGGAAAAGATAGGATTGTCGAGTTTTACAGTTAACTGTAATTTAAAAATTGTAAACACCGTGCCTCGTGCTTAGTGACAAAATAATAAAATCAATAGCAAAATAGTTTCATAAATGAAAAATGTTGAATTTAAAAAGCGTAAAAAGTAGTTATGTTAACTTAATTAGATCTGTGGAATGAATAATTGTATCAATTATTAATTTGTTAAAAAAAATGGGCCGAGCAATACATTGTTTACAAGAGGAATGATTGTGCGTCCAAAATTTGCAAGGAATGAGTCACGCGTAAAGGAAAATTGTAAACATATGAAACATGTCTCAAACATTTTTTTTATGCCTTAAAATTTCCGAAAAGGTTGAAAAAATAGTCCGCCCACAAAAAAATGACTGCAGAAGTCATTCGAAATATTGCATGATTGCCGATGCGAGTACCGTTTAAGGCCTCTGCAGCCATTCAATAAGAATTATGTGCAAAAATTTCTTCAAGAACAGTAAGAAGACTACTTGCAGAGAAAAATTGCTTTGTCACATGGTCCCGAAAGGTATCAATACTGAGAAAACGGGATAGATGCAATCGTATTCAGTTTCCAAAACGACACATTAATTAGGGCGGAGCTGAAAATTAAGAAAAAATGGTTCGACATTTTATGGTCTCAAGGCAAAATTAATATGATAGGAAATGATATTTTCGCGTGTGTCCGACGTCCAAAAAACAAAGAAATGTGCGCCCGCTACACGACTAGGTCCTTCAAACCCCATGACGGCAATATAATGGTTTAGTATTGTTTCTCATATTGTGTTCCGGGACCTATATTTTGGATACAAAAAAACTTAGACCGCCATACATACGTTAAGGTTTTAGATATGGCCATACTCCCAAATGCTGAATGGAATTCGCCTTGCATTTTGACAATTCCAACAAGAGAAACATACTTCGGGTCTTGCAAAAAATGGTTTTCAGATCATGGTGCTAGCGTTAAGGCTTGGCCAAAGTAATCAGCAGATCTGAATCTCCCCAAAAAACTTAGGGAAAATTGTTAAGGCAAACATTGCACCCCTTAAACCGAAAAATAAGGCAGAATTCTGAGAGAAGGTACAAAGGTCTGGTATTCTGTTCCATAGATCACTTTCGGTAGCCTAGACGATTAAGAATACACTACAATGTACCACCAATTTTTCTATTAGTTCCCCTAAAAAAAATATTTGTTTTTAATGTAAAAGATTTTGATTCTATTTTTTTGTCCATCGAATTTTTGAAATATATCCCTTACCTCGGTTTTTGTAACATTTATGAATTGTTTTTTCCATATATTTTACTGCTACCATATATTTTACTGCTACCAGTAGCACTTGATATGAAGTACGTAATAAAAATATAACTTAGTTCAATTTAAATCAAATTCATAATTTTTTTGAGAACGGAAAATTAAGGCCATGGATGATTCTATTTTATTGTCCATAACTGTATGTACCTATATATAACTTACACACCACAGATAAGTCAACAAAACTGTTATACTCTGATTATCGATTTTGGGGAATTATTTTTTCATCGAAAATGATAAAAACTATAGACAAGTCCACTTTTGTATTTATTAATAAATAATTAATTTTTCGAAATTGTTTTCACAGGAAGTTCGGTTTTTAATTATCATAAAATATGACATATTTCCACCATGTTAGGCCAGAGTAGATAATTTTTGAAAGCAAAAAAAATCATGGCGTATTGAAACCAACTGAAAAAGTGAGATAAAATAAAAAAAATGAAAGTAGCAATAATTTACGTGCTTAACTCGATTTCTGACAAAACTACGAGCCCTATAAAAAAATTATATACATATGTTTGTTAAGTTAATGATTAGATCTGCAACTTTTAATTATACGCATTTTTCACATAACCTCAAAATTTTGGTATCCTGTGCAAATAAAAATCTTTCACTGAATTTGGTGTAAATAAATAAGCTTTATGTAGTGAAAGAAGCATTATCTCAAAATTTTGTTGACGTCAACTTGAAACAAAGAAATTTGAAATTACATACTCCACATAAGGTTTTGGTTGACGTTTATTATAAAAACTATAAGTTTTCAAAAATAATTTGCAATGTCTCTTATATTAATGATACATATGAAATTGCTTATAAAAACACTTTGTAATTTACAGTCAAAAATTAACATCCCCAAAATGGAATCATTTCAAAGGAATTCGCTTGCGCTGGAAGGATAAAATTCGTTTAAACAATGTAATTTGGCGATGCTGGCACATGCAATGTGAGTTATAATATTATTACATACATACATATAAACAAGGTTGTTTTGCAAAAATAAAACATACAATTTATGTAAATATCTTTATTCTTTATTTGCGCTGATAATGATAAAACTCTACGAGGGTATACTTATATTTTTCAGTTGTATGATATTAGGCAGTTATTGTAAATGGTGCTTTTGATAAACCATAATAAATATTTCCGCTAATCTTCTGGCTAAATACCTTAGTTTTTATCAGCCTTGTTTATCTTTGTGTAATATTTTGACATAAGATAGACGATAACAAGCAACATATGTATGTATGTTAGATGTATATGTTTTTACATACAAACATATTCCCATATGTTTATATACAAGTCCCTGTATTTATACAAATAATATGTATGTACCTCAAAGTTAGCATATCTAATATCATAGATATACTAGGTGCACTCCAAAGTAAACAGGACTTTTTGAATCTAGCGTCCCCTGGTGGCGCCATCTATGTGTCGACTGGTGCGTTAGACTCTGCCATCTTTATCGATTGTCCAGTGAGACATTTCATGACATTTTATCGATTGGAAATGAAGTTATTGCGTTTTAAGTGTCAGTATGTTTGTGTCATCGGTGTGAAAATGAGCTTCGAACAAAGAGCCAACATTAAATTTTGTTTTAAAATTGGTAAAACTTTTACCGAAACGTTTCAATTGATGAAACACATTTATAGCGATGATTGCTTATCTCGTAGCAGAGCGCACGAGTGGTTTCAACGTTTTCAAAGTGGGCGTGAGGACGTAAATGACGATCAACATGTGTGACAATCAAAATCCGTGATCACCGGAAATTCCCATCGAAATTGTGCGTAAATTCATCAAAAATCAACCGAAATCATCACTGAAATTCATGGAAATGGAATTGAACATCGATTTATCGCATTTTGACCGAACATTTGGGCTTACAAAAGGTGTGTGCACGGTTTGTTCCGCACAAAATGACTGACGACCAAAAATTGCTCAGAATGCAACATTCAAAGGACGATTATTCGACCAAAAATCACATTTTAACCATTAACCACTCTCCGTATTCACTTGATATGGTACCGTGCGACTTCTTTCTTTTCGGTAAAATGCATTTGCTCATGAAGGGGAAAACGTAATGCAGACGTAGAGGCCATTCAAAAGGCTTGTACCGGTATACTGGCGACCATACCGGCCAACGAGCTAAAACACTCGTTCGATATGGTTTTGGACCGTGGAAAAAGCTGTATGGAAGTAGAATGAGAATATTTCGAGTAAAATAAGTTGATTTTGCTAAAGAAACCATTTGTTCTGTTTTTTTAAGTCCTGTTTACTTTGGAGCGCACCTTGTAGTTCATCCCCGACATATTGTGTTTTTTTTTTTTTTAAACAAGTTAACCCTTTTGGATATTCTTTCTTTATATTACATATTTTATTTAATGAAAAAATTAGTTTTTACAATTTATTTAATGAAAATATTAGTTTTTACAAACGTTATACATAATAAAAAGATTTTCAGTCCTGACAGGTAGTTTTTATACCTATCTAGAAAAGCATTTTTGACAGAAACTTAAAATATGGAGAAGAAAATACATTGACGCCTATTTCATTGGCTATTTCTTTAATAATCGCAATTTACCAAAAATTAACAGCTTTAGTATTTGAGTGGAAATTTAGGAATTTTCTGGCTCACCACAAAAATTAATTTTATCAACATCCTGTTTTTTGTCCATTGCCCGAATCGAATTGCGTCCACCTTTCGTTTTTTCACTTTGGTTTCGTAGAATGCATAATTTATATTTGCATTTTTGTGTGTTACATTTAATGTATCATTAGAATATTTATTTGCAAAATCTTTAAAAACCTAAGCAACAGGTTCCATTACATTTAGTAATGTTTAATATGGTACACTTATATTAAAAACTTATTAATTGCGGCCTGAAGGGTTGAAGTCGGGATTGCTCAATTATCGATTTAATGGACTGCTTCAATTCACTCAGATTTCTGGGTTTTCTTTTGTACACTTCTTGCTTGATAAATTCCCATAAAAAAGTAGTACAATCAAGTTAGTTGAGCTTGAAGGACAGCGAAAAGTGGAGTTTCTAGATATTAATTTTGTTTTCAAATATTCGTTGGAGCTCCGCAATAACCAGTCTGGCTATGTGTGCATTTGTTCCATCTGGCTGGAACTTAACGTTATTTGCAGGGATACGTCTTCGGCGCAGTTATGGGTAAAAAAACTCATTCAACATCTTTAAAAAACAGTGCACATTGACAATGTTTTCTTCAAAGAGGCACAGTGATTCGTTCTGCATGAAGTTCCATTAAGTGGATTATTTCTGGATTTGATTCACTCCATATATTTTGCTTGTTTATAGTCCCGTTTAGTTCAAACTGAACGTCATCAGACATAAACCGGCAATTTAGCAAGTTGTCTTCTTCGACCATTTCAGTAATTTTTGGCAAAATTACAGGCGAATAGGCATATCCAAAGCAATAACTGGCTTGTTATTTGAACTTTGCACCGTAGCCTCGTTGTTTAAGTCTATATTATGAATTATCCGATGTAATGACTGACTGCTAACTACAAATTGCGACAATAAGTTGCGAGTCGAAACTCTTCGATTTGCCTGAATTGACGATGCAACAGCTGCGATATTTCCTTGAACATACGGATCTCGATTGTACGTTCTTTTTGCGACACTGCCAGTTTCGGCATCTTCATAATGGTCATACTCGGGGAGTGCCGCCACAAATCATGTCTGCATTCCCTTTAGACGAAAATGACGGACTGCAAAGTATGGTACCGCCGCAATATCCCAATAATTCATTAAAAAAAATTTAATAGTAGCGTGCCAAATAAAAATAAAAATAAGAGAGTACGCAGGTAAAAAGATAAAAAGTTATTACAGTTTTTTTTTATAGCAAGATTCGTGCGCCACCCTGTATAAAAAATTGTCCATACCAGGGCAGGATTATGATCTGTCAGATTGTGTGGCATTATATGACATACGAGGTGTGTTCAAAAAGTATCACGAATCGTAACTGACAGTTTTCTTCGATTGCAGGGGCGTGGTGCATCATGAGTTCTTGCCTCAGGGAAGAATGGACAATAAGGAATATTACCTGCAAGTTATGCGCAATTTGCGCGAAGCAATCCGCCAGAAACGCCCGGATTTGTGGAAGAACAAAGATTTGCTTTTGCACCACGATAACGCCCCTGCTCACACACATCGTTGCTTGTGCGCGACTTTTTGGCCAAAACAACACACTAATGATGCCGCAGCCACCGTATTCCCCAGATCTGGCCCCCTGTGACTTTTTCTTGTTCCCTAAACTGAAGCGGCCCATAAAAGGACGAGGTTACGCTTCTCTTGACGAGTTAAAGACGGCATCGAAGGAGAAGCTGAAGAAGATAAAAAAAATGATATTTTGAAGTGCTTCGAAGATTGGAAAAACCGTGGGCACAAGTGTATAATATCTCATGGGGATTACTTTGAATGGGACAAAATAGATATTCATGAATAAATAAATAATTAAAAAAAAAACAAAAAAACCGCGAAACTTTTTGAACACACCTCGTACTTGTAGTGGTCTGATGTCGGCGGTTCCTATAAATGAACTGCTTCTTTCGTTATAAACGGCTGTGTGTAAAATTTCAGTTAGATATTTCGTGGCACCCTGTTCGAGGTATAATTAAAACAAAGAATCATCTTATCAGTTCTAAAATGAATTTAAATCTCGAGTAGTCTTTTCGTTTAATTTTCGAGATAAACTCAGCAATGGAAAATGTTAAATAACCATAAATATTACAGTTATATAATATTTAAATTCGCTTAAAATACACAAAACGCACAATCAAATGCCTCCACCCAAAAAATATAAAACATTTTATTATTTTTTCCACGTGTTTTAATTTAATTAGAATAAAATAGAAATAATAATTAGCCAATTTGACAAAAACTGAACCAGACTTTTTTTTTCCAATCGAAACAAATTATCTTTCATGGTGGCTCTCAATAGTCGAAAAAATTACAGATTCACAACTATATTTTATAGTTAAGAAATTCAAGACCGGTTATAATTTCCGAAAGAAGCATTCCTTTCGTCACAAAATTGTTTTATATACGAGTATACTATACATTACACAACTAAGAAGTAAACAAACTTCAATTCCATAAATACCAATTTTATCAGCGAGTTGGACTTAGTTACAGTAATGTTTATTAAGTAAAAATTGAATTATATAACCTTATTATATGCTTAATTATGTGGTTGCAATATACTTTTTGTGAGTTACTATAGTTCAGAAAATTATTTAAATGACTTGGTTTCCAGGAAACACGCCTTATTCATTATACATTGCAGTGCACTGTCTTGACGTAAATGCATAGCCACTTTGTGAAAACACTATAACATTTTTTAACTCGATTTGTTTTTAGTTGAAATAGAATTTTAGAGGCAGTCATTGTGCAAATTAGAGTTTTGCATTTAATACTCTGTGTGTTTATGTACAACTATGTATACAAGTACAGTGCTGAGTAGAAAATATGCATAAATGTATTATTCGGATACTAACTTTTCACTTGTTTCCTTTTTGTATTATTTCTAACTCGTTTTATATGCTATTAATTGAACTGTGTTTTTAAACAGTTGAAACATTTATTATTATTGGTCCTTAAAATAAAAAAAAAAATTCAGTAAATGGCGACTATTTGAATTTTTTGCCTGTTTTTTGGCAAAGATGAAAATTTTTTAAATATAGAAAAAACAAAATATTTAATAATCTTAGTTCCAACCATAGAGAGATATATAAAGAAGGTCCGCACTAAATTTCAAGTTAATCGGTTCATTAGAACTTGAGACGTCATGTCAGAAGTGTTGAAAATAGTAGTTTCGAGAAAAAAGCGATTAAAGTTTTACGTTATACGATATTCGCTCAACCGGTCTAGGTGCCACGTCACTTAAATGGCTATAATTTTGAAAATAATTTGAGTTTTGAAATATCCTTTTAGGGAGATATTTTTGAATATCAAAGCTATCGAAACATGAAAAAAAAATTTTTCGATTTTTTCAAATTTCTAGACTAGAATACCCCCATAATGAGTTTTCGGTTTGGAATTTTCCTCAAAATAATAATAATACAATTTGTAGTAATATTTTTTTGAATTTTGAACACATGTTTTTTGTATAAAAATGTATTTTTTCTTATTTATAAAGGTATAATTGAGATATAAACTAGGCTATATTTTAAGTTGGGTCAAATCGGTCTAGTAGTTTAAGAGTTCACCCCAGACAAAGCGGGACACTTCTTTTTTATCTATGTGCATATGTACAGTTTCACGATATTTATTTATAGATTTGTCTTAAACTTTGTTAGTGTTTCCCATTTCATAATATCACATTTCACTTTGGTACAACGCTTGAAATTTGTCCAAGATTATTACGATAAATCACGTTCTCCAAAAAATACACAATTTCACGTTGATCTAAACATCATCTTCTCAGACGAGGCTTATTACTGGCTGAATTGTTTCGTCAACAAACTAAATTGTAGCTAAAGGGTTCCGACTGCCGTTAGAAAGATCAAAGAACAGCTGATATTGTCATTCATGAAGTCACATCGCTTAATATTTAACAAAAGAAAAGATTGTCATATAGTATTTTAAAATAAAAACCGTCTTTTTTAATATTTTTCATAAAATAGAAATAATGGATGCATTTTTTCATTTGTTAAGTCGATTTTCAGGTGAAATTAGATTCATTGCTTTAAAGAAAATTTGTTTGCTTACATTTTTTTCCCTTTGTAGTGTCTAAATCAGCTGTGATAATGTAACAGATTTCCAGTGCTGACAAGTAGATTGCGCAAAATCAGAGTCGCACAGAGAGATTTAGCGTGGTTCAGTTTCAAATTATTTCAATGAAGTGATTTGGAACTGCCATTTTTGTGTGGTGAAATCTTGATAAATTTTTAAGATTAGTAGGATAATCCATTCAACAGCCGAAATCGTGTGATTAAGTGTCGGTCTGAACATGGTATTGTCGACTATTTTTAAATGACGACTTTTTCTAGAACGAATGATCTATATATTTTTATTCGTATTTCTATATTTATTAAAGCGAAAATATTACCTAAATATCCTTTAACTTAAAAAGCTATTAAATATGCTCATTACTGTAGTGTTATGTGAGGTATCGTGTCTCTTGAAGTACGAGCATTATATATGTACAAGTATATCTACTTTGTACGAAAAGAGTCTAATATAAATATACAATTTAGTAGTCTGAAGTAGATATACTTATACATTATATAAAAATCGTTTCTAATCATATCCATTGCAATCGTAATACTTTGCAAGATTATTACTGGCTTAGACGTTTGCGATTTAACTCCATATACCACATTTGTTATCTCTTTGCAGTCATACTGAAGCGTAGGACACCCGTGTGCCAGTTTGCATCACCATTGGACGTTGACATCCATAGCAACCCGCAGGCAAGTGCTTAAAATTAATTAGTATATATTATACATAAGTACATATATATAAATACATACATTAAGCACGATCGTGAACCCATCGATCTGTCATTCGGTTTATTGTCTATCATAAATCCATATCAATCATTTCAATTTTCTATATTAAAAATGGAGTACGTTTCTTTTTGGATTGCGTCGCCGCTGTCGAAACGAATGCGGACCAAAATGAAACTCAGATAAGAAGCAATGCTATACGCACCCGAAAATGCCAAGGTCACGTGTTGTTTAATATACGATCTTTGTATTATAGTAAAACATTTTTTTTTTCGTTTTTATTTATTGATTGCTCATATTATATTCATAATAGTTTTAGGCACAATTTTTACTAAGTTGTATAAATGAATTTAATATTTTCTTATTGCAGGCGGTTGTTTTAGAAGGGAAATATTGGAAACGTCAAACCACCGTTATCAAAGCTGAATACAGGAAATGGCGGAAAAATTCGAAATCTAAAACTGCTGGTAGCCTCACTTATGATACGGTAAGTAGTGATTTACTTATGATACTTAAAGATATTATTATGAATAGTAGTATTGATTATTGCGTGATACACTATGAAAAGTTTATTATGATATTGATGTCACAGCGAATCACCTTTATTTCGGTGCTTGTACTTATTACATACTTGTACAAGTTGCGTTCCAAAGTAAACAGGACTTAAAAAAAACAGAAAAAATGGTTTCTTCAAAAAAAATCAATTTATTTTATTCAAAATAGTCTCCTTCTGCTTCAATACAGCTTGTTGCGCGGTCCAAAAGCATGTCGAACGAGTGTTTTAGCTCGTTGGACGGTATGGCCGCCAGTATGCCGGTGCAAGCCTTTTGAATGGCCTCTATGTCTGCATAACGCTATCCTTTCATTGACAAATAAATTTTTCCGAAAAGGAAGAAGTCGCACGCTGCCATATTAGGTGAATACGAGGAGTGGTTAATGGCTAAAATGTGATTTTTGGTCAAATAATCGTCCTTCGCATGTTGGATTCTGAACAATTTTTGGTCGTCAGTCGATTTGTGCGGAACAAAACGTGCACACACCTAAAAAATCTAAATACAAATTTCTACTGCATTATTTTAAAAATTGAAAAAAATTTATTTTCTTAATCTGATAGCAAAGTTAAACAGCTAACATGACTGCTAATGTCGTTCAATGGAATTACCCATAATACAAATTATTTATACGGTATCAACACTCTGATAAATAATGTTGTTTTGATAAAAAAAAGTCGAGCTTCAGTTCTCCTTTTAATACATTTTTCATTTATCTTTGAGTACTTATTTTTAAAAAGATTGTTATGATTTGGTATAGATAATACATTTATATTTATACCCTAAGCAGAGTATATTAAGTTTGCCAAGAAGTTTGTAATACCCAGAAAGCAACAAAGGCAACTTATAAGTGATCAGCGTGACGAGCTGAGTCGGTTTAACTGTGTCCGTTCTTCAGTTTTTGAGGTATCAATACCAAACTTTATACCTTTGATGGCAATCGCCGATATCGGACCACTGTAGCATATACAGAAACATCTTTTATACCCTCGCATGTCATAGGAAATGCACGTGGAAATGGTGCAGCCGAAATTAAAGTTTTGATTTTTAGTTTTTTTTCTGTCTCACTGCGCCGTGCATAACTGGAGCTTTAAGAATAAACCCAACGGCCTCTTGATTTGGTACTAAGCCTGCCACCTGTAGACCACTTCGCTGAAAGCTGTGCAGCAAAATCGGCGGAACGACAACTGGCTGCAGGAGAATTTGCATATAGAACCTTCGGGCATACCTCGGTAGGTAATGGCGTTGTGCACACACTGACTACATGACTCCACTTTTCAACTGGGAAAGAAGGTTCAAGGTGCAGGAATATAATGACCCGAGTTAGGCATAAGACAACCTTATTAGTTGCCGAACCTCTGCAGTATATTTCAAGCTGAGGTCTCTGCTATTGCGAAAGCAGCCGAACTGGCCTCTAATGCAACTGCAGGCAATTCCAGAGTCAACATTCACGTAGACAGCCAATCAGCAATCAATCCAATAACCTGGTATCGCATGTCAGTCAGAAGTATCTTGAGAAACAGGGCACTAGGGAAATTTTTATAGCAAGGCATCAGGGAAACAATGGAGCATGTCTTGTGCACTTGTCCCACATTGGCAAGACTACGCTGTAAGCATCTGGGGTTCCCACGGCATGATACACTGGACGAGGTATCGATATTAAGGCCGCAGAGTTTGTTAAAATTCACGTCAAGCGCAGGCATTCTAAAGGATGACTACTTCTCTGGAATCTAGGAACTGAACTCCATCTGGTATCGCAAAGGACCAAAACTGGTCTATGCGTGGCTTATTGGCCTCCCAGTTTCATCTGACCTAACCAACCTACATCACGTAATAAAAATATTATCTTTTCACTTTGGTTTAGTTTATATTTGTTTGAATTTGTTTATTTTGTAAGGAGATTTCAATATCTGTAAATTGCACTAAAATCATAATATAGGTAATAATCGCAGTAAAAAGCTGTGGGATTAGAAATAACATAAGATTAATACACAAAATCTAACCAATTTGAAATGAAGACCAAACCTTGAACAAAGTGCTGCGGTCCAGTTGAAAAAATCCATAAGCCGTCAATATCGGTTTCTTACGTATATTTTTCATCAAAAATTTATCCACCTAATGTAAAAAAGTATTTTTTAAATAATTTTTACGATTAGTAAAGTTCATATTACAGGACATAGTCATAATAATTTATAATTTTAATCACCATTTTGTCCAGTCCAGTTCCAGTGTGCGGAATTTTTGCAAGAATTTTGACGGTCTTGTTCGCCTGCAAATAGATATATATGATTTTTATCAAATTGCTAGGTCATTATATAATATTTATATTCGGTTGTCAAATTGCTTTGTCTTTTGAATTTCGCGGCTATGTATAAAGCGCTACAGAGCTCGTATCTATCAATACTATACATCACTGAAAGGTCTTGACATAACCTACAAAAAGACACTATGCATGATTAGTTTGAACATTGCGTACAACAGTTATAGACGGTTAAACATGGAGTTTACTAACGCCGAAATTCGCGCTATTTTAAAGTTTTACTTTGTGAAAGGCAAATCCGCTAGAGAAACGTTCTGCTAGATTAATGGTGTTTTGGGGGATGGTACTCTATCCCTTCGAACTGCGGCGGGATGGTTTCGATGATTCAGAGCGGGTGAAAACGACACCATGGATAAGCCAGCCGGCGAAAGATCTGTGACGACGAATACCGATCAAATCATGGAAAAGATCGAGTTAGATTGGCATGTGGCATCTCGTGACATTGCCCAGAAGATGGGAGTTAGTCACCAAACTATTTTAAACTATCTTTAAGGCTGGATACACAAAAAAACTTGATGTTTGGGTGCCACATGATTTGACGCAAAAACACCTTCTGGACCGAATCAACCCCTGCGATATGCTGCTGAAACGGAACGAACTCGACCCATTTTTGAAGCGGATGATGACTGGCGACGAAAAATGGATCACAGACGACAATATCAAGCGAAAGCAGTCGTGGTCGAAGGCCGGTAAATCGTCCTAAACAGTGGCCAAGACGGGATTGACGGCCAGGAAGGCTTTGCTGTATGTTTGGTGGGATTTGAATGGAATCATCCACTATTAGCTGCTCACATATGACCAGACGCTTAATTCTACCATCTACTGCAAACAACTGGAGCACTTGAAGCAAGCGATCGACCAGAAGCGTCCAGAATTGGTCAACAGGAACGGTGTAGTGTTCCACCAGGACAACGCCAGACCACACACTTCGTTGATGACTCGTCAGAAGCTACAGAAGTTCGGATGGCCCGAACATAGTGACAAGTGATTACCACTTGTTCCTGTCCGATGGCGAACGCCCTTGTTGGTGTAAAGTTGAACTCAAAAGAGGCTTGTGAAAAGTGGCTGTCCGAGTTCTTCGCAAATAAAGAGGGGGACTTCTACGATAGGGTATTGTAAAGTTTCCGTCTAGATGAAAGCAGATTATCGAACGAAACGGCACATATTTGAACTAAATCCGATCACTGTAAGATTTTTTTTTATAGCATTGAATAAAGAGCAAAAAAGCGGAAGGGAGATATTTGGCAACCTTATATCACAGTACTTTTTTCTCTAAAGTCTTAAAATTTTATATGAGCATAAAACCTAAAAAAAACTTTAAATTTGTAATTTAATTTTTAAAATCTCTAATATATATTGTTATATCCTCCTATCAACCCTGGTAGAAGAATTAGAATTTGATTAATGGTCTTTAAATGGACTGGTTGGACAATGCTTTCCTCAACATATATTAATCTATATATACATTTTGGGTTCGACAACAACTGCATGAATATTTGGGCTCCCTAATCACCAACTACAAATACTGAAGACTTTCTCTCAACAATTCTATCATATTTTCCACTTTAATGGCATACAAGGCATTTTAGTTTCGTTCATTATTATTAATTTACATATTACGTCAACCTTTATTTGCTTAAAAGAACGCATTTCTGTTGATTTTTCGGTTAGAAATATAAAGGTGTGTCATTATGTCGATAAATTCGAGTTGAAGTCACAAATTTTAATTCACAAATATATCCATATCTAAGAGATAAGAAAATGAAAATGCGTAGCACTCACTTATAAATAGAAATAATTAAAGGACCTACAGGATTTTGTGTCAAAATCGATATAAATTAAAAATATATTCGCAAAACTTTTAAGATGATTTTCAAATTTTAATCTGAACAAAATCATATTCGATGTCAGTTTGGTTTTATGGAACATACTTTCGTAGATATTATTAACAACGCACAATCAAAAAAATGCCTAAATATTTTTATTTTTTGCTGCACCAAATTTGGTAAAAATACTTTGCTAAAGTCTTAAATAATTTTAAATATCGTGAGTTATTCTTTAGCTGTCCAAATTTTACATAGGAAATTATGAGTAAATAAAACCTTGCCTCAAGTCGTCAGACTAATAATGCCCGGTTTCACAGTCCTTACTAAAGTTGTGCCCAAACAACATCTTAGTTAGGCATTGTTGCAGACTGAGTAATCGTTTACGTTTCACAGTCAATGCTTAGTTTCTATAAAATTTTATTATGATATATGGCAACGTTATGGGCAACATATGTTTTACAAATGACAACCATAAAAATAAGTTTGAAATATTTAAATTATAACATACAATACATAAATTTGCGAGGAAAGTTGTAACGAAAATGGATGAAAACAACAAAAGAACCCCGAATTTCAACGCTAGCGAGTCGGAGCAGCTATTGGAACTGGTGGAAATCCCAATCCGATTCCATATCTTTTTACAAAAAATAATTTCTTATTATTCTTCTTTTGACAAATAACTGAAAATTCAAAACAAAAATCAGCTGTTACTTAAGCACTGCTTAAGTCTCCCATTTTCAGTACTTAAGGGGTTACATACATACGTCCAGCAGCACCAAAAATGCGCTAAAAGAAAAACTTTTTTCAGAAGGGATAACCATAGAAATAAATATAAAGAAATTTTATGCAATGTTTATTGGTACTTAAAGTTTATAAAAAATCTATTTTAATTTTTCTTTACAAAAATTAGTACATAAAATATCACGTGAACCAAAGTAAATTAAAAAATTCGGCTCGACAGAGTATAACTTAAACTTCATTTTACAAGAATTTTTTTTATTTTTACAAATCCATCAACATTTCAAGGATAAATGATGCAGACCGTGGAGCAACTTTTTTTATTGTACTTTGGGTCACGTGATATTTTATGTACTAATTTTTGTAAAAAAAAATCTTGTAAAATGAAGTTGAAGTTATAGTCTGTCGAGCCGAATTTTTTAATTTCGAAAAAATTTTCAATTTGCGGAATTTAGAAAAAAAGTATGCGTTTTACGTCATAAATGTCGCAATTTAACTATGTTTGTAAAATTTTTTAATAAAAAATATCGAAAACCCGACTCGACAGACTTTAGAGAAAACATTTTCGAATATTTAAAAAAAAAATTGCAACAAAAAATGTTAAAAACTGTATGAGTTATCATGCAGACCGTACCGGGAAAAGTAGTTACGAGAAAAACGCCTTAAACTTTCACCTGTGTGCATTGAACTCTCGTCGGGCGGTCTGATTTTCTACCATAATTTTGTATCTGTGGGGGATTTTTACAATCGACTTTCACAGAAATCCACCTAAACCTATAAAGAATAATAACACTGTGGAACATTTTTGGGATTATTGTCTGGGGGATGAGAAATTCCAAGTCAGGGTGATGGTACTAGGTCAGTATAGTAAAACCCTCAAAGGGTTTGGCGTTTGTATGTGTCAGTTTTTTTTTATGACCTTTTAAATTTTGGAACATTTTTGGGATTATTGTCTGGGGGGTGAGAAATTCCAAGTCAGGATGATGGTACTAGGTCAGTATAGTAAAACCCTCAAAGGGTTTGGCGTTCGTATGTGTCAGTTTTTTTTTATGACCTTTCAAATTTTTTCCTTATCTTGATGTTTTTTCGCTTGGAATTTCTCACCCCCCAGATTAGCTGTTGTACTGTGTAATCTATTAAAAAATTTATTTTTTTGAAAATTCTGGACGTATGTAACCCCTTAAGCATAAATTAAAAAAATTATGAACTGTAAAACACTATTTTCCTGTTTTGTCTTAAACACAATTTAAGTATGGACGTTGAAACCGCGAATAACACTAGTTCTGTTCTAGCAATCATGCCTCATTGCCAATAGTAGTAATAATAAATTTTCGTTTTTTGAGGATTTTTTTTTTCATTTCCTCATAACTGTCCCTGATTTTTTTCAAAATTTTACCTCAGCATTGATTGTGTTTGACGTCATGGCTTGTATTAGGATCAGCATCGGTGGCAGCACCCAAATCAGAGCTACGAAGCAATATTCCAGAAATACAATGTTGAACGAAATGTTCCAACTTAACATTTTCAGCACAAATGCTGGGAATGAGGGTAATACGGAGAGAACATAACAAGTTTCCAACAGCATAAGCACACCATACACTTGACGCATTTGTTTACATAACAGTGAAATCAACTCAGCACGCAATAACAAAAGTTCATGTAATTTTAAACGGACCGCGATTTTCGATTTCATTAAATGAAGTTCGATCGCCAGCAGTCTTTTATTGTAGGCAGACAAAATATGACACAACACATGAACGATATAAATATACGTAGATATAATTATGAAACAATACGTTGGGCGAATTGTCACAACAAATGAAAGGCAAAGAATCAGCCAAAATGGCAGATTATTCATCCAAATAGAATTAAGTAGATTAATCTCGTATACTACAAAAATTACTAAATGAAAAATTAAAGTCCACCGAACACAACGATCTATGTGAAAATCACCTGCTAAAAATTGTTCACTATAAACACAAATGTGTTTATAAATCACATTTAACATTTCAATTCCAGTATTTCTTGACACAAAAATGTAAATACTCTGAAAGAGTTGTAGAACTGTAGCTGCAATAATTTGTACGAGGAAGAGTGTGTTCGCCGTTTTGAAATCAGCATACATTGTTAAATCACCACTGAATGCTAAATGTATGCTAATTAGAAGACAACACTCCATCATAATCATTGTTAGCGTGGTTATGCTCAGCGCGATAATTAGATCGCGTGCGGTTGAGACAAATTTCTTATTTTCCGGCGAAAAACTGGCCGGGCAAATGCCAACCAAACGCATAAGTGGCAAGTAAATTTGCCAATACTTAAATGCCGCCATTCTAAACGTTACTAAACTAACAACTCAACAAAAAATGTACTCGTATACATACATATGCTGCAACTGGCTAATTAGTTAATTGAAGCTTACAATTCTATTTTATCAAATATTAATAATCAAATATACAAATGTGTTGACACAACTTAGATCTGTTGTGGTCGTGCCACGGATGGAACTCAATATTAATAGCCTCATATAAGTACGGACGTCGAAGGTTTCGCTGAGCCAAAAGTTACGAAATTTCAATTATTGTTGTTCAATGTATTTGAAATACTCGACGCAGTACCCGCCGGGGGAAGCAGAGGAAGAGGAAGACCTTCACTCCGTTGGAAGGGCCAAGTGGAGAAGGACCTGGCTTCGCTGGGATATACAATTGGCGCCACGTAGCGAAATGAAGAAACGACTGGTGCGCTGTTGTTAACTCGGCTATAATCGCGTAAGCGGTGTCTACGCCAGTAAAGAATATTTGAAATAATCTTGTTATTAAGGGTGCAACTAGATGTCTACTACTACCGGCTAAAATACGCTAAATCTACAAAAACAACGCTCTCTTTTAAGACATTTTCATTTTATATTATTGTACCTACTTGTATGTACATACGGTACAGCGTAGGAGAAAGGGATTCGATAAAAATATATTTAGGATATATTTTAAATCACATTTTCTATCTATTTGACCTTTATTTCTCTCTTCCGCACCCAAGCCGTTAAGCGATGTAAAGATATCGATTTGTTCGGCGCAGAAGCCACTTTTTTTTAGAATCAGAGAGTGCGTATTAAACTGCAAGTTTCTGTCATGTTAATTGAATTTCATATTTAGCAAGCAATAATGCTATGCATATTTCGAGAACAGGGGCATAGAAAAGTAACGGGTGGGCCATCTAACGTTTTAAATTTGAATTATCTATATTTCGACATTGGAAACGTCAAATACCATTCGGAAAGTGACAGATATTCAGTAAAAAGTCTAAACTTTACGAAATGGGTCGCTATTCACTAGAAGAAAACTGGGAAATATTGAAAAAAAAAATAACCGAGGATGGTCAATTTTACCGAAAAATCATCTTTTCGGACGAGGCTCATTTCCACCTCGATGGTTACGTTAACAAGCAGAATTGTCGCATTTTGGGCACAGGACGGCGCTACGTGCCATACAGCAAACGCTACATTCAATCTTTTACGCCCTATCTTCGAAAATCGCATAATCAGCAAAAGAGGTGATGTGAGTTGGCCTCCGTTGGACTATTTTCTGTGGGGAGCTGTTAAAGATATAAGTTACGCCAACCATCCCGAAACAATTCAAGATCTAAAGCACGAGATTCAAGCTGCTGTAGCTGCCATAAGGTCTGAAACCATCGAGAAAGTACTCCGAAATTGGGTGGATCGGATAAGCTACGGTAAACTCAGCCGGGGTGGTCATTTGTCCGAAATTATTTTTCATAAATAAATTTCATAAAACAAGCTTTTAAATAAATGTTAGACCTTTGAAAAATATCAAGCTGTTTTTTTTATTGACTTTTTAGATTTAAAATTTTATATGGTCCACCCTTTACATATGTATGCTTGTCGTCCAATGTGTTTAGTTATATTCCAATTTCATATCTTGTAATTAGTTGCACTTATTGTTACCTTAAGGAGTTAGAAGTAGTAGGAATTTTCAAAAAAAATAATTTTTTTTTTTTTGCATTTTCGTTAAGTGTAATATCTTGAAAATATTATCTGAAAATTTCACGTTGATCCGATAATTAGTTTTTGAGTTATTCGACAAATAACAAAGGGAGCTCGGGCAATTCAAAGCGTCAGTGTGAAACTTTAAACGCGTTTTTCTAAAAACTATGTTTTTTGAACTGGTGACAACTGTAACTAGAAAACCGCTCAGTAGATTTTAATGAAATTTGTACAGCGTTTAGAATACATAATAAACTCAGGCCTGTTCAAAGGATTTTTTTTCAAAAATTTCGATTTTTTAAGACCAATTAACTGTTGATATTTTCCTAAAAATTTAGACAAAAATTTCCTGAGGCCGCCATTTTGTTAATTTTTGAAAAAATAATCCGTCGATCAGGCCCAGGATTATCTATTTTTAAAACTAATTTTTTTTGTCCGATAGATTTTATCTCCAAGGTCTTATGGTTGTCACCGCAAGTACTTTTTTTTTGGAACTGGGTCAACACAAACAACTATAACATTGGAAATGATTTTTTTTTTGAAATTTTCGTCACTTCAAGTCAACACATTCTGTAATAATGCCATATTATTACTTTTGTAAAATAACACGATTTAATAGCAAAAAAAAATACTCAAAATTCTCATTTTTTCGTGCCTCTGACTACCCCTAACCCCTTAAATTGAATCTAGGTGTACCATGTGGGCTGAAAAGGATTTGGTCTAATCGCAAGATGGTTCTGAAAACAAAAAATCTGTCTTAGAGTTAGCTAATAATATCTTTAGTTATAATATTGTCCAAGTTTCCGGATATTTAAGTCAATCTTTGACAAATTATTGACCTTAAAGTAACGCTACCTCTGTTATTTTACAATATGTGACCTGGTAAAAAAAAAACAGCAAAAATCAATTTTTTTTTGACACCTTAGCCCCCTTTTCGTAGACCAGGTCACATATAATAAAGTTTTGAAAAAAAAAAACAATGTTTTCAGATGGAAAAAATGCCATTAATGCCAACCAATGGCTTCATTCCCTGCTTATTCAATGAACAAGTATTGTTTCCCTGAATTTCAACTTTTAATATGAGATAAATTACAGAAATTACGCTATGAATGAGACGGTTCGATTCGAGTCATATT
>CM050325.1:84082376-84154367 GCA_027475135.1 Bactrocera correcta | reverse complement strand
TTAAAAAGTTTTGATATTCTAGAAAATCCGAAATAAATAAACGAAACATGTGTAAATAAAAAGAAATAAACTAAAACATATTACAATTAAAAACTTTATTCAAAACATAATAATAAAGAAATAAACAAATTCAAAAAAAAAATAAAAACAAATCCAAAAACAAAAAAATCGAAGAAATGCAAAAAATAAAAATAATAATAAATTCAATGAACACAAAAATATTATTTAAAATAACAAAAAATAAAAAAATAACTTAAAAATAAAAATAAAATAAATAAGTATTTTTTTGTTAACAAAATTGAATAAAACCCCTTAAAAACTTAAAAACGTATTTATAATTTAAAATTATATACACAAATTAGATATACATATATATGCAAAATATTTATTGTTAATTTCAAATTTTTGATATACAATACTATGTAAAAATATTAATAAAATAATAAAACAAAAATAAATTGTCTATAATTTTATTTTCAATTATTGTAAACGTTTGTACTTTTATTTTTAAAATATATTTTTAGAAGTTGGCTGACTATGCAGATAAAAAGAAAATAATTTCCTGGATAAAAAAAAATATAAAAGAAAATTAACAAATAATGAATAATAAACTTCAAATTTAAATATAAAACAAAATAAGAAAGCATACATTTCATTAGTAAAAGAATAAATTAATTGGAATACATGTTCTTATTTTTTCTTACTATTTTTTTTAATCAATTATATATTTTAATTTCTTATTTAAATTTATATGCATAAATAAAAAATAATGAAATACAAACAATAAAACTACAATAAATTATAATATATAATTGTAAAACAAAAATATTTAAGAAAATTTTAGTATTTAATTATTTGTTTTTTTTTTTTGTTTTCGTGTTTGTTTTAATTTTTAATTTATTGCATATAAAAAATTAAAAATTTATATAAAATTAAAAACCAATAAGAAACCGTAAATTTTGAATTTCTTTACTTTTCTTATTGATTTTTGTGTTATTTTTTAATTTCTTATAAACTATAATATTTTATATTTTTTTTAAATCATTTGTGTATATAGAAAAAATTATAAAGATAAAAGTAAGAAAAAGATAAGAAATAATTGTATATAAATTAGAAACAAAATTATTTCTAACTAAAAATATATATACGTATTACTATATATTTTCGTTTTTATTTGGTTCCTCTATATATATATGTATTTAATTTTCTATGCATTTGAGCAGGGTTGCAAATAATGCATTAAAAAAAATTAATAAATTTCTGAATAAAATTTTCTTTAATCACAAAACTGGATTAAATTGCCTTTAGGTTCAATCTCTAATACCGGATTCACACCCAATCACGGGAATATACATTTAAAAATTTATTGTATAGTTTTCAAACCCAAAATCGGAAGTGAAAATTGAAAATTGTATTTTTTAATTATACTTTCAATTTTTAATACCAAAAATTTCAATTACATAATTTGCAATCCTGGGTTTGATATTAAAATTATACGTTTACAAAGAAAAAATTATAAGATTAGAAATAAAAAAAATTACAACACATAATTTAAAAAGAAAAATAAATAAATAAAGAATATTGTCAAAAATAAATAAACATATTAATAATTATTTTCATTTAATAATGTATGGAAATAATATAAATATATTTGTAATTAATAATTATAAAAATATTTTTTATTTTTATCTTATTGTATATTTTACTTTTTCTTTGAAAATTATAAAAAAAAAATAAAAGCAAAAAATAAAATAATAAAAATAAAAATAAAACGTTAAAATATGAATAATAATCAATATAGAATATGAGTATGATAATATTTGTAATTTCTGACAAAAACTATTAAAACAAATTTAATTGATAGTATTATAATATTTTCAAAGTTTAACATAAAGTAAAGTATTTTTTAGGTTAAGACAAATTCCTGCATTCATTTTGTTAAATTTTTGCATGCATTGAAGAAATACGAAAGATAAAATAAAAAATATTACAAAAAAAATTAAAAATTTCCAAAAAAATTTAAAAATTTTTAGTTAATTTATTATAAATTAAATTGAAAAAATATATAAATTAAAAAATCTAAAATTATATTCTAAAAAATAAAATTAAAAAATTTCAATTAATCTATTGCAAATTGAAATAACTGTTTTTTTTTTTGTATTTATGGCATATCAGTTGTACTAAATTATTGTTGCTAACTATTGTGTTAGCAATATTTTCTTTGTTAGATAATTCTGCTACTGTAAGTATTGCAAGTGATAAGTCAAGGATAAACCGACATACTCGCATAGAATATATCAGATCGTATACGTAAATAAACAACAGTATATATGAACATACATAATTGCTTGGTGGGCTATAATGTTGATGATAACTGAAGTCTTAAATTTTTGAGAAGTAATTTACATCTGCAAATATTATTTATGTTTGTAAATTTGTAAAATATTTAATGTACATAGTACGTGGTTAATTAATATGTAATTTAAACAAACAAATGTATAGAGCTTTGCATATTCTATATTATAGGCTCATGCAGAAAATCATAGTAGCAGAAAACAGTGTGGTGAAAAATGATAAAATTCATACCTGTAATGGATTTGTTACTTCATTAGAAAGCAGTAGATATTCTGAAAACACGATATAAATATTTAACATACATATCTACATTTGTATTTACATATATTATTGTTTTAGGATTGCTGTTTCTTAGCATTTATGCATTTCTAGTTTATATTGTGTAAATGGCGTAGAGTAAATTTATGTTGTAGGAATATATTGATATTATACATTGTACAAGTATAACCTCAAATATAAAAATTATTTTATGATGTCATTAACAAATTATTTTAATTATATCATTTTTTTTTTTCAAATGACTTCATATATATTTGCAATTAAGTAACAAATAGCCCATTTCAACTGGGATTTCAATAACAGGAATAATAGAAAATCTTGTTTAGTTTTTTTTTTTCAAAATAAATAATAATAATGAAAATAAATCAATTGAATTTAAAACTTAATTGTACAACAAATTTTGCATAGTAAAATTACTATTTAAAAAAAAAATAATTTTACAGACTTTTTGTGTTAATATTATTTATTTATTATTATATTTTTTTAATATTAATATTATTTATTTATCATTATATTTTTTTTAATATTAATATTATTTATTTATTATTATATTTTTTTAACAATTTTCAATTGTCAAAATTTTTGTAATGACCGAAAATTTGTTTTTTTTTGCAAAGGAAAAGTTAAAAATAAATTTCATAATTGAATTTAATTTGCTAGAGCCTTTGTTAAATTCTTTAGAACTTAATAATAATTATCAAATAACGTAGTTTGTTTAATTTTATAAATTTAGGAGCACATAGTGCAAATTTCACTTTTAAGGCCAATTCAAAACTTAAAAAAGTTATAAAATACTTAAAAAAATTTAGTGTTTAAGTTTTATGCAATGAATAATTATGGAGAGTCTACTTAATATTTAAGTACATTAATTTTATATTTGTATATATTTTATATATGTATATATATTTATTGTTATTATATACATATATATGTGACCTGGTCTACGAAAAGGGGGCTTAGGTGTCAAAACATCAATTTTTTTTTCATTGTTATTGACACCTAAGCCCCTTTTCGTAGACCAGGTCACATATATAATATATTTTTTTGTATAATCTCGGTGTCTATTAAAGACGAAGATATACATATATATTTTTTTATTAAATATTATCATATAATTAGTTTTTTTTTTTGTATTGGTACTGATAAACCAAAAACGTTTACCAAATTTAGAATTACTTTCACAAGAAGGCAGCCAATCAAACTCTAAATCACTTTTGAAGTATGTGTTTCTGTTTGCAAAGTTAAATAAAAAACACACTTCAACAATTTTATATCTATTAGACATTTTAAAGGCATTTTATGCCATTTTTATTGATTTGTATCATAAAGATTTATAAAATAATTTTATAGTACATATTGCCGAATAGTTTTAATGCCACTTCGGTAATATAAAATTTAATATAAAACCAAAAAATATATATATATTTAAGCAATTTTTAACGATTTTATATAAAATCAAAAACTATAAATAATTTTAAGTTTTTGATGATTAATTTCATTTATTATTTTGTTTTAATTGCAAGTATTTTTAAACACCTTGAATCACATTTCGCTGGAACTTTAAAAAATTTTTAAGTTAATATTAATCTACAAATTTTGATTTAAAAATTAATTTTTAGAAAATATGTGTAAATAAGTACACATTCATCGCCGCTAATCGCAGTAATTTTAGTTTATTTTATATTAATTGTTTGTTTTATTTGGAAATTTTTGGTTTGCTTTAAGAAAATTGATTTAATGGTTTTTTTTGGTCTTAAATCAGATCTGATCAAAACAAAAAAAAACATTACAAAAACAAACTCCACGCTATTTACACAATTTGTTGTGAGTGCTGCGCAAATTTCATTTTATTAAAGTATATATTTGCTTAGTATATACTTTTTATTTTTAAATTTTGGTGTATTTGTTTTACATAATTTTTTATTTAAATTTTGTGTATGTATTTGCTTTTTCCATACTTTTATCGTTTTTAATTATTTAAGTGCTTCAATTTTGTTTCGCATTATTCGCAATAACTCAAACGACTTGTTTGCCATGGACATCGGATTATAGAAGTGCAAAACACCCTGGGGAAAAATGCTTTAATATCAAGTAACATGCTTAAAGAGTTTGTGCAAACGCCTACAAAAACTGTTCATCACCACAAAACACCCCACTGCGGTTTTAAAATTAAATAAATATTTATATACATAATTATAGCATCATTTCGACATCAAATGCAGCTCAACAGGTAACGCCATTTTCCTAAATTTACTGATTTTAGGCATAACCAAATACATATTTACAGTTACACACACGCACATACACACACATACACCAACATTGCTTTGTAAAAGAACAATAATAGTAGACATTAACACACCATTTACGCTCGCATTTGAAATCACATTATTATTCCTCAGTTGCAAAAGTTCAATGGAAATTATTGAAATAACACGCGTAACACACAGCAATTGAGATTGAGTTGAAAACAGAAACTAGCAGTTTTGTAGTTGACGTCATATGATAACACTTAACAGCTTTCATGGCTGTGTAGAACTTGGAAATAATTTAAGCGTTGTTTGAAAAAATACATAAATGTTATAATAGTTCCGCTTGCTAACGGTACACACAGCATATTTAGCATTAGCACACTTTTCAACTTTTTGTAGTTGTTATTTGAGAAAAAAAATGTACACTGTCTAAGCGTAAATAAAAAGTGGGAGCGAAGCAAGCGCGTAATTACTTCTTAAAGCTAGCACAAAGATTAGAAAATCCACTAATTTTAAGTTACTTAAGTGCGTAATCGCCAAATATATGTATATATATATATCTGTATATCTGTCTGTATAGATTAATATTGTAGGTATACAACAATACAACTCCCAATTTTTAAATTAAAAGATCTAAGTAAATGTAAAAGAATTAAATAATTTTTAAAGTTTACAGTTAGAAAGTAAAGAACCCGTTAAATTAAGTGCTAGCAGAAGCATTCGAGGCCGCACTGCTAACTGGCTCCTCTTTTTTGACTGACGCTGGCGCCAGTGCTACATTAGCTCCTTCGACAGCGTGTAAGCCACTAACCAAGCTGGCATTACCAGTGGTTTTAGCATTGAAATCTTCGAGCACTGTAGATTTTTTAATCAACCCCGCAGCGTCCACATCCTCCAATAATGCTACCGCTCCTAGTGGTGGTGGTTGTTGCTGCAGCTGGGGCTGCTGCTCCTTTACACAACGCACCGCCTCCTCGATCCCTGTGAGCTTTTGTAAGCTTTGCAATGTCTCCTCATTGATTGTATGCTCCGGTGAGATGTTCTCTTTGATTTCTTGCTTAACTTCGGTGGGTATGAGCGCAATATCGTGCTGTTCTGTTGTTAGTGTAATATTACCGACGCCACTTCCATCAGAACCGCCTGATAAAACGTCATTTGTGTTGCCGCTAGCACCGGTTGTAATACCAGTGTACGTATTTGTTGTTGTTGCTACTGTTGATGTTGTAGTAGCCTCATTTCCAAAAGAGAGATTTTGTCGAAAGACCTTACTTAACTGTTGCGAGGCATGGACGAATTTTTGCAAGAGCTGTTGTGAAGAGGCGTCACTTAAAGTGCAGTCACTAACATTGAAAGCTGCAAAAGAATGTGTCAAAAAAGGGAAAGTGATCATCATATATCATTATGAAATATTTATTATAGTGGGGTTTGAATTTATGCGAATGAAATAATAACAAAACCGAAAAATACCACCCAACATGTTTTTTTACTGTATAATAAGGGGTACGCCTGATGTAAAATTATCGATTTTTCATATTTCGATAGGTTATATCTTTGAAAATAATTTATAAAAATTTTAAATCGACATCACAAAGAATTTTTGTGTCATAGCCTTCTAAAGTGATGGAGCTAATTTTATTTAAAGACGATTTCTTCGAATGTTTATTTTTCCAATCTTGCTTGAGAACAAACGATCCGATCACTAACAATTTTTTTCTGCATCTTCTTTATATTAAGGGTTTCAATAGACATGTAATTTTCATGAACAAATACATACAACGAATATAATATTATGGCCAAGAATTTATTATAAAAATAAAACTTGTCATTATGTTTTAAAACTGCGTTCGAATAAGTTCTAGCCTGGGCATCTTGCCTTTAAGCACTTTTGCTGCAATTGGGGCAATATGTCAGCAAGAAACTCTCTTCCCAGGCGTCAATTGTTTCGCGCATATCTCCGAAGACAACCCTACAAACAATAGTCCAGCAGAGTACGATCATAAGAGGCCACGCCACAGGCGCACGACGCGATATAAAGCGCTCATCAAAAGTTACCTTCAATAAATTGATCGCTTCACTAGCTGCATGACATGTAGCGCCGTCTTGTGCAAAGCAAAGGTCGTTCGCATCAGCGTCTTCCAATTCAGACTCGAAAAAGTCTTTAATCTTGTCTCTATAGCGATCCATAGACTGAAACATTATGGCAGCCCTCATTTTTGAAAAAAATATAGACCAATGACTCCCTCTGTCCATAGCGACAATCAACAATAGATTATCGTCACTCCAAATATGATAATTTGGTCTCATTCAACCAAAAGTGAGCTTCATCGATCGGTTGACATCTCATTTTGGGCCCATTCACCGAACCTGCGACGCGCTTGATAGTCGTTCGGCTGTTTGTATTTTGGAAACAAATTTGCAGTTTGCAAACGTTGTTGCGGACTAAGTTTGTTTGTTATGAAATTGCAATCCAAACTAAGTATAAATCAAGTAACAGCTGTCAAAAGACCTACTCCGAAGTATTGGCGCATTGGAAATCACACGTCTTAAAAAAACAAACGTTAATTCTCCAATTTTGGTAAGCCAAAAACTAGATCTCTGACAAATAACGATACTGCACTGGATGTGTACAACCACAGTAAAACCAATAATCGCTTATGGAGCAATTGCCTGGTCGGAGTGAAAGTAAATTCAGTCAGAACTGCAAAACTCCAAAAACTAGCGTGCGCTTGTATAACAGAATCCATGAAAACATGTCTCACAGTGGCACTAAAGTCTTTACTAGACCTTATACTTCTCACGAATTTATAGAGCTTTCGCAAAAGAAACCCCTATTAACCATGAACAAAGATGGGACAGGAAAAAGAAAGATCGTATCATCCACAAAAGCAGCAGAAATAAGGAAAATAGTTCCTCTATCCAATTTTAATAGAGGTATGAAAACAATATAACTCACTTGAAATTCAGCACAGGTTTAAAATAAAACAGAAATCTTGGGAAGGAAGAAATAAAAGCACACTTACAGTTTTGGTACACAAGACAACAGACGAAATCGGCGCCGAGAGGAAATACTGCATATAGTAATTTGCAGAACAGCCAAGCTGCACTGATAGCAATATCATCAATCAAATCGCACATGATATGGGAATGTGTGAGGGAACTAAATGCAGTAAGAGAACGTAATAAACTTCGGCTACTTAGGGTTTCGGGACATAAAGGAATTGAAGGAATCGAATTAGCAGACTTGCAAAAGAAGCGGCATTGCTCTTTTTCCAATAGGCCCTCACACTATAAAAATCGAACTGAAACATGATGAAAAGAAAATAAGGACAGTTACTGGTATTGTAGTGACGGAATAAGACAGGCGATTAATAGACGATTACAATACCCGCAGATTTAAACATATTTAGCAAAAATAACTAAAGAATACTAATAAGATTTCTAACGGGATATGCACAAAATAGCAATGAGCTCTGACGAAACTTGTCGCTTCTGTGAGCTAAAACCCGAGACGCGGGCGCACATCTTTTCGGAATGCATAGGCAAATGGCTGGACGAATGCTGACGCGTCTATGAATCATGCAGCCAAATGTACAAAGTCACATTAAATAAATTCATCAATCCCTCAAGCTGCCTTAATTTTCAAAGGCCCTAGGATTGAACGAAACAATATAAAAGAATTAGTGGGCACTATAGATCATGGCCGCATACACTCCTTATCTATCTATCTATGATATTGTATTTGTGAAGGCTATTACAGGTTCGGGTTAAGTTTGTTTCTTGTTTTAATTGAAATCAGATTCACCAGCAAAGAAATCTCTCACCTGTAGCATTATTAATGGCAACTGTTGTATTCAAAGTAGATGGAAGTATAGCTGTAGGATTTGTTTGTGGTGGCGTACTAGCCGCTGACGATGGTTGTGTCTTATTCTCAGGCGATGAGCTACGCTGAAAGAATAGTGAACGTAATTTGTCCACAGCGCCTGGATTCGCCATCCACGAGACTTTACGTTGGCGTTGCTGTGATTCTTCCGTTGTTAATGGCGACGCAGAAGACGAGCTCAAATCGGTTGTTGAATTTTTGGTGAGCGTAATGTCGTTATCATTGTCATTGAAAACGGCAAGTGGGCAACGAGTAGTAGCTGCATTTAAGAGTTCATCGCGCAAACTGAGCTCACCAATAGCACCAACATTACCACCAATACCATCAGTGGAGTCACTCGAACTACTGGAAAATATGGGTGACAGCGGTGAGGATGTCGTTGTTGATGAGGAATTCGAATGCAGCGACGCAGGCGATGTCGATGATGAAGAGGACGACGACGAACAGCTGGGCGATAATGAAGTAATGTTAGAATTCTGTGTATTAGTAGTGGTAGTAATAGTGGCGGCGGTTCCTTGACTGTCGATTGTGGATATTTCATTAGTGTTTGGCGGTGAGAGTGGTTGTTGTTGTTGTGGTTCACTTGGTTGCAGTGTTGTTTGCGCTGCTGGTTGTGATATTTCTGCTTGTAGCGTCGGCATTTCGGCTATTGTTTTTGTACTATTAACTTCTTTTTCAGAAATATTCTGACTAAAATCAGGAATATTTGTGCTTGCGTTGCTGCCGCTGTCTTCGGCAATGGCGGGAGTTGGCGGTGTGACTATAAGTGTTGTATGTTGAACCACAATCTTGTCACTTTCGCCGCCGTGTTTAATAGCAATTGTGACTTTATCTTGTTGAGTTGCTGTTGCTGAATTTTCACCCGCCGCTTTGGTGTCAACTACTGGTACTACCGCCGCTATTGTTGTTGCTGCCGGTTCTACTAGCTGCACTTGTGCACCAGAGTATATAGTGAGCTTGGCATTTTCCGGTGCATGCTTAGCGATCGGCGTAGGCGGCAAATGGATCGGTGGTGTTATTGGCGGTAATGAGCGACTTGATAATGGCACGCGTGGATCTTCGTAGATTTTCGATACCAAAAAACGTGAGCGTTGTGACGATGAAAATCGTTTAATCGATTGTGTCGACGATGTAACAGTAGCCATTGAGGGCAGCGAACTGGACGTTGGGAGTGAGCTGGATGTCGCCGCCGGTAGGGCGCTCAATGAACTCTTATATGGCATATCAGCGGGCATAGAAACGGTGCTACCATTGCTGTTGGTGGCTAGCGATGATGTAGATGATGCAGTTGAGGGCGGTGTTTGAGCCAGGGGCGAGGTGACCGGACTGTCTTCGGTGACACGAAATACCTGAAAACGACTGCGATTTGGCGAAGAAGATGGTGAAATTGTTGGTGGACTGGGCACTGGTGAGCGCAGACGTGCACCGGTTTTTCGCTTCGCTTCCAACTTCGTATTGACCGCCGATGGTGCTGGGGAGGCGTTGGCGGTCATCACGCTAGTAGACTCGAAGAGCGGTCGTGTATGGCAGGTCAATGAGATTTTGCGTGAGCCCATATAGTAGCCGCTGCGTCGTTTATTAGCCGCGCCACATGTATGTGATTTGTCCGATTGTAATTGCGCCTGCGTTTTTTCATTACGCGAACACATTGAGCGCACGTTTTCCAATACGCGCGTATAGTCCATGTGCGCCTCGCTGCCCACCTGAGAAGGAAGATAAAAAATTAAAGGAAAAAATTGAATATCCAGTAATATTATTGCCAGTGTAGACATGCTATTTTTAATTAAATAAAACTTATTGAGAAGCAGGTAAGCAGAATAAGTATATGAACCGTTATTTTCCATTGCATATAGATACAAATATATTATTATATTTTATAAATTAAATACGTGCAAGACAAATGTAAGCGCCATTTAGCAAGCAAAAAATAAGCCATTCCATCAGCCAGTAATTTGTAGAGTCTAATGACCTTACTTACACACTCCGCTGATTTTGTCGTCTGTTGGTTGTATAAATCCGTGACATGTGGCACTATTTGTAATTTTTCAAACTTGAACGCAAAACATGCAAAGTACAAAATTATGTTCATGATTTTCGTTTTCTAATGAGTTTTCAAAGGCATGTTATATAGTTTTGGAAGATTATAATGATACTTTAATCATCAACCAGCAATCTAATTAGGAAATTCGAACTCATAGGCGAGCATGAAACTTCAACTAACAGTCTCTGTACAAATAATCAAATTGAAAATATTGTTCTATATTTTCTAAAAGTCCAAAGATATAACCGAAATTTATACGACCTGGCCCCTTCCTTTTTAAACCAATAATATTTATACCCTGAACAGGGTATTTCATTCATCATTTTCTCTTCAAGAAGCTGCTCATTTGTCGGAAGTGCCGATATCGGACCACTATAACATATAGCTGTCATACAAACTGAACGATCGGAATCAAGTTCTTGTATGGAAAACTTTCACATTTGACAATATATCTTCACGAAATTTGGCACAGGTTATTTTTAAGGCAATAATGTAATCTCCGAAGAAATTGTTCAGATCAGGTTAAATATAGCATATAGCTTCCCTACAAACTGAATGATTCGGAATCAAATGCCCCTTTCATGGGAAACTTCGGTCAGACGAAATCTTCACGTTTTTGTTTGTTCTTTATAATAAATGGGCCAGAAAGAAATTGTAAAAGATCGGTTAACTAAAAAGCATATAAGCTATCACAACAAAAAATAAATTTAAAAAGACAAAATACTACTTTTAAATAATACCGCTAAATACTAAGAAGAAAACGGTAACATATTTATGTTGTTGTGGTAAGATATTTCAAAAATTTCTTGAATTGCAGAACTTGAGGAATTCGGCTGACAGTTCTTGGACGATTAAAATCCGACTAACCGTAAAATAAAAAAATACTTCGGATTCTAGTAATGTAGCCGCGTAGTTAGCCAAGAAGTTAATAACACACAGAAGGAACTTATAATAAACATATGTGACCTGGTCTACGAAAAGGGGGCTTAAGTGTCAAAAAATTATTTTTTTTTATTTTTTTTATTTTTTTTTCAATTTTTTTTTTTTTTTTTTATTTTTTTTTTAACACCTAGCCCCTTTTCGTAGACCAGGTCACATATACTTATGCATACATAAATGATCAGCTTGGCGATTCGATAGGATTTGTCTGTATATACGCGCCCTAGTTTCAGTTTTTGAGATATCGATCTGAAATCGGACCATTAAGCATATAGCATAGCTGTAATACAAACTGAACGATCGGAATCAATTTCTGGTATGAGAAACTTTTTCATTTGAAGAGGTGTCTTTACGAAATCTGTCTCGGCTTATTGTCCAAAGCAGCGTTACAATCAACGAGAAATTTCCAGATCAGACTACCATAGCACATAGCTACTAACTGAACGATCAAAATCAGGCATTTGTATGGGAAACTTTTTTATTTGACTAGCTATCTTAACGAAATGCGACATAGTACCTTCAAGTAATTTTACATGGATTATTTTCCATAACAATGCTACAATATCCGAATCCGAATAAATTTTTAGAACGGATGGTATGCTATAGTCCAAACAAATTGTTCAGATCGGACCACTACAGCATTAAGCGGCCACCGACCAATCAAAATCAAATTCTTGATTAACATCAATATTAAATATACTTCATGATCGCCTGATGAGCTCAAGACAAGATTTTAAATAACACTAACGCTGAAACAATTCAAATAACGAGTTCGTAACACAACTTCAAAGCATCACTTAACTTTACTATTTGTAAAACCGTACTCACCGACAAACGTTTCGGCTCATCATCGATATCGATTTGCGTGATTGTTGTATTTGATTTGAGCACTTCAGCGATTTTCGTTAGACTCTCCACTTCTAACTTATTGTCGCGTATATCTAGGCGCTGCAAGGTGCTATTGCCACCAAAAGTCAGAATAGAAGCCAACGTCTCGATGCCATTCGCACTAAGGTGTGCACTCTGCAGACCCAGTGTCGTCAGCGTCGTATTGCGCATGAGACTATCTTTTATTCGTGTGACGAAATCATTTGATAGGCAGTTTTTGCCAATGTTTAGCAATTCAAGAGAATTGGTCTCCGCTAGCAAGTTCGCTATGTAGTAGCCAGCCTCTTTACTCAAATTATTATTCCACAAAGCGAGCGCTTTCAAGCCGCTGGGCGTCTTCACCGCGGGCTCGGTGCGTGCATCCGATTGTCGTTGTTGCCGCGTAAGTGTATCATTTTTGGTAAGTTTCTCATTTAGCTGTGATGAAGTGGAGAAATTAAGATCACTACTAATGCTCCCGTCCAGTGAATTGTCACTGCAAAGGCTATCTGAACTCTGCGAGCGATGACGAGTGGCAGGTGTAATGAAGGTGACCGATGACTCTGTACGACGCATACCCTGACTAGCGCCGCCTGGCGAGGTCGACGGTGGCGGTGGTGTTGGTATTAATCGATTACCATGCGCTTCCTTATCCTTAGTCACCAGACTGTCAGAGACGATAGTGACTTTTGGCATTGATGGCAATTCATTCAAAACATTTTCATGTATATCCGCTGCTTTAGACGCTGCAACTGTTTTTGTTGTTGTTTGCATTGTAGAAAGTTGCTTTCTCTTGCTCGTTCGACGCCTTTACCACACTGGCATATGTGTTGGCTGTGAAACCCGTATTTGGTGTTATTGTTCGACAATTCGCATCAATATCCTCCTCCAATGCGCTTAGTGGTGAGACACCCAATTGTCGTGTGTTCAATGGTGACGGTGGTGTTGGTGTAGAAGTTGGCGTTACACCCGCGTCAGCCAAATACTCTGTAGACTCAGTAGCTATGGTACCCGTTTCAATGGCTACACCTTTCCCAATATCGTCCATCGGCGCACCGTCAAAGGAGGACGATAGCCGACTATATTCCTCTGGCAAATGCCTACTAATATCACCTTCGGAGGCACTTTCAAATGCAGAATCAGTACTGTGCGTATCGTCAAAATCATCGGCCAGCTTTGAGTTCTTATTCACATCGACCGCCTTCGAGGCCGGTAACTGTTGCTGCAGTAATGTTGTTGTTTGCTCTAGCTGTAAACGATCGTCATCAACGATATTAGAAATGGCGGCAGGTGCTTCGGCAATCGTGCAATCACCTTCGCCGGCGGTTACTTCGAAGATATCGGTAACATTTGGCGCGTTCGCTTGCTGACCTAAGAGTATATTTTGATTCTGATTATCCTGATCTTGTGCCGCCGGTCCGCCTAAGTCGTGATACTTTCTGCAAACGTCTTCGTCGCGACTAATGTCGGAAATTGTGCTGCTTGTTGTATTGTTGTTGCCATTGTTCTCATCATTACTTGATGGCGAGCTGGCCGATATAGTCTCACTATGGTTGTTACTGTGACTAACGGTTCCTTCACCACTACTCCCATTACTGCTGTTGTCAAGCGTTGTGATGCCTGGATCTGTCTCCGAAGGTGTAATATCTGGAAAATTAGATATAAACATTTAAATTATATTAAATATAAATTCATAGAAAATTAAATTAAATAAATTTTATTATATTTGTCCGTAATACTACATGGATAATAAAATAGAGTTACCAACGGTTTGTAAATTTCCTTATATATAAGTAAAGTGATAGATCAATAGATCAATTAAAGACCGTCACGCGATATTCGGGTCTATGTAACCGGTACGGATCCGAATTTTTATTTTGTCAAAAACCGGAAGAATTCCAAATTAGTGCAGGTTGTCTGCAATTCAACTTAATTACAAATATATGGTTGACAAAATTTGAACGAATTTTAATGAAAATATTTTAATAAATTTATCCCAGAGAGGTCATTGTACTGCGAGCACAGCAAGCGACGATCAGCAACCATCACTGGTGGGGTTGCGAAAGCCTAAGTGAACCATGTTCCATTGACACTCTCGAGGTGAGGCTAAAGATTTTGAAGGACACAACTTGTCAAAGTTGCAATGAATAAGATGAAATGGAAACATCTAGATACTTTCTCCACTGTCCAGCTTTCGCCAGACTAAACTTAAAGCATCTCAATTGCCACACTTTTTGCGAACCCGGCAAATTGGCGGTATTTTATTGATATAAGCCGCCTCAATAAATTTGTGGCAGGCTCTAGGCGGTTTGTGGCTTTGCGACGGTCCTTTTGATTCATACCTAGGAGCTCTGAGCGTCACATCGGACAAGCACCTCCAGCTGTCCTCACGAGAATTCAGTCTATTCATCTAACCTGCCCTAATTGTAGTTTAGTAGTTTTTTGAGAGCTATAAAATTTTATGTCTGATAAGAGTTATCGCACATTTATTAATTTCAACTTAACCGTTATATTGGAAATACTGTGGTTATTATATGATTAAACCGATTTTCACTGTAGATAAATAGGTTTTCAAAATACTTCTTTTTAGCAAGTTTGACTGAAATACACGTAGGTTAAGCAGTTACTGAAATATGCTCATTAAAGAACCTGAGAGGACGCGGCCTCGCCCACTTTTCAAATATTTTTAGCTCACAGGTGTCCCCTTTTACCAGGATACGTTATACCAAATAACAGTTTTGTATTTCAATTTGGAGTTTAATTATAGCAATTTGTATGTTTTTTTCTTTAAAACCGACTCCGACCATTTCTTGGTTGTGCACTACTCCTGGTTACCAAGTTTTATTAGGATATATCATTTTTTAAACGTATCGGAAAATTCTTTTTGTATCGAATTCGATGCGGATTAAATGATTGAAACCAAAATAAAAAATATGTTGAATGGAAAAAAACAAGAAATTCTGCATCCACCATTGACTCCGTAGCAACATGTTGCCGGAATATAAATATAGTTTTCTTTTTAAAACAAAACATACCAAATCTTAAAAGTAATCAAAACTCACCTATCAACACCATTTCCGCCACTTCTTTAGCTTGACCTAGCTTTGAGTCCGTCGCGCTTTCCACTCGCGCTGCCACACGCGCCAATAAGTCGCTTGCCGCCTTCATGTTGGAGTTACCCTTATGCGTATCGTTCGATGCGCTTGTCGTCCCCGTTGCCGCAGACGTATCAAATATATCATCACTGGTGATGCTTGCATCTTCAGAGCCACATGCCGCTATGGTATCTGTGGACAAATTCGACGCACCCTCTTCGCTGCTGCTTTCGCTATTCATGGACAATAGCTTATCCAACATTGATTGCCCAGTTGGCGCAAATGTACCATTTTTATGATTGCTTGATTTTACTGTATCCTCCGTGTCGTCATCACCGTCCATTTCGTCCAAAGATGACACATTGGACGCTGTTGTTAACGCCACAACAGCGCCAACTGAAGATTTGCCATTTAGAATTGTGTTGTTTGCTTGTGACACCGTTACTTCAACTAACACCGCAGCATTTGTGACTTTATCTGTTGTCTTTAGCGTGCTAAAAACGTCCGTGGAGTTATCAACATTGCTTACTTTCTGTTTGCTATCTGGAACTTTATCTTCACTTTCACTATTTTCCGCGTTTTCGTCAACGCTGCTCTTACTACTGGCATTGAACGAATCGCTAGAGTCTAAATCAGTTGTTTGTGATGCATCAATTGATGACAAACTGTCGTCGTCATCTATTGCCGCCGAACGATGCAACATCGAACGCCGTTCCAATTCACTGGATTGCAGTATTAATGCGTCGACGATGTAAAGCAGACCCATATCTCTAATATTGTTGTTGCTTATATCAATCAGTTCAATGTAGTGATTGTATTTCAACAAAGAGCCAATAGCTTCAGCATCTTTACAATCTAAATCATTATGTGCTAGCCATAGCTCTTTAAGTATGGAATTTGAGCGCAATTTAAAACCTGCAATAAATACGAGTTTTTATTATTGTAAATTTATTGAAATATAGAGAAAATATAACAAAAGTCAGTCACTTACATAAGCCATCCAGCGCACCCCTCAAACCACAATGTTCCAATTTTAAGGTATGCAAATTAGATGCACTTATCGCCAGTCCCAAACCATCGGCGCTTTGCTTCGAAATTGGATTGCCTTGTGCGATTAGAACACGCAATTCTTCGCTATGCTTCACCATAGCCATGCAACCAGCCCAACCGCGCATGGTCATACCTTTGGAATTGGATGAGATGTCCAATTCATGGGTGGCCTCATAATACTCGATCATTTCGAAGAGTGCACTTGTCGCCCATTCGTCCAGATCACATGATGAGAGATCTATACATTTGTACTGTACCTGCAAAATATACGGGAGTACGAGAAAAATATATGTTTACAACAATATTTTTTCGCAATCCACCAGTGTATCGAATGTATCGATTACCCGTTTAAAAATTTCCTCCAATGCTTCACAATCGCTGGCCGCCAATTTAATTGTTTTTAACGATAGCACTGGCTGACGTTGTTGTTTATTTAATTCAACACCTTTCAAGTGATCCAATACAGTCTGTAAGGGTTTTGTTTTATGTTTGCGGCATGACATCACATAGAGTTCGGCAATTTCGGAAATGCTCTTAACCAAACATGCTAAATGAAATGATAAATGATATTAATGTATGTATATGTATATTTATGTTGCTTGGTAGCTTAATATTTATTTATTTGATAAAATAAAAAAATTAAGCAAAGGTTTAATTTACGCTATAATACCATTGACAAGTACATTTAGTGTGGCATAAAAGGGTATAAAAAATGTGTATTGATTTTGATCGTTCAGTTTGTATGGTAGCTTATGCTATAGTGATCCGATCTGAATATTTCTGGAGTTGCCTAAGACAATAAGACACATATGTCAAATTTCGAGAAATTATCTTGACAAATAAAAAATGTTTTCAAACGTAGGTTGCCTTTTATATTTCGGGATTCGAGAACAAAAACAAATTAAATCATCGATAATCGATTTATTGTTTTTCAAAATATTCTCCATTAAAATCTATATAACTTTGCGTGTGCTTAAACAAATTTTCCAAACACTCTTGCCACTCTGATTGAAGTATCTTCAAAACATGCCGTTTGGAACGCATCAACCGTCTCTTCAGGTATCAAAAAGGAAGTCTTTTGACTTAGTGACTGTGTCAACAAAGTGATGTTTTGACTGCTCAAAAATGAAGTTGTTTCAATCGGTTTGCGGGAGCTGGCATTATGGTGGTGAAAAGTTATCCGTCTTCGGTGGTTGGTTTTCCTAACTTCTTGAAAGACAATTGGCTAAAGATTGTGTACCACTCAGAATTTACTGTTCTGCATTGTTATAGTGGTAAGGTTGTTTCCAAAAAATAAGTAACCATTTGCTTGGAAGTTCTTCGTGCACGAACAGCTTTTGTTGGATTCGGCTCATCTTGAATAACCCACACAACTTGTCAGTGTGTTTTACGTGGGATCCTGCTTGCGAAAGCTTAACTCCACGGTGCTCAGAAGCACAACGGATCAATACAATGCGTTGATCAGCGCCCTGAAAATTGGGTAAGGATTTTCAGTACCAATCGGCAGTGTGGCATGGACACACTAACCACCTTGGTAGGGTTCGAGGCCCGTCTAAAACCTCTGCCGTACTTTGGGTCCGGCACCCGGTTGCAATGCAACTCCACATTCAAACTGACAGTCAGTTTTTCCCGCGATTTGGGTTTTAATCACAGCCACCACGAATCTCCAAAAAGGGCCAAACCCAATGAGCAGATTGGAGTTACCTCCAAGGGCTACTGCTCCCCTGTGGTACCAGGTTAAAGTCTTTGGTATGACCTTGTAACAAGCTACTACCAGTTGAGTTTCCACACAACTCTGGACTGGCGGCCAGGATCTTAGTCCCTCTTACAACAGGCATGCCTTACCCCCGAGGGGATTCCCCTAAATACCCATACAGTTGACTGCTCTTTTCTTTCGGCGCTTACACATAAATCCACGATTCACCATCTGTCAGTATTTCGTAGGCGTGTTTCGAAGACCGCTATTTTTTAACGCTTCTCTCAACTAATCGACAGAGCCTTTTTGAGCGATCGACAAATTGTGTCCAACGTGAACAAATTTGTTTACAGTTAAATGCTCATGCAATAATGAATGTAAGCTAGTCCTACTAATGCTCATAGTTATCTTGATCTCACAATAGGTCACATGACTTATGACAATATTAGTTTGCACACAGCATTAATAGTTTCTGGAACAACTGATTTTGGACGACCTTCACGAAATTCTTTGGAGTGATCTAACACTGGTTTTTGGTGGAGCTTCTTCGTCAAAAATCTAATTAAGTTCAAAGATGTACTATTGCCGAGTTAACCTCCGTCGAAAGTTGTAAAAACTTAACGAAATAAATATTTTGAATATTTTAAGTTACTGTAAACAACACAAATAGCAGTCGTATGTCAAAACGTGCTGAGTATATACATATGTATAACATCAAAAATGTCAAATATTATAATAAAGTTGTCAGATTGTAACCCAAATATAAAAGACAACATACATATTATCGGGAAAAGATATCAAAATATTTGAATTACAACAAGATATCTCAGATTGACCGATATTATCGGGCTTGAAATGTTGATTTCGACAATTTGTAGACTAATCTAGTCCTTCATAATATTAATAGAAAGCCAATGGATTCGTTATTTAATCAGTATTGCTTTGTACCATAGTTTAACTGCTCATATCCTGTATAATTCACTGAAGAAACGACTTAACTTTATTGAAACCTAGAGATCAACAGTTAAGGAGAGGGATACAGCGTACACAATTTATATCTTCGAAACGAAAGGGTACTTCTAAGGTCCTCAATTTAAAAATGATGTAATAAATTTATCGATTTATAAATATAGTAAAGTAACCAAATAAATAAAACGAAGTCTATAAAAAGTCTGTCAAATATACATACAAGTATGTCCATTGATTCAAAGGTCAGGCATTAAGCATTCAAAATCATAAGTCTACGATTTAACATTATTCTTTTTTATACGCACAATATGTACAATGATGGGAATAAGTTTCTCATTTCGTACAAAATAAATAGATCCTGCTTGTATCAGGTAATGTCATGAGCCGGTTACCTCGTGGATCGAAATTTATAACGAAATACGAAAATCTTCCATATTTGACAATGTGTCTTTCTATCAATATTATCTGAATCACACCTACACGACCAGACCGGAATACCTTCGATCCGAAACAGTGTTCTTTAATATACTTAGATAATTCTTGAATGCGTGTAATGGACACAGTAGAACTTACAGTTCTCACAATATGCGTTTACGTAACAGAAACGTACGGAAAATACGGATTTTTATCTGGCCAAGGACCATCAATTTGGCTACAGAAATAATATAGATACATATATACAGCTGTGTTCAAAATAATAGGAGTGCCCCTGAGAAAAATATTTAACCCAAAAAATTTTTCATGTCAGAACATGAACGTTAAGCACTCTTCAAGAAATATTTCTAACGGTATTTCGCGAGTAAACCACAAAGCATAAACTTCAGCTGTTTACATTATTTGCAATGTTATGAGTTCAAATCTGTGTCGGTCACTGAAGTGCGCTGTTCACAAAAATAGGAGTGTGAGCTACCAAGTCTTATAAAACATTTTTAATTAAACAAAATCTGTAAAAAACTAAAAAGTAAGTATAAGAAAATAAAAACGATGGGATTTTTTTAAAGGATAAGTTATTTATTTTAATTAGTGGGTAGAGGAAAACTTTGCAGCGACAAAAGGCGTGAAATCATTACAAATCTTAGAAAAAACGGGAAAACTTATAAAAAAAATTAAACAAATACTCGAGTGCTCTGATCAAATGATATTAAATGCCCTGTCCTACAAAAATAAAGCCGAAACACCCGCACGAAAACACAAAACTACTAAAGAAATCAATCGACGCATACTTCAGTCGTCTAAAAAAGATCCCAAAGCGTCGTCTAGATAAATAAATAAACGTCTGGATTTGATATTAGTAACGTAATACTTCGTAGGTGTTTACTGGAATATAATTTATTTGCGCGAAGTCTGTAAAAAGTTCCGCTGTTGACAAAGAAACATAATTGAAGCACGGCTCCAATTTGCCAAGGAACATGTCAACTGGCAAACGGAGAAATGGAGAAATATTTTGTGGACAGACGAATGTAACGTGGTTTTATTTGGTGGCACAGGGTCTAGGCAGTATATCCAACGTCCACCAAATACGGAATATAATCCGCAATACACTCTTAAGACCTTCAACCATGGTAGTGCAAAGTGGGGAAGTTTCTCGTACAACGGCGTGGAACCAATCCATCCGATAAAAGAAACCATGGATCCATACGTGTATGTATGATGTATTGAAAATAGTTATGAGTATTCTGCCATACGCGGAATGAAATATGCCATTAAAGTTGTTGTTTCAGCAAGATAACGACCCGAAACATACAAGTAAATCTGCAAAGGAATGGCTTCGGGTCAGTAAAGTTGAGGTTATATCATGGCCTGCTCAGTCGCCTGACCTTAATTTCATAGAAAACTTATGGACAGATATTAGAGAAGGTGCTACTGACCGTAGACCATCAAATACAAGGGAATTATGGAGCACAGTCCAGGAGACATAGCAGCAAATCCTGCTGAAAAGGTGTCGTGATCTGATCGATCCCTTGTCCCGCATATGTGCTGTAGTAATAAAAAATGGTGGTTACTCGACTAATATTAAGTATACTAACTTATATACTAGTCATATTTTCCATTTTTTCCAATTTAATATTAGTTTTATTACATTTTTTGGCACTCCTATTATTTTGAACACCGAATTATTGAGGTTTTTATTTAAATAATTAATTTTTTTTTTCGTTTACTAAGTATTACTAAAAATTTAAAAGTGCATAAAAAGACTACATAAAATGAACAATACGTGGATAAATAGTATTAAATAACAATAACTAATTTACGAGCAATCCTGAATTTTTAAGGGTTAAAATCGGTTTATCTCGATTTCCGGCAGTTTTGCCTATAGAAAAAAGTTATATGGCAAAGTTGCAGATAATGAAAAGATCTACAACTTCTTTATATGTTGGATGTTATTTCATAGTAGTGATCAGTTCATGAAACTTTTTTAAGCAACCTTTCTAACGAAGAATCTTAAAGGTTCCCAATGGACTATTAAAAAACTTGCAAAGAATTAAAATACGAGTTGTATATTTGTGAACAGGTGACCGTAGATGAGAAGCTAGGGAGAGTGGGGTGTAATGTGTAAGAGGACAATCTTTCGAATACATAGGAGCAGACTCTGTACTCAATGGAAGGAAACCATATTGCCTCTTTAGATTGGCCATCACAATTACCAGACGTCAATTCAATAGAGAAATATGCTGTTAAATTTTCGTACCCACGCCGTTTCGAAGGTATCGTAGCCTACTGTGCGATAACATTCAGCACCATTTGAAGACGTATGACATCTATGTAGAGAAGAGAACCTCTTTTTGTATTTGATAAAATTAGTTCTGGAGCGTTCGAGGTGTGTTCTTGGCGGTAACATTGAGATTTTACGATATTTTCAAATATAACAGCAAGCCAAAGCAAACAAATAGCAAACGTCTTCCAGAATAAGTGGAAAATGAAATAAGTTTATAGACCATTCACTTCTGAACTAAAACAAAATCACATCAACTCCGGTTAAAAGCTTTATATACAAGAAATTGATTTTGTTAGGTTAGTTTGTATGACAGTTAGCGGATATTACTACATCGCCCTGAATAAAAATCTGTGCTAAATTTCGTACCGATGTCTTGTCAAACAAAAAAAAAAAAATTTATTCGAACTGTACAGTTGAAAATTTCTTCTGAGATTGTAGCGCTGCTTTTGACAATTAGCCGAGCCAGATTTTGTCAAAATACCTGTTCAAATAATAAAAGTTCCTCATACGATGAATTGATTCTTATCGTTCCGATTGTATGACAGCTATATGCTTTAGTGAGCCGATATTGGCGGTTCTGACAAATGCAGGTTCTTGGGGAAAAAGAGACCTGTGTAAAGGTCCCTCAGATCGATATATCATAAAAACCGGGAGACTAGTTCCCATATGTACAGACAGACAGACGGACATGGCTAAATCGACTCAGCACATCACGGTGATATTTAACATATAGTACATATAGTATAGTAAGTATAGTAAGTATTGTAATTTAAATTCCCCGGGTAAATGATGCTTCAAAAAATGTATTTTGCTAAGCTGGTGGGACTGTTCTTAATTCCGATGACAAACATGACGCAATCTGTCAACCATTTTGTTTATGGCAGTTGCCAAAGTCGGTAGACCACTATAGTGCGTTGGATTTTTAGTATGGATGGAAATATCGAACAAAGAATTTGTCGCAAATTTTACATTTCTAACCAAATTTCGTGTGCGGAATCGTTGAGAATGTTAGAAAAGGCTTACGTTGATTCAGTTTTATCAAAAACACAAATCTACGAGTGGTACAAAGCCCTCAAACACGGTCGGGAGATCGTTGAAGGCATACCTCGTTCCGGACGAGGTGGCAAGAGAGCAACATCTCAAGCGAGTCCGTTTGAATGATTTTGGTGGCTATTTCGGGTATGAAACGCGTTCTTGCTCAACTCGTCCCGAAAAAACTGAATTTTTTTCAAAAATAGTGCCGTAAACAGGTCCCTTTGGAGATGATTGATCGTGCGAATTCCGATCCCACATTCGCGGAGAGCAAGTCAACAATCATCGAAAAAGAGTGGAAAAAACGAGCCAAATGATGCTAATTATTTTTTTCGATATTCGTGGTGTGGGGCGTCATGAATTTGTTCCGAAGAGACAAACGTACAATAGGGAGTTCTATTTGGTCATATTGAGGCAATTGCGTGAGAACATCCGTCGACCTTCATCGTACCGACCTCTGTGTATGCTCGACACAATGGGTAAAGTGTACGAAAGTATAATACGAAACCGCTTGGAGTTAGCAATCCAGAAAGCCGGCGGATTATCTGAGAGACAATACGGCTTTATAAAGAAAAGATCCACTATTGACGCACTACGAGAAGTCGTTGATACTGCGAAATGTGCAGTAAGTGGCAAAAGATGGAAAGGTGGCACAAAAAAGTACGGGGCGCTGATTACCCTGGATGTCAAGAACGCGTTCAACTCAGCAAAATGGGCACACATAATCGAAGCCCTGGATGAAATACACGCCCCTGAATACCTCATAAACATTATATTGAGCTATTTTAAAAACAGAAGGCTACTTTTTGATACAGACGAAGGTACCAAGAGCTACTCTATCTCGAGTGGAGTACCCCAAGGGTCAGTGTTAGGCCCTCTATTATGGAACCTCATGTATGACGGGGTGCTAAAAAGACAGCAACCAACAGACGTGAAACTAATAGCGTATGCGGACGATGTCATGGTGGTAGCAGTGGCCAAACAATTAACTGACCTAAGAAACAAATGCAATGAGTGCCTAAATGGTCTACGCCATTGGTTCTCATCAGTGAGTCTGGAACTGGCGGAGCAAAAAACTGAAGTTCTGCTCATAAGCACTAGGAAGGTAGAAGAACAAATACAGGTTTCTATAGGGGAGTGCGAGATTACTTCGCAGCCGCAACTGAAGTATCTGGGAGTAATATTAGATTCTAAATTAAAATTTAAAGAACACCTGGAGTATTCATCCAGTAAAGCAAACAAAATTTACAATGCACTATCGAGAATGATGACCAATACAGGCTGTGTGCGTTCCAGCCGGCGACTCCTGATATCGAAAGCAATGAGCTCGGTCATACTGTATGCAGCACCAGTATGGATACAGGCAATGGATATAAAAGCATATGCTAAACAAATAATTGCAGTGCATAGGCTTTCTGCAATTCGAGTAATAAGTGCTTTCCGGACTACATCTACCGACGCTGCTGAAGTATTAGCCAGCATGCCGCCTATTGACATCCAGGGAGATAAACTCGAGCGTTTATATCATCTATCAGCGCCTAAAACAGTATCGGCAAAGACAGAGGAGAGGAATAAAAGCATTAAAATGTGGCAGGAGCGGTGGAATTCCTCATCCAATGGGCGTTGGACCCACCGACTGATACCGGACATCCACTCGTGGATAGACAGACGACATGGGGTCCTAGACTTTAATCTGACCCAAATACTTAGTGGACATGGGTGCTTTAGAAGTTACCTTTTCAGATTCCACAATGACATTAGTCCGAACTGTCCGACATGTACAGAGCATATAGAAGACTCTGAGCATGTATTATTTAATTGCCCTAGATTTTCAAATACAAGGGAAAAACTAAAAACCACACTCGGTGGTAGTTTTACGGTCGATAATTTACCGACACTCATGTGTCAGTCGGCTGATAATTGGAAAGTGGTCAGCGAAGCGTCAGCATCCATAATGACAAAATTGAGACTTTTTGAACAAGTTTTGCCTACAAACTTCGTGGCAAAGTTAATTTACTCTGTTCAGGACATTAAAAGAGTACTGTTATGTACTTATACATATAAAATTATATATAATACAAGTATTGAATATTATGAATAGGAGTAGGAAAATAAACCGTTTTAATGACTCAAAAACGTATTTAAATAAAAAATATATTTTCTATTTGTATTTTTCAATTTTGTAAGAAGCCAATATTTTGCAGTGTACAAAAACAAAGCCAAACACAAATTAGTGTACACCACAAAAACAACAGCTAAATCCAATGACTTACGGTGTGAAAAATTAAATAAATATTTAAAAAAAAATATACATAAATGTTCACATTCATATTTTTAGATATCTGCCGGTTTTGTGCTTTGATGAATCACAAAGAATTACTTTGTATATATAGCAAAATTATTCCCGGCAACGATTCGACAAACAAATAAACTAAGGAAAAACGAAAGCGAAAAAAAATAAACGAATAAAAGAAGAGCACTCAACGAACGACAGTAGACGGACTGGTGACATTGGCATAAACAAGTGCATATGTATGTATGAGTGTGTATGTGTTTGCCAAGATGATGAACGTTGACGAGCGACGTCGACTAAAGATACATAAGTATACTGTAGGCATATTTGACGTTATTCGGTGATCGCGAGAAATTTTTAATTGATATGCGGCACAAACCAAAAGGATGGAACTAATTAATTTCTAGTATTAAGAGTACCTACGACAGCTACCGTATGTGTAAACAAATATTTATGTTCATATGTATGTATATAGAACTTTTTGTACATATTTACAAAAATGTGTACGCCATTATTTGAAAAAAAAAAAAAATAAATAAATAAATAAATATGAGAAAACGTTAACTTCGCTTCACAAGGAGATAAGTTTACAAACAAGAACCTGATTTTGATCGTTCAATTTGTATAGCAGCTACATAAATGCGATCCACTCTGAACAATTTGTTTGCCAATTTTATGAAGATATCTAGTTAAATAAAAAAATCATATAGGAACGTGATTTTGATCGATCAGTTCATATGACACCGCTATGCTATAGTGGTCCGATCTAAACAATTTGTTCGGATATTGTTGCTGTGCTTTGGATAATAATTCTTGTCGAATTTCGGAAAGCTATCTTGGGAAATAAATTTTTTTTTTTTTCAAGCAAAAACTTGTTTTTGATCTTTCAATTTGGATGACAGCTAAATGCTATAGTGATCGGAGGAGCAGTTTCTTTAGAGGAAAAGGGTATGCGCGAAATTTCAGATCAATACCCCCAAAAATAGGAACTGAATGGAGATCCACTTCGAGGCACCCTACATTTTAAAGAAAAAACACAGAAACTTCAAATTTAATGGAGCATGTTTATAATCATTCGAAAAAATGGTCTTTAGCATTAATTTTTTGAAGATTATCTCTTTCAATTGTTGACCGCGGCTACGCCTTTGATGGTCCATCCATTGAATTCAGTTTTCGATGACTCGTTCGAGCATTTCGACTGGTAACTGTCGTAATGTTTTGCTCCAAGGCCTGAATCAAAACGGGGTTGTCCGCATAGACTTTAGACTTTACATGTCCCCACAGGAAAAACTCTAAAGGTGTGATATAACACGATCTTGGTGGCTAATCGACCGGTCTAAAACGTGAAATTATCTGCTCACGCAAGTGTTCTCTCAACAAATCCATTGTTTGATGTGATGTGTGGGGAATAGCGCCGTCTTGTTGAAACCAAAAGTCGCCGAGATCACGAGCTTCAATTTCAGACACTGAATAGTCCCTTATCATGGGGCGATAACGATCGCCATTGACGGTTACGTAGTCTTCGGCATAGTTTTGAAGAATATGGACCGATGATTCCAACCGTCCACAAACCACAGCAAACCGTTGTATTTTCTGGATGAAATGGCAGCTCTTGAATCTCTTCAGATTGCTTTTCGTCCCAGTCGTTCCATACGTCAGACCGAGTTACTGCGAATGGCGGCGAATTAGCTTTCCACGGTTTTCGTGTACACTCTCAGCTACAGCTGTTATATTTTCTTCACTGAGTGCTCAAATATTATTCAGTAATAAATGGTGGATGATTCTCCAGACTGGACAAGGAAGCAAAACAAATGGGTCTGGCAGTGAACGAAGGCAAGACGAAATATCTCCTGTCATCAAACAAACAGTCGTCGCATTCGCGACTTGGCCCTCACGTCACTGTTGACAGTCATAACTTTGAAGTTGTAGATAATTTTGTCTATCTTGGAACCAGCGTAAACACCACCAAAAATGTCAGCTTAGAAATCCAACGCAGGATAATTTTTGCCAACAGGTGCTACTTTGGGCTGAGTAGGCAATTGAGAAGCAAAGTCCTCTCTCGACAAACAAAAACCAAACTCTATAAGTCGCTTATAATTCCCGTCCTGCTATATGGTGCAGAGGCATGGACGATGTCAACAACGGATGAGTCGATGTTGCGAGTTTTCGAGAGAAAAGTTCTGCGAAAGATTTATGGTCCTTTGCGCGTTGGCCACGGCGAATATCGCATTCGATGGAACGATGAGCTGTATGAGGAAGAGGAAGACCTCCACTCTGTTGGAAGGACCAAGTGGAAAAGGACCTGACTTCGCTTGGAATACCCAATTGGCGCCAAGTAGCGAAAAGAAGAAACGCCTGGCGCGCGGTTGTTAACTCGGCTATAATCGCGTAAGCGGTGTTTACGGCAACTAAGAAGAAGAAGAATAAATGGTGGGTTTCAAAATGTTAATCATAAGTTGGGCGAAGCACGATAGACACATTTTTATAGATCGTGTCTATCAAAGAAAGGCTATTGAAAAAACTACCTCTACTTGGATCACCCGTTAGTTTAGGTATAGATACAAAGGTAAACGGGCATGGATAAATCGATCATATATATATATATTTTTTATAGTGTCTCTAACTTTTCTTTCTGGGTCTCCAACTTTATATATAGTATACTGTTAAGGGTATAAAATGATAAATGTTATTGTTTCACCGTAAAGAGTGCAGCAGTCGCCCCGCTTTACGTACGTACTCCGTTTCTGCTTATTGAATTATTGTGAATAAAACGATTAAGGCATTTGAATTTATTCTCGTTCCTCGTCGTTTTCTTCTTCAGTTTTTTGTTTTACTTCAGCTACAAATTAAATACAAGTGTGAAACACGACTAAATTAAAAAAAAAAAAAAACAAAAACCAAATACAATGAATTTGTTAACAAAAAATAAACAAACGTAATACACTTGCTTATGTATTATATACACCTCTACATACATACATACATACATACATATGTACATATGTACATATATGCTTGTATAATAAAATCCAGTGATTATTTGCGCATATGTGAGCTGTTTTGCTAATTAGGCAGCTCAACATTTAGCGTGCAAAGTGTTATTGGATTGTCAGTATCAACGACACCGATGCTTTATCACGTGTTCTATCGAATCGTACAGTATACATACACACCCACACATACATAAATATATATAATGTATACTCTAGCAAAGTCAAAATACGCGAAAAGTAATGAAAAGCGAAAAACTAAAATGAAAACTTTTTTGAACGAACCAAAGCAAATAAAGTCTGTCGATAACCAGAGCAAAAAAAAATAATAAATATAATATTATATATGTATGTATACATGGCGCTCTTGATTAATGTGCCCCCTTTAATTGCAAACACCCACCCTGAATATAAAAAAGTGTTTAATTGCAAAACGATTGATCGAACAAAGCCCCTCGCCTAGCAGATTAGAGGACAATTAAAATTTTACTTGCATTTAAAAAAGAAGGAAAAACAAGGTAATACTCGCAGTATAATACTTAGGATGACCATCTAAATAAGTTGGAACTATTTTTAAATTGATCTCACAAATAAAATAGAAATAATATTATTGTCAGCGGGAATAAAACAACGAACCAGTGGAAAGTGTTGACGTATGTACATATAGCTGCGTGTAATGAAATATTAGTGAACATTTGTTTTAAAAAAATTATATATCTATGTATTTCTACTTCCTTTTTAACGTAGATACCGCATGTGTAGTTGTAACCGAGTTTACAACAGTGCGCCAGTCGTTCTTTTTTTTCGCTGTTTGGCGCCACTTGGAGATTCCAAGTGTAGCCAGGTTCTTCTCCAACTGGTCTTTCCAAAGGAGTGGAGTTCTTCCTCTTCCTCTGCTTCCCCCGGCGGGTACTGCGTGCAATACTCTCAGAGCTGGAGTGTTTTCATCCATTCGGACTACATTACCTAGCCAGCGGAGCCGCTGTCTATATCGTTGTATATCTCGTACAGCTCATTGTTCCATCGTCTGCGATATTCGCCGCAATATACCAACCAATACGCAAAGGACCACAAATCTACCGCAAAACATTTCTCTCGAAAACTCGTAACGTCAACTCATCAGCTGTTGTCATCCTTCATGCACCATATAGCAGGACGGAGATGATGAGTGACTTATAGAATTTGGTCTTTGTTCCTCGAGAGAGGACTACTACTACTATGAGCAAAAAATAGTAAAACTTTGTTCATAAATTAAAAATTCTTACTTCATTCTTCAAAATCTATGTCAACGTCCCCTCAAAGTAATCCCCCTTGGCTCCAATACACTTCTGCTAAAGTTTTTTCCAATCCTCGAAACAGTTGCTAAAGTCAATTTCCACAATAGACAATTATCACCGAAAGCCTTTGAAAATGCTAATTAAATACCGTTACTCCGTAGAACAGATAGTATTGTTCAATGTTTGTAATTCTCAGCGAGCAATGAAATAGTAGCAAAAAACTTATTAAAAAATTAATTTCAAGTCAAAGTTATAGTTTTTAATAAGCATAAATAGTAAGTTTGGCAGGTTTTTCCTATTTTTTAATAAAAAAAAGTGATAGTATTCTTTAATAGGATCCGCGGAACCTTGCAGTGAAGAAAAGGGAAAATTGATTAGAAACTTTATATATGTAGACCGACCAAACCTGAAAAAAAGGTCCTGCACGGTTCTGCGGCATATTCAATGATCCACAATGCAATAATATATATAAAAAAAACATAAGAAAACAGTGGTCCCAGAAGGATTCTTTCATAGGTTGCCGAAAATTCGATTAATTTAGGGTAGTAGTCTGGTAACTTGGGTTCAAAAAATCGAAATTTTTTTTTGCTTAATTTGAAAGTACAATGTTTTGAGAATATACTGTGAAAATTTCAGACAGAAATTCCAAATATTTCGGGAGTTATAACGAGTTTCCTAGAGCGCCTCAGAGTCCTCTCTCTCGGAGTTGTTGAACTTTAAACGCTTTTTTTTCAAAACAATGTTTTTTCTGGTTGGCCCGGGTCCTAACTCTTTTTCTGCTGAACCCATTGCTTTCAAATTTTAGCAGGCTGTTCTGCACACTTATAATTCTCGTCGGTACTAACGAGAATTTTTTTCACTCCTAACTTTTTATTTTACAACCCTTTCTTTGTTAAAATAAAAGGACTTTTTTTCAAAGTCCGCCATTTTGTTATTTACCCTTGAAATTTAACTTCAGTAGTTCCGACCCGAATGACAAGACTATAGATTAAGAACAAAAGAATATTTGATTTCAGATAACATCAAGAGCCGAAATCATCTGGGCCACCCACGTTCATTTTTTTTTTTTTTTTGAGGTTCCAACTTCCGAGTGACAATAACAATGACAATAATAATGACCTGACCTGTCCAATAGGGAAATGTAGGAACATACTTTCGAACTGAATGTGTCGAAAACTATTTTTTATGGCCGGAAAGAGTTTCGAAAGTATGTCGTGACGTTCCCCTTAGCACGACGCTGACCCAGGACGCTGACCCAAAACACGAGAGTAGTCTGTTACAGAAATGAGGTTGGGACAATTGAATTGAGTTTATAGACCAGCCAGCTCGATCTCTCTCATCTCAATCCCACTGTTTGGATCAACGATCCGTGATCCGTAATATAGCTACATACATAAATCTACGAACAGGGCGAAACACCTGTGGAGTCTATGAAGAGATATTGTATATTTTTGACTTAAAATTAAGATCATAACGCCAAGTACTACATATAGGTATAGACAGAACTTCAAAAATATCTCTCAACGATCATTTAAGATAACTTTTACTAAGCAGTATAATAAAACTTATACTTCCTGTGAACTAAATTTCTTCATTTTAATTTTTTTTTAACCTGTAAACATATTATGGAAAGGGAGTTTTACATTTGCAATGCCACCAGAACCCAAACTATTTAAAATTTTTAACAATTGAAAACAATTTTATTGCTGGCAGCTGTATATAAGTATATAGGTAACGGGTGATTTTTTTGAGGTTAGGATTTTCATGCAGTAGTATTTGACAGATCACGTGGGATGTCAGACATGGTGTCAAAGAGAAAGATGCTCAGTATGCTTTGACATTTCATCATGAATAGACTTACTAACGAGCAACGCTTGCAAATCATTGAATTTTATTACCAAAATCAGTGTTCGGTTCGAAATGTGTTTCGCGTCCGTGTCCGATGAGCGATGAGGCTCATTTCTGGTTGAATGGCTACGTAAATAAGCAAAATTGCCGCATTTGGGGTGAAGAGCAACCAGAAGCCGTTCAAGAACTGCCCATGCATCCCGAAAAATGCACTGTTTGGTGTGGTTTGTACGCTGGTGGAATCATTGGACCGTATTTTTTCAAAGATGCTGTTGGACGCAACGTTACGGTGAATGGCGATCGCTATCGTTCGATGCTAACAAACTTTTTGTTGCCAAAAATGGAAGAACTGAACTTGGTTGACATGTGGTTTCAACAAGATGGCGCTACATGCCACACAGCTCGCGATTCTATGGCCATTTTGAGGGAAAACTTCGGACAACAATTCATCTCAAGAAATGGACCCGTAAGTTGGCCACCAAGATCATGCGATTTAACGCCTTTAGACTATTTTTTGTGGGGCTACGTCAAGTCTAAAGTCTACAGAAATAAGCCAGCAACTATTCCAGCTTTGGAAGACAACATTTCCGAAGAAATTCGGGCTATTCCGGCCGAAATGCTCGAAAAAGTTGCCCAAAATTGGACTTTCCGAATGGACCACCTAAGACGCAGCCGCGGTCAACATTTAAATGAAATTATCTTCAAAAAGTAAATGTCATGAACCAATCTAACGTTTCAAATAAAGAAAAGATTTTGCAATTTTAAAGCGTTTTAATTGTTAACAATTAAAACAATGTTATCAAGCTCTTATAAATCACCTCGAATTATATATAAAATAATTTACATATGTATGTATATATGTATATACATATGTAACGCGAGTGTAGAATAAACAATTGCCAAAAAATTCAGCGATAAATTGACATCTTTACTGAGCAGTCAAATGTGAATAAACATAATATAAATACATGCATATATATGTATATATTTATGCATACATGTATGTATGTATGGGAAAGAAATATATTAAATGGAATTTTCCAATAAAACTTTAATATTCAAAATAATGTTACTAATAATTTTACAAGTACTTCAAAGTAGGTAGAGTAATGTCAAACAAACGTCACGAATAAAATTTATTTATTTTTATTTGTTAATTTTATCGTACTTATGTATATACTATGTAGGTACCTGTCAAATGATAAACAATTTTCATATCAGATTTAGATAATAATGGGCAAGTGAGCTGAACAGTCGACTAACATTCATTTTGGCCTATATTAGAAATTTGTACGCATCAAAATCCCAAAATTTTAAAATGTATTATTTTCCCCTCCCAAAATACAAATATTTATACATATGTACATTTCTAACGTGTAAACATCGAGGATGGAGTCATGTGTAGAAGTTCACGCAAGTGAGGAAAGTTCTCTGATCGCCATTCACTTGGGAGTGGCCAGAAACGATTCTTTTACATATGACTCAAGCAGCTCACGATTTCCGGTTCTTGACCAAGTATCCTCTGGGTAGCCTAAGAACATCCGTTTGAAGGCGAACTAATGTGAGAAGGCGAAACACCCCCTGCATAGGGTTGTGCGCTGGGTTTGGGACCCGCCACGTAAAAAAACACTCCCAATGAAAGTCAACAACAAACCTCGAATGAGTGACCCCCCCTTTTGATGACGACCATGGCAAACGAATTAAGGACTATGATTTGAGGGCATGCACCTGGAATGTTCCCTTAATTGGGAAGGTGCCGCTGCCCAGCTGGTTGATGTCCTCGTGAAAATAAAGGCTGACATCACCGCCGTCCAAGATATGCGATGGACGGGACAAGGACAGAGACAAGTAGGTCCTTGTAACATTTACTACAGTGGCCATATAAAGGACACAAGTTTGGTGTTGGATTCGTGGTGGGAGAGAGACTCCGTCGCCGAATATTATCATTTACTCCGGAGAATGAACGTCTAGCCACAATCCGCATCACAGCGAAGTTCTTCAACATATCGCTGATTTGCGCCCACGCCCCGACGGAAGAGAAGGACGATGTGACCAAAGATGCCTTTTATGAATGCTTGGAGCGCACTTATGAGAGATGCCCCCGCCACGATGTCAAAATCGTGCTTGGCGACTTTAACGCCAGGGTGGGCAAAGAAGGTATCTTTGGCACTACGGTCGGTAAATTCAGCCTCCACGAGGAAACATCTCCAAATGGGTTGAGGGAGATCGACTTCGCCGGGGCCCGAAATATGGTTATCTGTAGTACTAGATTCCAGCATAAGAAGATTCATCAAGCTAACTGGCTGTCTCCGAATCGAAGAACCACCAACAAGATCGATCATGTTGTGATAGACAGAAGACACGTCTCCAGTGTTTTAGATGTGCGTGTGCTCCGAGGTCCTAACATCGACTCGGACCACTATATTGTTGCAGCCAAAATTCGCACCCGCCTCTGTGCAGCAAAAAAACGCACGCCAACAAACACAAAGAAGGTTCGACGTCGAGAAGCTGCAATCACAACAGACAGCCGAACGATTTTCTACTCGGCTTGCACCCCTGCTCTCTGAGAGCACTCGTCAACAACGCGGTATAAGGGAACTGTGGGACGGCATTTCAAACTCCTGCAACCGAAACCATTGGTTTTCGGAAAGTGCAAAAAAACAGCTGGTACGACGAGGAGTGCCGTGTCGCTGCGGAGAGAAAACAAGCTGCCTACCTCGCAACGTTACGATCGACCACAACACGTGCGGGATGGGTTAGATACCGAGAGTTGAAAAGGGAAACGAGACGCATTTGTAGTCAGAAAAAGAAAGAGGCCGAAATTCTACGAAAAGATGCGGCGACTCACAAAAGGTTTCAAGACCGGAGCGTACTCTTGTAGAACCCCCAAAGGTGATCTAGTCACCGATGACCAGATCATACTTAAATTATGAAGAGAACACTTCTCCAGCCTGCTGAATTGCAGTGAACGTACAACGCCAGGAGAAGGCAAACCCGATTCCCCAATCGATGACGATGGAGCAGACGTTCCATCGCCCGACCATGAAGAAGTTCGAATAGCAATTACCCACCTGGAGAAGCATCAGCTTCTTTGCAAAATATGGTCGGACGAAAGCATGCCCAACAACTGGAATTTAAGTGTGCCATGCCCAATCCATAAAAAAGGAGACCCCACAATCTGCGCTAACTAGCATGGGATTAGCCTCCTCAACATCGCATATAAGGTTCTGTTGAGCGTATTGTGTGAAAGCTTAAAGCCCACCGTCAACAAACTGATTGGACCTTATCAGTGTGGCTTTAGACCTGGCAAATCAACAACCGACCAGATATTCACCATGCGCCAAATCTTGGAAAGGACCCGTGAAAGGAGAATCGACACACACCACCTCTTCGTCGATTTCAAAGCTGCTTTCGACAGCACGAAAAGGAGCTGCCTTTATGCCGCGACGTCTGAATTTGGTATCCCCGCAAAACTATTACGGCTATGTAAACTGACGTTGAGCAACACTCAAAGCTCCGTCAGGATCGGGAAGGACCTCTCCGAGCCGATCGATACCAAACGAGGTTTTGGACAAGGCGATTCCTTATCGTGCGACTTTTTCAACCTGCTTCTGGAGAAAATAGTTCGAGCTGCAGAATTCAACAGAGAAGGTACCATCTTCTATAAGAGTGTACAACTGCTGGCGTATGCCGATGATATTGATATCATTGGCCTTAACACCCGCGCCCTTAGTTCTGCTTTCTCCAGACTGAACAAGGAAGCAACGCAATGGGTCTGGCAGTGAACGAGGGCAAGACGAAATATCTCCTGTCATCAAACAAACAGTCGTCGCACTCGCGACTTGGCACTCACGTCACTGTTGACAGTCATAACTTTGAAGTTGTAGATAATTTCGTCTATCTTGGAACCAGCATTAACACCACCAACAATGTCAGCCTGGAAATCCAACGCAGGATTACTCTTGCCAACAGGTGCTGCTTCGGACTGAGTAGGCAATTGAAAAGTAAATTGAACTCTATAAGTCGCTCATAATTCCCGTCCTGCTATATGGTGCAGAGGTTTGGACGATGACAACAACCGATGAGTCGACGTTGCGAGTTTTCGAGAGAAAAGTTCTGCGAAAGATTTATGGTCCTTTGCGCGTTGGCCACGGCGAATATCGCATTCGATGGCACGATGGGCTGTACGAGATATACGACGACATTGACATAGTTCAGCGAATTAAAAGACAGCGGCTACGTTGGCTAGGCCATGTTGTCCGGATGGATGAAAACACTCCAGCTCTGAAAGTATTCGACGCAGTACCCGCCGCGGGAAGCAGAGGAAGAGGAAGACCTCCACTCCGTTGGAAGGACCAGGTGGAGAAGGACCTGGCTTCGCTTGGAATATCTAATTGGCGCCACGTAGCGAAGAGAAGAAGAAGAACATCGAACACTCAGGCGCAATAATGTTTATACATATGTATGTACATTAGGGTGACTCAAAAACAAAAAAAATTGGTTCCTAGGCACCTCTAAGAAAGCCTCTCCAAGCATCAGTTCTTAACTGTAACGGGAAGGTCCTCCTACATACAGTTTTCTATTTTTTCTTATTATCAGATAGAAAAATTTATATCTCGCTTCCAACTACTTGAAAAAATATGTTGTTCCTTAGATTTTGTAGAAAATTGGATGCTCTACAAAAAAGGTCTCCACGATTTTTTCGTAAACCCAACCGTTTAAAAGATATTAACGGTTGAAGTTTGATTATTTTTGGGAAAATTTTTATTTCTTATGAATTTTATAACTCAATGAAATAAATCATTATTAATGATGAAACTCATAGTTGTGTAGGAAATTTACTGCTCTATAAAAATGGTCTCTTACGATGACAGCGTCAAAAATGTGTAAACACATATTTTGTTGTTTCTCTCTCGTTGTATTGTTTTTATTTTTGTGCATACTAATTTAAAATTTGCTAAATAATAGTTCTGCATTAAAAAAATATTGAAAAAAATAACTAAAGGTATTATTTTTGCATGTAAAGTCAAAAAATATGTTTTTTTTTTTTCAGTGTGTAAAGAGTTTCTTGACATACTGTATATGCTTCAGTGATCCGATCTGCACAATTTCTTCGGCGATTGCAGTTGTGCCTCAAATAAAAAGCTACACCAAATTTCGTAAATGTTTCTTGTTTTTTCAAAAAAATTTTCGATCGTGAAGTTTGTATGGCTGCTATAGACTGTAGTGATCCGATAACAGCGGTTCCGAAAAATGAGCATATTCTTAGTTAGAAAAGAAGGTGTACAATATTTAAAGACGATATCCCAAATAGGATCTACGACGTTTGCGTCAAGGTGTTAAAAACTTCATGGCAAACTTGATATACCCTGTTAAGGGCATAAAAAAAGACAAAACAAAAACTATATAGTATTTTCTTTTTTACCAACCATATGTATAACTAAAGCTGAATATGTAACCGACCAACAGTTTGCATCCAATTCGAAACCCTTTGTTTCCATACAAGACAAGGCAAGAACTTGATTTTTAATTTAATTTACTAAAGCTATCTAAACAAAGTGATAAGTTCGTCTGTAGGCTATATACACAAAAATAACATGTACTAAACGTAATGATATCCTTACCAAATTTTAAACCATATTTTCAACTACCCATATTGTAAAAGTAGCATTGAGTAATACCTAATTTATGTACTATATGTACGTCTAGAAAATAAAACACTTAACGTTCATATTTAGCAAAAAAATAGACAACAAACATCTCCTTTCTTCAAATTTACGCTAATTGATAAGCGCAATCAGGCTGATCGTACGTAGGCGACAAATACCTACATATGTATGTATGTACATGTATGGATGATAAAAGTGACAAACTCATATTTGTAAAAAACAGAACTAAAAAGCAATACTGAAGTAAAGATTGGTAAACTGGAACGAATTAAAATAATTTTAAAATGCGAGTGAAAGAAAGTAAAAAAAATGCTCTACACGAGCCTACTATGGCATAAATAAAGATAACACGACAGGGAACGCGATAACATTTAAATGCAAAGTAATTAATTGACGATGAAAAGTATTTCTAAGCTTTATTAGTTGTGTTAGGCAAATAAATAATATGTAACATTAAAGCTGATAAAGTAATTATAATTTAATTGCAGCAATCGTAAATACATATTATAAACAAGTTTGTGACGTACTCCTATACAGTAATTTAATTCCTATAAAACTTATTCTATTTACAAAGAAAACGAATGCTACGTTGTTGATAAATTAACACTTTTATAAAGATTGGAAATGTTAAGAACTTAATAAAATAATTAAATAACATTAGTCGCCATACATATGTCTAGTTCTAACCTGTTGCCACGACGGTCGGGTCTACGTAACCGGAACGGACCCGGATTTTTATCCGGCTATAGACTGTCAACCACTTACTACTCCAACTCAAACTTATATTTTTTGATGTTACGCTTACGCGGTTATTAAAAAAAATATACGCGCAAAATGAGAAAGTGATTTTAATAGAAATTGTTTTGCCACAATGAAATGAAAATTTAATCCGCAGAGGAAACAACCTTGATGGCAACAAAATAATATAAACGAATTTTTTATAGCTTTGTTGATTTATCTTTACATTTATTTTTTAATTATCAATAATAGGCCATCGATGCGAAAATCACGAAAAATACAACAATATCTTTCGGCACGCAAAATACGACCACACTGACGGTGACATATTGAAAAGCATTGCGAGCAATCTCTTTTATTTGCAGAACGCATGACATTGTCGCATCATTGCATAAGTTTTAGTTCAAAGTCATTGAATTTGCACTGATTTATTTAAATGTTATTTGCATTTATTTAACTTTAATACCGACCTATGAAGGCATATATGTATGTACATTTATGTGCACACTCCTTATAATATTTTACGTATTTTAACTAATGAAGGAAGCGTCTACAAACAAACGCTGACAACTTGACAACTCTTTGTTCATAAATCACATCTTTACGCCATTAATAAAAACATAATAAAAAAAATCTGATAAATTTTGCGTTATTAATCAAATTTTTGAGGTTTAATAACCACTTACCCTGTCCCCATGGGTTTGCTGGTTCCAGGTAGCCTGTAACCAGTTCATTATCACTTTTTGGAAATGACACTCGACGGGGCAATGCACTAATCGGATCAGATCCTTTGCGTAATGAGCACGGTGAAACTGTAACACTGCAAGCACCAGTTTTTGTAATAGCACCCGTGTGTCTTGATAACACCGTCGTTTTTGCGTTAATAACTGATTTGTCAATGCTTATACTACCGCTTGACCCTAGCACTGAATCTTTAGACCACATCGTTGTTTGCTTAGTATCATGATAGCTTCTCATTTTCTGCTGCTGCTGATTGGGGCACATTTGTGACTGTACGCTTAATGTGGTATCGCTTGAGGTGTGCGTAAGATGTGTTGCGCCGCTTTGCATTGACATTGCTAAGGTGGGCGATGACGGTGAAGAGGGCGGTGTAGGCGGTATTGGTGGTTTGGATGTTGTTATTTCTAGTACGGTCACTTTGTTTGTTGTTGCAGTTTCAGCGCATGGTTCTTTGGCAAAATGTGACATTTGTGTACCATCCCCCACAACATCTGCTTTTACAGCATCCGTTGGCCTGATCTCATTGCTCTTTGTGGTTAAATTCTTAATACACAAATGATCGCTCGGTTGATTTTTAGAAGCAACGACAGGCGGTATGGCAGCATGATCATCTTGTTTAATGACGTTAGTGATCGCACTTCCATCGTCATTTCCTCTAACAGTTGCTATGCTTGCTAATTCGCTTTCATCAATAATTGCAAACATAGATTTACCAATTACTGGCACTAAATTCTTTGTGATCTCATTTGTTGTGTGCCGTATTGGTAACTGAAAATCTTCACTGCTATGCTTTTCACTATCAATGCACTTCTCATTTTCAACTGTTTTACTTATGTTTATTGAATCAGCCAATGTTGTCACTGCAGCAGTTGATATTGTTGTTTCTTCAATAATGACTGGATTTTGTTTCTCATTTTCAATATTTTTATTATAACTCATATTCCCCCCAACAGGTTTTATAAAGTTTTTTGGTAAATGTATTCTAGAAAAACAAAAACGTTTATATATCTTTATTAAAAAGGTTTATAGTTAATCTAATATCTGGATTTTAGTAATCCGGATAGTTTTTATAAACAATTTAAGAAATAAAGGCTAGGATTTAGAATAGCATCCCAGGCTTTCGGGGATGAAATGGGTATCGTTGGAAAGGTGACGTTCTCCAGATCACGAAAATATATATATATAGTTGCCGCTGACTTATAGTTTTAGAGATATTTGCATTTAAAGTTGAAAAATTGACTATGCTTACAGTGATAATTTGTACATTGTGAATAACTTTTTCACTTATATTATGCACTTTTCACTTACTTATTGTGCAAATGCATTTTATTTAACTAAATCGAAATAATTGAAATAAAGCTTTATTTACAACAAATATTAAAAAAATGAATACACAGAAACGTTATAGTGAAGTGTTAGTAAGTGAAAAGTGCATAATATAAGTGAAAAAGTTATTCCCAATATACAAATTATCAATATAAAAGATGTCAATTTTTCAACTTTAAATGCAAATATCTCTAAAACTATAAGTCAGCGGCAACTATATGTATATATTTTCGTGATCTGGAGAACGTCACCTTTCCAGCGATACCCATTTCATCCCCGAAAGCCTGGGATGCTATTCTAAATTTTACCCGAAATAAAAATCTAGTTTCAAACATCTGATGTGTTGTATAGTATATATTTTATTTCTCACGTTTTTGCTTAATTTTCCGGCGACAAATTTTATTTGAGATAATTACCTTCCAAATTAATCCGTATGTTTGTTTTATAAAGTACTCAAATTGAGAAATTAAAATTATATCAGTGTAATGAAAAATAATTTATTTAAACAATTTCTTAGTCAGTTGCTCCCGTTTAGCGTTTTGTTTAGTATTTTTGTTGCTGCACTCTTTAAGTATGTTTTTGCACTTTCTCTTTCTGTCTTTCGTTTACTCTATTTTTTTTACTTTTGAATTTTTTTGTATTTATTATATTCTGATTATTTATTTGTTCTGGCGTCTTTATTCACTTTTCACTCGATTTAATTTTAAAACATTTGCTCCGAATATTATACTGCTAATTTTTTTCCTTGCACTCACATGCGAATTTGACTTTTATCGCATGTTATCATGGGCCTCTTTTTGCAATATTTTAATTTCATTTGATTGAGGTCCAATAAACTTACTCCAACAAAATAATTGAATACATTTCTAAATATTCTTACGAGGTGTGCAGAAATTGTAACAAAAAACACTAGGTAGTCTGCAATAAATGGGTGCGAATTCGTAAGTAAAAACACTCTTTGTTGTCAACTTCGTGGTTACACAATGTCAACAGCACACTAATCTTCTCGTGCAAAGTACTTTTAAAAAGTTTCGATAGCGATTTTTTGCATTTAATCTTCAATATGCTTTTTATATCTTCGCACTATTTTCAAATTAGTTTTTTTTTTATAAAAATTATAAAAATTACTAGAGGCGCGTGCGAAAATGCTAATCAGAACAACCAACCACAATGACAGCGAAGATGCGAAAGGCAGAAAATAAAACCGAAACGAAAATCAAAAACATTACCTACACATAAACATAAAGTGAAGGGTTGATACGAAATGTACACCAGTTATTTGTAGTCTTTAAAAACTTTACCTATTAACAAATTCTATAGAAATGTCCATCACGTATGTAATATATAGAACAAATTAGTTTTATTTTATATTTGTGTTAAACATAAAATGCGTATATCATAAATTAAGCAGTGCACACTGAATTCAAGTTTATAAAATGTGGGTATCTATCAACCCTGTTTTTCTTGAGAAAATGATGTCAGAAATGGGTAGGAAAAAGTAAAAAAAAAAATAAAAAAAATCTGCCTGCGAATATCTCTTTCCCGCTTGTATCAAGTTTTCCACTTTATATATTTTAATTACCATTTGTTTTATTTACGACAGGACAAAATTACAACACTTATTCTTATATTAAAACAATTATTACTTTTTCCAGCGAAGCTTCGTCTGGTTTAGTAGCTGTTTCCTCTAGATAGCAAATGAGTTTCCCTAAGCTACCATAAGGTTCGCAATTGAAAAACCATTATTTGAAAACCAATTTTCACTTATACGGCAACAGACAGAACAAACACAGTCGTTCCTTTTACATAATATTAAAAATTAGCCTTGTATAAATTTTTCCACAGAATTATTACAGGACACAACTGCGTTTAATCTTAACTCATTTCCAATTGCACACTTCTGAAAAGACGAAAATTATACTGACGAAACAAATGGATGAAAAGGATAGCAAAAAGAACACATTTATGAATGAAGACAAGACAAATTTTAAATGACAGGCGTTTTGCGATGTTGTATTTTATGGCACAACTTGATTACAAACTATGTAATGATAACACCGTACAGACAAGCAAAATACTCTTAATTTTGGCATTGTACTTTATAGAGTACCCAAAAAAAATAAAAAAATAAATCAATGTTTTTATTATAAAAAATCAAAAACAATTATCTAAATGAAAATTAATTTGATTTTAATTCATAGTTTAATATTTGAAGTAAATTAATAATAAACACTATATAATAATTAGAATTCTTATTTTTTTTTGGGACCAATGATATATGCAATAAATAAATTCGACATAATTGTGCAAAATTTTTAAAACAATAATACTTTTTTATAAGTGCGCAACCCTTTTTAATCAGCTGACTTACCATATTTCTTCATGTTTCAGCCAGTTCATCTTTCTCTGTTTTTGCTATATCAATTGACATATTATTTGCAGCAAAGCAACCCCCAGTGGTTTTGACAATTCTTTGTGGTAGTGAAATTAAAAATTGTGATTTTTCATTTACAAACGAAAAGTGTTTTATTTAAAGCTAATTTTAAATCAAATATAAATTTTTTGTTTGCAATGGCTGCGGCGGAGTTGAATCCCTTCGCCGCATTACTTAACAAACCAAAAGAAGAAGAGGGCTTTAAACAAGACTTACTCGAGCGTATTCTACTTTTCACATTGCGTAAAGGTTCAGCGTCCAATACAGCAAGAAGCTTTCCACTAATTTCCATGACTGATATAGTTGTGGATGCCGATAATGACTCAACCGTAAGCGAAGAACTATTGGCTCATGCTATTTTTGAACGCTTAATGCTTAGCGATCCTGGAGATTATTTGGTGGAAACTGGTGGTGGCGTTTGTGATGAAGATGCTGTAGAAACGCGTGCAATATGTTATCTACATCGTGCATTTATTGCATGCGAACATGCAAAAGCGGAATTACCTGAACATTATGATGCTTGTGAAAAAATACGAAATCTTATTCTAACAAATGCCAGCACTTGTACACGTCAGCCAGAATTATTTATAAATCAGAATTTATCTACACAGTGGTTAGAGGTACTGGAAAACTCTGATCCAGCAGATACCACAACTCAAGAATTCTTTGTACAAACTGTCGTCAAAGTAATGGCGGAAGATGATCAGATCGAAGCGCTGGGAGCTTTGAAAGCTATATTTTATCCAATGCTAGCTGAAGTACAAAAACAATTGGCAAACATCAATCTCATAACTATAAAGAAAAATACGTTTTGGACACTTAGTTATTTCGTACGAGACAAACGTGTACCACAATTGGGAGAAGTGCTCATCGATTATGTTACGCCCAATCCAAATGCCAAAGGTATGAATACTGAATTACTGCTATATGACATTTACGAATTATATTCTTATATTATTTTCTTACAGGTAGTGAGTATATGGATACATTGCTTGGTCAATTACTTTGTCTATCTATTATGCCCAAAAAATCGAATGGGCCATTTGAGTTCTTTGCGGAAATCAGTTTAGAGACACAACACTCTGATCCATCACTGTGGCAACTTATGGCTATTCATCAAGATGCAGTGTTTGCACTTATCAAGCAATTGCTAGTGTTGAGCGCAACTACCAAAAAAAAGACACTGCAATGGATTTCCAATTGCTTGCATGCAAATATATCACGTGGCCATTTGTGGAGCAATATTAATTTGCCATTTGAGCAAGTAATAAATCAAAATGCTAGCGATTCTTTTATGATTGGTCTGACAGCGGTTCTACTACGACTTTGCGCTCCTCTATGCGAGCCCTCAATGAAAGTACGTATAATTGAAACCCAAAAGATAATGTTATTTTGGATTACAATTTTTTAATCCTTTACCACTTAACTATTTATTATTTTCTCCCACTCTTGTATAGGTTTTATTAGTCGATCCAACATATTGTGCTGTTGCCGACGCTGACCGGCAAGCAAAACAAGTTAGTTTATTAAAAGCTGCGGAAGAAACCTGTCTTTTGCCCATTGATGAGCATGAAACACGAATCGTGGCTGAGAAATTTAATTTTGTCACCGAATTATTTTACATGACACACAAAGCATTTGAGTTAGGCTATCGGGCATGCATTGAACGTTACACAAGAATGACACGCGAACTGCATAGTTTACAAACAGCATATCATGATGTGGCACAAACAAATCCAAACAACGATTTAGCTAAAAATTTATTGCGTATGCTGAAAGAGCAAATGCAGCAATATCTCTGCATGCGTAACGGGCTAATGGAACCCACAAATGATACGCATATACTAAAATTTTTCGAAGCAACCACCATTTGGCTAACGGAAATCGCCCTAATTACCGAAGATGAGTTTAAGTCTGCCGTCGCAAAGCAAGACTTTGCACCGCATACTCGTAAAGAACGCCAAATACCCGATAAATGTGAATTTATACCGCCATATTTGAAGTCAGTACCCGAAAATGTTATTGACAATGTAGTTGCTTATCTAAGTTTTAGTCGCCATTTTCCACCCGGTCAATTCATTAAAGATTTATCAATCATCACATGACGCGCTGTTCAAAATGATTGTTTTATTTATGGGTAGTGCAGAACTCGTTAAGAATCCACATTTGCGTGCTAAGCTTGCTGAAGCACTAGAATTTTTGTTACCCAAGCAAATTTCCGGCAGTATGCGTAACTCATTCATAACTCGTGTGTTCGATAGTAATACGGATCGCCTGAAGGTAGTGCGCAGTTTGTTGAATGTATTTGTTAGCATCGAAATGACTGGACAATCGGTGCAATTTGAGCAAAAATTCAACTACCGTCGTCCAATGTATGCCATTATGGAGTACTTGTGGACCAAAGAGGACCAGGTGCAATGTTTTAAGGATTTGGCTAGGGAAGCAGAAGAAAATATGGAGGCTATTGAACCGCCACTGTTTCTCCGATTCATTAATTTACTTATTAACGATGCTATATTTTTGTTGGGTAAGTTGGGTGCTGCAAAAATGTTTACATATTTTAGTTTGATAAGAAAATTATTTCTAATGCTTTCTTACGATTTAGTTTATATACTTTTGTATGTGTATTTTTATACGCTGAACACGGCACATTAAGTTTGCCACGAAGTTTGTAACACCGAGTAGGAAACGTCGGGTCCATGTCCGTCTGTCTGTTTGTATATACGCACTAGTCTCTCAGTTTTTGGGAATACTAATTGACATAAATTTTGCGCATGTCCTTTTCTCAAAAGCCTGCTTATTTGTCGGATTCACCGATTTTGGACCACTGTCGCATACAGCTGCCATACAAACCGAACGATCGAAATCAAGCTCTAGTTTTTTTTAGCAAGGCAGTTTCAAGAAATTTTGCATAGATTATTGTCTAAAGAAACTCTAAAATATTCGAAGAAATTGTTCAGATCGGAAGAACTTTTATGCTATAAAAATGTACCTGTGAATGCTATTATAACTTCGGTACAGTCGAAGTTACGTTTTCTCTTGTTTTCCTAGCGTTACGTTTGCATTTTATATAATATAAATTATTATTAATATAATTTATTAATATTATTTAATATAATTTATTCCGTTAGATGAATCGCTCTCCAATTTGGAACAAATTCGACAACTTCAAGAGGCGCAGAGTCGTGGTGAATGGGATGCACTCTCACAGAACGATCGCCAACAGCAATTATCGAGTCTACATCACTTAGGTCAGATGGCGCGCATCGACAATATTCTGGGCCGTGATACGATCAATATTCTGAAACTGCTTACAACTGAGATTAAAAGTATTTTTTGTCACAATAGCATGGTCGATAGAATTGCCGCAATGTTGAACTATTTCCTCTTAAATTTGGTCGGACCACAAAAGGAGCGTTTCAAGGTAAAAGATAAGAAAGAATTTGAATTTGATCCAGCCCAGACTGTGTTAGAAATTTGTCGGATCTACATAAATCTCAGTACCAGCGAACAATTTTGTTTGGCCATTTCACAAGATGGCCGCTCATATAGTTCGGAACTGTTCAACTATGCCGAGAATATACTAATACGCATCGGTGGTGGGCAATTAATTGGCGAAATAAGCGATTTCGCCGCTAAAGTACAACGTATGGAAATGCAATATCGCGAAGAACAAGAATTCATGGCTGACGCACCCGATGAATATCTCGATCCGATTATGTCTACGTTAATGACAGATCCGGTAATACTGCCCAGCTCGAAAGTGACTGTGGATCGTTCGACTATAGCACGGCATTTGCTTAGTGATCAAACAGATCCCTTTAATCGTGCGCCTCTGACAATGGATAAAGTGCAACCGAACAACGAATTGAAGCAGAAAATCGAAGCGTGGATGACGGAGAAACGTGCCAGCGGACGCGCCGCGAAAAGTTGAAGACGATTGTGTTGCGTGAAATAGCCAAAGATGTTAATAGTTGTAAGTGGCGCGTTTGTCCATTGCTTTTTGTTTCTGTTTTTTCGTTTCGTTTTATTTTGGAAAGTGCAGCCATTTTTAGCGTTGCGACAGTAGATATTTTCATGTATATAAATAAATATATACATTAATAAATTCGTTAAAGCCTTCGAGTTTTGCCCAACAATAATTTCACATTCCACAAATCCATTCAATTCATGCAGAATTCAAATTTTAATCAAAATTTTAAACCACCGTTGGAAAATAATTTGAACTTGGGCTTGAAATGGTGATAGATGGGAACCTTGCAAGTTTACTTTTGTATATTTTTGTATATCCCTATATAATTTAAATTTAATGAACATAAAATGTATAAGTTTGGCAATAACCAAATGTTAAAGTTTCGAACACTTTTTATTTAATCTGTTATCTTTTTATACCCTGAACAGGGTATATTACGTTTGTCACGAAGTTTGTAACACCCAGAAGGAAGCGTCGGAGACCCTATAAAGTATGTATATATATATAAATGATCAGTATGTTGAGCTGAGTCTATTTGGCCATGTCCGTCTGTCTGTCTGTCCGTCTCTCCGTCCGTCCGTCTATCTGTATATATACGAACTAGTCCCTCAGTTTTTAAGATATCGTTTTGAAATTTTGTAAACGTCATTTTCTCTTCAAGCTGCTCATTTGTCGAAACTGGCGATATCAGACCAGTATAACATATAGTTGCCATACAAACCGAACGATCGGAATCAAGTGTTTGTATGCGAAACTTACTCATTTAACGATATATCTTCACGAAATTTGGTATGAGTTATTGTTTATAGAAATAATGCAACATAGAAAGAAATTGTTCAGATCGGTTAACTATAGCATATAGTTGCCATACAAACTGAACGATCGGAATCAAGGGCTTGTATAGAAAACTTTCGCATTTGACAAGATATAATCACGAAATTTGGTATAGATTATTTTTTAAGGCAATAATATAATTTCCGAAAAAATTGTTCAGATCGGATTACTATAGCATATAGTTTCCATACAAACTGGACACATAGTTACTAAAAGAAATGCACCTGTGAAGGGTATATTAGCTTGTGCAGCCGAAGTTAACGTTATTTCTTGTTTTTTTTTTTGTTTTTCGCAAATTTGTTATTAAATTTAACATTAATTTACAGTACACAGTAAACGCAATAGAAAATTTGTAGTGTACCCAGATAAGCTAATGCGGTCAGCGGCGGTGGACCCTGCCAATTATCTAAAGGATGTTTTGCAATAATATCGATAAGCATTTATACCAATTATGTATAATATGTATGTAGATGAGTTCCGCTAAATTCGTATTTTTGTTTAAATAAAATAGAAAAAAATAACAAATTCGTTATTTTATCAATTAATTACGAATTTCACAAAAGCTGTTAATTTTTTATTTAATTTTTCTTTTCTGTATAAACTAAATAAAAAAAACTTGTGTATATTACTTTTTTTGCAAATATATTACATATGTGAAGGTCCAAACAATTCCTTAAATACAATATATGTTTAAGTTTTTTTTCTTTGAAATATGTTAAGGTTCTAGGTAAAACAATAGACAAACACAGGCATGAAATATTATACTTTTATGGACAAAAGGTTTAAGCAGTTTTACTTAATAACTTTGATATATTTGCAATTAAAACAATTTTATTTTATTTTAGTTATATCTTTGCTATATTTTATTAAATCTAAATAAGTCGGAATAGTATATATAACTGATTTTTTTTTTAAATAAGTAATAGTATTTTTCAAAATAATGGGTGCAAAATATTTTTTTTCTAAAAAAAAAAAACAATAAATTCAATTTATTCTTATCACGAGTTTTAAATAACTGTGTAGCATTGGTGGTTTTTAAAGTTTTCCAATTCTATTCGTTATGGGTTAATTTAATTTTTACCATGTTTCCAATGGGATATCATTATAAATCTCGTTTGCGTTCCGCCACGATTGATCCTTATTTTGAAATGAAAAGGCTTGGGGGGCTTTCGCCCCCGATAAATGGGCTGAAATATCCAATTTTAATCATAATAAAAATCTTCAGCAGAAGTAATGATCTCGCTATCTATTAGATCAATACATATATACTTCGGCATTCACCTTAGTCGGTAAATAGTACATATGGAGCTAAAGGCAGCCCAAACCAATAAAATTCTCCCTCAATGGTTTCGCTTATAGCAATTCTCTCTTGGTTTTCATGTATTACGCCAATATTTATGATGGCGATCTGAACCATCCAAATTAAACTTTTTCCACCACTAAAAATAACGTTTGCAACCTCGCACTTCCAAAACCGGTATCTGTCGCAAACCAAAATACGGGCATCTTTATGTCGCATTTTCCATCGCGACTGGACTACGTTTGATTCAAACTTAAATTGTTGTTGTTGTTTTAACGGTTATCTAATCCCCGTTAGGATGGTAAGGGTCATAGCGTTGTCGTCTACGTCATCTAACAAGAGGCCCAAGAAACGTACTGTTTCGACGGGGTCGGATCAAAGGGAGGAGGGTGTTAGATGAGTGGGGTTTGTAGGGCATGCAAAGAGGTGGTCAGTGTCACGCGGAGACTTTTTGCATGCAGGACATACATTGGGTATGTCAGGGTCTATTCTGGATAAGTAGCAGTTTAACTCGCATTTCTCGCGGCAACTGGAGTTCTTCGTCTGCGATAGGTGGTGATTTGACTCCAAGAACGCCATTCACGGGAAGGGAGTCGGTGAAGGTGTTGATGGCTCCACTGTGAATGGCGGTCAGTACCTGTCGAAAGTCAGTTGCGTCCAAAGTCCGGTCGGCATACTGTACGACGTCGTCGAGGAAAGACCTTTTGATGCTCCTAGGAGGCGGTTCTGCTCCAAGCAGATGGCTGCAAGGGTGATTTCTACGAAAACATCCCAGCAGGAACTGCTTGGAGAGGAGTTCATTATACGCCTTTTAAAGCTAGTCTCACTATGAAGGTGTTGTATGGGAGACATCAAAAAACATCCCGTCGAGGTCCGGAGTGCAGTATTTTGGCAGGTCTGAAGGTTCCTCATCTGCGTACCACTTCATCCTGGCGACCATATTGGTGCTGCGTAGTTAAGGACCGGCCGGCCGATTGCCTGTAAGTTGCCAACAACGTTTCTTTGTATTTTCCCCATGTGCTGCCGGCTAGCGACTTGAGGCTCTGTACCTTGGCGATAATCGCGGTCGTATGGGGAGAGAAGGAGCATAGACTATCGAAGGTTACACCTAAAATCTTAGAGTCATTGACAGTCGGAATTTTGACGCCATCGACAGCAATATTAAGTTTAAGTCTATACTCTTTCGTCCAGTTCGTAAATATGGTTCCGTGCAGTGAGGAAACAGTTATCTGCGTACTAGGTTATGGAAACCCTCCAAGATCGAGGTGTAGAAGTTAAACAGTAACGGGGAGAGGACACCACCCTGCGGAACCCCCTGTTTAATTCTTCTCAGTTTAGATGTTTCATCTCGAAATAGTACGGATGACTGACGACCGTTCAGATAGTTCATGGTCCACCTCTTTAGACCTGGAGGAAGCGTAGTTTTTTCAATGTCCTGCAGTAGCGTTGTGTGGTTGACTGTGTCAAAAGCTTTTGACAAGTCCAACGCTACTAGAATCGTTCTCTCACGGGGTGGTTTCTGGTAGATGCCACGAACTATCTGAGCGTTTATAACGCTAAGTACTGGGGTGGTGCTGTGCACTTTTCGGAATCCATGCTGGTGACTTCACAACTGGAGAGAGGAGAGTTATCGGGCGATAAGATTTCCCTTTGTTGGCGGGTTTCCCAGGTTTCAGTGTGAGACCAGTCTTCCGATTTTCCACACATCGGTTATTTAAAGACTGACTCACTGACCACTGACAGGTTGAGGACCTTGGTGAGATAACTTACTCCCGTCGAGCCTAGATGCTTTAACATTAGCATGTTAATTCCATCAGGGCCAATGGATTTTGCTTTGTTGATGACATTCAGAACCTCCTCATTGGTGAAAGTAAGCGGCGCGCAATCGTTTGCCATTTTCCGCAGCCGTCGGTTAACACATCTTTTGGCTTTGTCTACCGAAGGGTGCAGTGTAAACTGCCGGCTTAAATAGCTCGCGCACTTCTTCGGGTCCGAAGAGGCATGACCATTGAATTGAACTTCAACTCGGTCGTCATGTCTCTTCGGATTAGACAAGGCTTTGACAGTAGCCCAAAGCTTACTCACACCGGTGGTGAGGCTACAGGACTTCAGGTGCTCTATCCATTTCGTCCGCTTATGGTGGTATACCATACGCCGAATCTCCAAATTGAGATTCCATTTTTCGGGGATCCCCGGAATCGGCATGGCGTAAGGTGTCGCGCTCGTTAGCTAAAACGGCTGCTTCGGCTGGGAAATTGGGGCGGATTTCCGCTATTCTTCCAGCCGGGATGAAGCGAGCGGTAGCTGCTGCGATCACCTTGCGGAATTGACGTTCGCCAACGCATACGTCCGTAGGAATGGTAAGCGTTGAATGCTCCATAAATCTGTGAAGCCGATTCCAAAGCTTTGTTAAAGTTAGTGAAGGTTGTTACCACAGAAACGAAATCAAGAGGCTTCTCGATCGAGATAATTATGATGCAAAAGTTAGCATAGGTCGCCAGGTTATGCTATTTATCAGACCCCCACTAGCAATGGTAATATCAGGCGAGCTATTACAGGTGCCCATAACTCTGGTGGGGGTTTCGTCATTCATTGTGCAGAATATCGAATCGTCAATCTGTTCCGCCAGCTCCATCCCCCTACGATCATTTGACAGGCAAGAATGCCAAAAATCGTAGTGCGCGTTAAAGTCGCCTAGTACCGAACGGTTTTCCCCACGAAGTAGCGCACCTATATTCGGGTGATATCTTGTAGGGCAACATGTAACTGGGGGGATGCATATATTAAATATTTCGAGCTCGACATTGCCTGACCGGATAGTTATACCCTGATATTCTAGGTTAGTATCTCTGTGGTCGATGTTTTCAACGATTAGACGATACTGCACAGTGTTGTGCAATATGAAGGCTAAGCCACCACCATTATCTCGTTCGCTATCTTTACGTAGCACGTTGAAACCGGCACAACTCAGAAGATCTTAGCGGCTGTTTGGCATGGTTTCTTGGGCCGCAGCTATCGATACACGTTCCCGATTTATAAGTGCAACTATCTTCTCGATCTTTCTCTGGAGTCCGTTGCAGTTAAATTGAAATATTCGAGTTTGTCGCGGGCGTACGTGGTAATTGTTGTAGCTGTAGAACCCGCAGGGGCGGATGTCACGCTGGGGTGTTGGTTGGCGACTCCTCTATTGTGAGTTGCGGGGTAAACTCCTGCAGCATGGGGCAACGTCCGATTCACTCCACTCACGTGTGGTGCGCAGGCCGGAACACGCCGGGAAGTGACACCAGCCAGTGCAGGAATTGCACTTAGCTGATGTAACATTCCGACGTATGACGGTCTGACACACGGAACAGACTGTGCGAGAAACCAAGAGTTGCTGGTTGGTTCTCGCACGAGGATTCGAGCGGGATGAAGGTTAGGAGGGGGGACAAGTCAGAGTGTGAGCTATGTTGCCTGTTTGAGCTCCTGCAATGCATGTATTGCACCTGACCGAGGTGGATTTTGGGAAATGGAGCCTTTTTGCGCATACACAGCAGAAAAATTCCTCCAGTCTCGGGTCGGACTCAATGCCAGCACTAGTCAGGAGGATATGGAGCAACCCTGCTGCAAGGCATTGCTCCAATGACGACAAACACAAATTAGTACTCACCGATCCAAACGGGATTAAATCGCTGAAAAAACAGCCCTTGGACGGATGAAATCCGAGTCAATTCCGGTGCGTAGAACCGGCTGTCTTGGGAATTGCAAACTTAAGTCTTATTTCATGTTTCATAATTTGCTGCTTATTGATTGCTAGGGCTAATTCTTATGCTACCGCTAGTTGCTAAATGATGAATGCGTCTTTTGGTCCGCTTATCAACTGTTGGTAACCGACCAATACGCTTGATATCATCATTGCTTTGACGATGTTTCAAATAATGTGTGACTGTATTACGATGTCGGTTCACTGAAGCGGCAATTCGAACATTTTTTATTCCGGTTTCATGCATTCTAATTAGCTTACTTCGCTCTCCATCTGATGGCTCTTTACCATATGACATTTTTACTATAAAATTATTTAAAAGTAATTAATTACTTTCCATGCACTAGATTTTTTACATTTAACTGAGTTCAAATGAATTTGTATATTAGCTTCACCCTTTTCATGGCAGGTGTCAGCAATTTAACAAAAAGGAGTTGGAAAAATCAAACTGCGTTGCTTTTGTTTAATTTTGTTGTGATTAGAAGATGCTACGTGTTATTGTTATTGTTGTTATAACAAATAGTTTTTAGAACATTAGTAAAAATATGTATTTAATAATTCTCTGGATAGTAACGTGTAGAATATAAATACAAGACGAAGAAGAAGTCTGATGACTTTACGAATATAAAAAAATGGCCCTTCAGTGATAAATAACAATTTCACTTTCCATGTTTGAGATAATTCCCAAACATTAAAGTAAACAAGTAAATTTGTTTGCCCCTAAAATCACACTTTAGTAACGGCTCAAACAGCTGATAAACGAAAGAACACCAATTGCTGATCGGCGGTCAGTTGTTTTTAATCAAAAATACACGTTCGTACATACATAACGAGTCGAATATTTACCTAGGTATATTGTATAAAAGAGCACATCTAGAAAAGATGTTCACATTAAGAACTTTATTAAAACGCAATATAAATATAACGCTTCGTACTATTGCAACGGTAAGAAGTTAGTCACTATAACCCTATTACATAAATCACAATAACAACAACTAAATTTCTTATAGAGCAGAGGTACACCCAATGCTGTGCGTATTGTTGAGGTTGGACCAAGAGATGGTCTACAAAATGAACCAAAATTGCTACCGGCGTCTGTGAAAATTGCACTAATCGACCAATTGTCCGAGACAGGCCTACGCACCATTGAGGCCACATCCTTTGTTAGTCCAAAATGGGTGCCACAAATGGGCGACAACACGGAAGTGCTGCGTGGCATACAGAAGCGAACGGGTATCACTTATCCAGTGTTAACGCCTAATTTAAAAGGCTTCGAAAGCGCTCTAAAAGCAGGTGCAACCGAAGTAGCCGTCTTTGGTGCAGCATCCGACTCCTTTTCAATGAAAAATATAAATTGCACAGCAGCTGAAAGTATCAAACGCTTCCAACCGGTCATAGAAGCGGCACAAAAGGCTGAAGTTAATGTACGCGGCTATGTATCTACAGTGGTTGGTTGTCCTTATGAGGGCGCAGTGAAGCCTAGCGCTGTGGCAAAAATTGTGGACGCACTTTTCAGTTTGGGTTGTTATGAGATATCATTGGGCGACACAATCGGCGTAGGTACACCTGGTTCTATGCGCCGCATGTTGGATGAAGTAGTGAAAGTTGTGCCGGCAGAGAAATTGGCTGTGCATTGTCATGACACCTACGGGCAAGCGTTAGCCAACATTCTTGTCTCCTTAGAATATGGTAAGTCTGCCGAGTATTGCATTTTACATACATTACATATATCATTATCGAATACAGTTAAATATTATTGGCAAACTTCGAATATTATATTTTTATCAATTTTCTTTTGCAGGCATATCAGTTGTTGATTCCTCGGTGTCAGGGCTCGGCGGTTGTCCATACGCGCGCGGTGCTTCCGGCAATGTGGCCACAGAAGATGTAGTTTATATGCTGCATGGAATGGATATTGAAACAGGAGTAGATCTAGAGAAATTAATAGCGGTCGGCCGCTATATCTGCAATGAGTTGGGCCGTCCATCCGAATCTAAAGTAAATCGTGCTTGGAAGGGGGCGACACCACAAAAAATAAATGAGAATTGCTAACACAAAAATAGTGGCATGAATCCTTTAAAATTGACACCGAAACTGCGATAATGTTGCATTTATTAAACTAGCTTTACTAGTCTATGCATTTATTTTAATTGTAAAAATAAAGAGAAACTTCAATCCAGCAAACAATTTCAGATTAAGTAAAACTACAACTATTAGTAAAAAAAAAAAATAACTCCAACCAAGCCACACTGGATACACGAACATACATAGTGAATTTAAAAGAATATATATGTATGATTATAATAGCCATTCTAAAATTTCCTTGCATCTTTCATTGTATACATCGATATATCGCCCGACATTAAGGATAAATTGGCCAAGCTGCCATTGTTACGTTGCGTTGTGTTACCAAAACTGGCTTTGTTTGCGGTTTCTTTAGGATTTACTTGGTTAGCGGACATTTTCAGTTTACCTTCATGTCGCACCACTGTAGGTAGCATTGCATTCTCCAGATATTTTTGTATCTTCTTACCGCCTGGTATAGTGACTGGCGTACGCTCGTCAACGATCTATAAGCATGCAAAAATAAATGATGGTATTTGTTCAAAACATATTTTGTTTTTCTAGTTAGAAACTTACATGTTTGAACTCTGATGAAATGTATGCCTTCTTTGGCAAACTAGATGTTTTTGTGCCGTTATTTACCTTCAATGCAAATTTCGGTTGGTGGACTTTTGTTTCTTGCTCAAGTTCACGGAAAACAGTTGCATTATGTACATCCGGTCGATCCGTTCGCTGTTTGAGATTTGTCATTAGTGGTGTGGTGGCGGTCTTTTTCATATAAGCACCCACTGGACTGACAATATGCGAAAATTGTTTGCTACCAGTTGGTTCCTTAAGGCGGGTAGGTATAGCCGAGGCGGGTCTTTTAAATAGTTCAAATTTAGGCATTGGCCGCAAATCCATTTCAAAACGTTTATTTTTTTGTGCACTGCTCTGCGGTGTACGCCGTGGTGAAGACAAAAGTTGTTTTGCTGTAGATAAAATTAATCGTTAATGAAATATATTTTAGAACGAACCAAAATGTCATAAAGCACAAATAGTTAATAAGTTTGACATTAATTATGTTCAAGGCAGCGGTACAAACTACGAAAATTTTTTTAGATCGGAACAATAAATCAATCAAAATCAATTTTTATATAGACATATGTATATATATATTTTATTTTTTAAATATTTGATAGCTTCGGTGCAATCAAAGTTGAGGTTTTTTTTGTTATAGCCTACCTTTTGTACCCGTTACAATTGCTGTGGGTTTTACATTTAAAGCCTTCTTAGCAGGCGACGAATAATTGCTATTTTGCTTTTTTGGCGAATATGTGAATGTTCTTTCCTTCTCTTTTAATGGCTTCACTGTCATTGTTGCTGGAACCAATTCAACTTTTTTTACAATAGGTGTTTGTATATTCAAGCCAACATTTGGAGAAGCCGTAGCAGCCATATATTGCATGCCCTTTTTCATCATATATTCTACTTCTTCCATGGTGTCATTGAAATGCATTGACTGTTCGCCACTTTCATCGAAAACTTCACCGCAATTTTCCTTGTCGTTTTCAAATGAATTTTCCAATTCATCGGATTCGGTACTCTTCAAATCACTAGAGGTGTATAAGCTCTTACATAAATATTTATCCGGGTTGTTGTCTTCCACAACTGAATCACACTCATGCTTGAATTCATCTTTAACCGCAATATTCGATCGGTTATGTGACGTAATCAATTCTTCCGATTCTTCATCTGATAGTAACTCAATAACGCCTACAGATTCATCAGAAGATGGACTTGGCGATTGATTCTTTGTATTATGTACTATTTTGGGATCATCACTACTTATATCCACTACAGTTATTAGCTCTTGTTGCGGTGCCGCTAAAGTTTTATCAAGTTGTATCAATTCCAGACTTGAATCTAAATCCTCTAGTTCTTTCGACACGTATTTCTCGTGTGTTTTGGAATCTTTACTTACAGTACTGGCATCTGTAGTTTCGTGTGCTGTATCGTAGTAGCTTGTAGCTGAGGTCTCACTGCCTTTTACAGCACTTTGAAAGCTGACATGTGAAGATACATCACCATCTACACAAGAAGCGTTATTAAAGTCATCTTCTTCATCACACTCCTCTATTATAGTAGAGGGTCGTAGGAGGCCAACCATTTTAACAGGTGATGTTTGTAAAGTGGTCTCACCCAATATAGTTGTGTCCCACAATTTTGATGGCGCTTCTATATCTTCTAGTTGCGTGACATCAATACCCTTAAGCGGTGTGTCATTTTCTAATTGCTTCTGCTCTTGTACACACAAATCGTATAGTAAACGTTGTAACGACTTTGCTTCCTCATCAATTTCTTGAAGTTCTATAAATACAGAAAATAGAACATAGTTAAGAGTGTACTAGTAAATACAAAAATTAGAAATTACCTTTTTTACATGGTGTTTTAAAATCATTTCCACTACGCTTTTTAGCGTCCTCTACAATTAGCTCCTTGTCATCGCTATGCATATATTGAAACAAAGTACTGTTTGGATCAGAGGCAGTTTTATCACACATTTTTTCCAAAGCCATGAAACTATCATCTGATGAGCGTTGCCATTGAACCACCTGTTGCTTATCTTCAAACATACTCTCATCATAATAAGCCTTTTTGGGCTTTGTTTTATGTTGTACGGACGCATTTACATTGATTGGCTTATTTTCATCATTTTCAATTTCGAACATTTTTTCTTCAGTATTTTGAGTTCCTTCAACTCTTGTTAAGTGATTGAGATTTTGTTCTTCAAAAGAAACTGTTTTTCCTTCAATAAACACTTGCAAATCCTCAGTTAGATCAAGACTAAATCTGTCAGACTGGACAGGAGCTTTAGAAGTTGGCGTTAACGTGCTATTTTAGTGAATTGGAATTATAAAATATTTTTTTTTTTTATTAAGAATATTAGAAGCAATATACAATGTTAATATGATTATAAAAAGATGCAAAAAATTAGTGTATTTCTAAAGGGTCAAAGATTTGGAAAAATTTCAAATATTTACCATACATATGCTAATCTACAGGTATAAGTAGGAGATCTTGCACGCTCTCCAGTATTTATTAATTACATATTATGAAATTGACATGCAAACATATGCATTTACCGTTGCATGAAAAGTAACTTCTTAACTTTTGCACGCCAAGCGCTATTTGCTTGAAATTTTTCCAATCCAGACATTTGTAATTAGTAGAGTTGAAAAGAAAACCAACATCCAAGATTCGTAGCTCCGCCGATCCAAAGTTCTATGTGTTAATCGCAAATCAGTTATGTATATTCAATTCAATTACTTTCGGTTTATTTACAACGCACTCACGGATTAGAAAAATAAAGAAAACGTTAAAATTTTAATAATTATATGGTAAACTCAGTGAAGTATTTAGCACAGATGAAAATAAACGTTGAACGAATTTTGAATAATGCGGCAAAGCCAAATCCAACGAAAATATCGAAATGCTACCAACTGCAGCATGTCATATTTAGAGTTGCATTTTGGTAAAATCTTACCAAACGTCTACAGTGGAAAAATATCCAAATTTAGAAGCAATTTGTTAAACTAGGAATTTAGGTCTGTCAACGGAAATCGCAAATATGAAATTTTTTGTAAATCGTCTTTTTTTGACGGAAATATGATTGGATTTTCATCCGGCAAGCATGTCAACTACAATAACTACAAAAATCAAAAAGTTGATATACTTACATATGTTTCAATTTTTATATCCACAAACACTTCAATAATTCGTTGCTACTCATTGCACACATGTTTTTGTTTGCAAAAATAGCTGCAATATGGAATCAGGGAATGCCTGATTTCGGAGTTAAAATGGGTATGTACGGATTCTCCAGATTCTCCATTTTCTTATTGTATGAATAAATGGATTTCACCGAAAGTTAAATATGGAATTAAAATTAGTTTTGCACTATACAAAACAAACAATTAGTGAAGTGGCAGTGGATATAACAGTTAAAAATATATGTATGTGTGAAATTCATTATAAGTCACAGAAATACGCATTTTAAATAGTTGAAGTTTTGAACTTTTTTATAAAAAAAAAATTAAATCAACTAAGTGTTCAAGTGAGAGCGTTGTAATAGAGAAGTGTGGGTATTAACAATTTGAAAGCAATTTCTTGAACGGTTAATTGTATACCTTATCATTTTTTAACGTTTCGTTATACTGCTTACGTTTCGTAACAAAAAGAGCTAACGTTGGTTATCACTGAACATATGTTCATTTCAGCGGCTAGTAGCTTTTTAAACATAAGTGGAAAAACATTTCTCATTGAAGGTATTTGCATTATCTTTTGACATGATTTGTATAATATTAAAGATAAGATAATAATCGGAGCTATAAAAATTTAATTTTAAATATTACATTAATTAAAAGAAAGAAGTTGAATTTGTTGACAATATTAGTAATCATTATTTGGTAGACGAATTCGTGCAACGATTACATTGTCAGAGTCACGTCGTCCAGTAAAACGCTTGCAACAATCAAATTTCTAGTATTCGAAAAAGTGCACTGTAGGTATGAAGTAAGACAGATGACATTAAAGGAGGTTAAACACAGGCGTAAAAAAAAACAAATTTTATTATATTTGCAAATAAAGTTCTATTTTATTTTAGGTTTGCATAATGGCATTTACAAAATGCTTACGACGAGTGTTGACCTCTATTGCCAGCTATCAGATGGCACGTCGTACTAGCGGCAGACAGGTACGCTATTTAATTGTTGGTTTTGGCTTGGCTACTTCTGCTTCTATTTCTTTCGTACACTTGGAAGCTGCCAGAAAACGAAAGCTTAATACTTCCATCTATATGGCAGAACCAATTACAGACACTAATACGCTGATTGATAATGAGGATGATATGCGTACTAAAATGGAGTTAATGATAATGAAAATTCAAGCAGACTTTTGTCGTGCTTTAGAGGCCGAAGAATACGCCGGACAAAAATTTAAAGTCGATCGTTGGCAGCGTGCAGAAGGTGGTGGCGGTATTACGTGCGTCCTTCAGGATGGCGAAGTATTCGAGAAAGCTGGTGTTAATATTTCCGTTGTAACTGGTATGTTACCACCGGGTGCTGTTCAACAAATGCGTACCAGGGGAAAGAATTTGGCCGAAGGCAAGAAGTTGCCATTTTTCGCCGCTGGCGTAAGTGCTGTAATACATCCTAGAAATCCACACGTACCAACAATACACTTCAACTATCGCTATTTCGAAGTTGAGAGTGATGGTGATAAGCAATGGTGGTTTGGCGGTGGCACAGACCTAACACCATATTATTTGAACGAAGAGGATGCGGTGCATTTTCACAAAACACTAAAGGACGCTTGTGACGAACATGACTCCAGTTACTACCCACGTTTTAAGAAATGGTGTGATGATTACTTCCGCATTACACATAGAAAGGAAAGTAGAGGTATTGGTGGTATATTTTTCGACGATGTGGACACACCGACCCAAGAAGGAGCGTTTAAATTTGTTACCAGTTGTGCTAATTCGGTAATCCCTTCATACTTGCCGCTTGTGCGCCAACACAAAAACGATGATTATGGCGATAAGGAGCGCCAGTGGCAACTTTTGCGTCGTGGTCGCTATGTGGAATTTAATTTAATCTACGACAGGGGCACAAAATTCGGTCTCTATACGCCAGGTGCACGGTATGAAAGTATACTAATGTCATTGCCGTTGACGGCGCGTTGGGAATACATGCATACAGTGCCATCCAATTCCAAGGAAGGGAAGCTTTTGGAAGTATTACAAAATCCTAAGGACTGGATTGCTAGCGCTTGATAAAGGGAAGGAAGAACAAAAGTCTACGTAATACCTGCTATAATCAATCCCTCATTTGTAATAGGTCTTCGTTTAACTATGAAACTATGTAGACAATGGAAGTGGTTGTTTAAATTATATTTTGGTGCGATTACTACACAGTAGTATAATATAATGGTACGTTTTTGTGGAATTTGAACAATAGAAGTTACTTATATAATTAGATTTGTATGTATTTAAAAGAGAATAAAGTGCACTTTTTGTAATAGTTTAGATACAAACATGTTTTCATGCAGTTCATAAGGGTCACCAAGGGTTATACATATTTATATATGTATGTGTGTAATTCCGTTGCCTTTTCAAATTTGCCTCTAATAACTATTAATCAACAATGAAGATTTATTTTACTACAAAAAAATCGAAAGCATACATTACCACAGCCAATAAATAAAAATAAAGTCATTTGTACATTCGAAAATTATATTTTTTAATTTATGCTTTTGAATAATGCACAATGTGAATCTTTAAAATAATCGAAACAATAAGTAGGCGTGAAGACTTACGAAACACAAGTGGTCCTTGGAATTTATTTGATTCTTTTGAAATGAACTGGCAATACTCTTACGAAAAAAATGCAGGTGAAATACCGTGAAACGTGAATGAGCGCTACCGACAACTTATGTATTATATATATTTTTCTTTTAAATAAAAAATATTTCATTACACTTTAGAAAAACTTTACTTTCTCGAGTCTAGTTTGTCAAGTTCTAGTCTTATTTTCACTAAATAGACCAATTTTGAAAGGCACACTTACTTATGTCGTTGAAATTGCCTTACTGAAAGTAATAGATAGTAAAAATATATGAGTATATATTTTCTACATCATAAATCTGAATTCCTCAATACCCTCATGATTACGATCAAAGCCAACTGCTTTAATATTGAAATATCGGAAACGATTCCATAAGGCCCAGTCCTACTTACAAGAACCAAATACAAAAATGCGATTACGAAATCTTAACGGTAATTTACTAATCAGCTACGACTACCACGTCATAGTGATTACACTAACACACCAGAAAAACATTAGCTGAGAAAAGAAAGGAACGGCATGCGCGCTTACCAACGCCCAAATTGTTCGCATTATTTATCGCTTTACCACTCATTTCTTGCCAATAGTGACCAACAAAATAACTGCAATATCAGCACTAATAACTTAAGTGATATTTAGATAAAATTTGAAGTTATTACAAACAAATATTTTCATTTAGAAAACCCTTTAAAGAAAACAATATGAGATTTTTATAAAAAAAAAAAAAACGAAATTATTGAAGGAAACCGGTATAATATTTTGCACAAACATTTTTACATTTTGTTGGCCACTATGTAGTTTTAACAAGTCCCCTTTAACCAGCATATGAAGTGACAGAAAACAGCAACTTCACTTACTAATACAACCAGTCCATTTGAATTTGATCAACTTACATTGTATCATACCTACATACATGGGGTCTCTAATTGTGCTAACCGCTTCCGACACGCAAGCTTTGGGAGTCAGTGGGCAAGGTGAACGTTCGATCCCCTAGAATGGGAAAATCATTAGTATTTCTTGCATACTCAAACATTACCTTTGCCGTTAGTGTTTTTTTAACAAGTCATTGAAATATGTTTGTTGTTTTCGTTTTTGTTTTTTGTGAGAATTAAATCAATCTAAACATTTACCCGTTCTTTACATTGCATACTTTCCCCTAATGCGTAAAGCATTAGTTTGAAAATTCTTAGTTTGGAATAAATTGTACTCAAACTGGAAGAAGAGAAAAGATAATTAAAATTGGCGAGTTACTTTCTATACTTTTACGGAATGAACATAAATAGTATACAATGTGGGAAGTGGGCAGTATAAAACAAAGAGTTGCGTGTAACTTATTCAAATTAATCATTACTTGTTTGAATGAATCGTCCCATGTACCAGCATAGGATTGACACTATCTCTAAACAAATTACTCACTAACTCCAAACACTATATGTATACACGAAGGCGGCCGGAAAATTTTGATTGCATGCACACAACCAAAGCACAGGTTTTGATCTGCAGTCTGCTAGGTACAGTATGGTTTCTCCCAAATGTGATATTCCAAAGTAATTGGATACGCGTTACCGCAAGTAAACACAACTCAGTCTCCAATTTTTTTACTTACTCTTTGCATTTTGGTTGTTCTTCCTTACATTAGGGTTGCGATTATTTTGTTTTATATGTTTAAGTTACATATTAATATAAATAATTACATTTAGTGCAGCAAACAAAATTTTAAATTCAAATATATATATCAGCGTGCTTAACATTTTTTGCACATTGTAGGGATATTTATATCTTATTTAAATTTTAACATCCCAAGATATCACTTAATGGAAATTATGAAACGGAGTCTATTAAAAAATTAAGTATCATTAATCGCATGAATTAATTAAAATCTCAAAAGTTTTTGACTAAAATTGTTTATACATAATTGGTTAATAATATTTTCATCTCAACACAGCGATGAAGAAAAACTTGCTATGGTGTATATTGGAATTTCAAATATTGTTTGCTCTGTTATTTTTAAACTATTACGACTTAGGCGTTTGTACTATGTAAAATTTAAATCTGAGGAGTTTATATTGTTTTGTTAGTGCAAACAAATTGTTTCATAATTAATATTTAAAAATTATTTCGAAAATCATGAAAAAAGTATGGAATTCAAACGCTAAATCGAAAGAGTTGTGTTCAAATATTGAAAGTGGAACAAAAAGTATACTATCCAGTTTGTAATATACAGTTTAACCTCAACGCCACCATGATTGTTGACCATCATTGGGATTCTGTCCATTCTCGCCAACACCGCGTCCGGTTAAAGGGGGAGGTGGCACGTTAAACATATCTTGTGGTGGCCGGAATTTTTCTTCATGCTCGTCATCACTTTCTCGTTTTATACCAGTTGTTTGATAGGAATTCATGGGATAAGTTGGATAACCGTCGTCTATTGGTTCTTCCTTGATTTTGATGTCGATATCACGGAAATCAGGTTTACGTTCTTTGACATCACGATCTCCACGATCACGCTCCTTGTCACGACGATCACGTTCACGTTTCTTATCACGTCTCTCCCTGGATGAATCTCGCTCCCTTGATTTTGATCGTCTCTTCTTTTTATCCCTGTCGCGCTCCCGCTCACGATCGCGTTCTCGTTCTTTTTCACGCCTATCACGTTTCTCGAATTCGTCATATTCACGTTCACGACTACCTGCACGTCGTCTTCTACGCTCACGTGATTTGCTTCGCGAACGTCTTGAACGCTCTCTTTCACGTTCTCGGATTCTTTCACGAGATCGTGAGCGTCGTCTTACTGCGTCGCCTGCTCCGAAACGATTACGTTCGACAAGTCGTGCACTTTCGCGATCCTCACGTTCCCGTTCTAGACGGTAACGCTCTCGTTCTCTTTCATTGTCTTCCCTACCAGAATGTTTTATATTAACATCATTACCACCTCGTCGTGTTCCTCCTAAACCACCACCCAAGCGTCGTGGGAGCCATCCTTTTACAGTGCGTGCTCGCTCAACATCAACTAATACACGTTTACCATCGATTTTCTTACCATCAGCATGTTTATAAGCAGCATGCATATCTCTTTCATGTTCATATTCGATGAATGCGTAACCTTTGGGCTTACCCGATTCCTGGTCTGATATCATAACGATTTTCTTTATAGGTCCGTATATCTCAAATTCACGTCTCAATTTCGATTCAGATGTGTCATAGTTTATACGTGCAATGAACAATGTACGGAACGGATCCTCCGTCGAGTTTTTTATTTCTTGAGGATCCCAAAGTGCGATTTCTCGTTCCAATTTATATGCAACTTGTTCAGCTTTTTCCCGACGCCGACGATCCAATCGCTCTTGGCGAGTTTCGACACGCTTTGCAGGCGGGGTATCTTTTGGATCTTCGAACTCACTAAGAAAACCACCAATACCAAGGTAGCCACGCGACTTCTTTTCATGTGGTAACTTATCCACCGGCGGCATATATGGTATTGGATCACGTGCGGCAAATAGTGCCAAAAGATTCGGTGGCAGATACTGTGTCATTTTGTCTATTACCTTGTTTCGTAGTCCAACGAAGAGTCCACTAATACAAACCTAGATACAAATGAGGTTAAAAAAATAACTTACTTTTTTTGTTTAAGATATTAATGAAAAACTTGCCTTAAACTTCCATGCGACAATATTAAAAACACAGTTGCAACCTCTTGCGGCAACGATATTATAATTGCACTATCAATTAATCTTATTTTCATATAATTTAAAAAACTGCATCAGATTTTATTTTCGCTGGTGCAGAAAATTTAACAAATGGCGTACAAATGAAAGCTTGACGTTTACAAACAGGGTTGTATTTTTCGTGAATGCTCATCAATCAAGCAAAAGATTATTCCTGTCGCGCTTGATACAACTGAACGCATGGGTTCAGACACGAAAAGTTTATCGGGCTCGGCCAAAATATTTAGTTGTTGTTGTAGCAGCAGAAACCTTTCTGAGGAATATTTCGTATTCGTATGTGTTTCGTATCACATGGGAATTTATTTTGTTTTTATTTCAGAAAATTGTTAGAAACAGGGCAAGAGAAATAAATATCCAACAAAAATAGTAAATAAATTTACATCTTTATATATTTAATCAACACCCCAAATCCATATTTTTTGATAAGTCTCCGTATGTATTATTTTACGAGTTAAGTTCTTAAATGCAATAAAATAAATTTTTGAATTTTCCTGTCGACATACCTGTTTATAAGGTATTAAATTCTCCATAAACTTATATTCAACTTAACTTAATTATTGCAATTGGCAGTATTGAGAGCATTACAATTATCGAAATAAATTTTAAATCTCTTCAAGCCAACTAGTGGTTAAATCACTGGTTGATTACGTTAGAATAATTTCTGTCAGTTCCTAGGTTTAAGATAAACGTTCTCTGATATATTATACGACAACTTATACTATGTTCAGACCGACACTTAATCACACGATTTCGGCTGTTGAATGGATTACAACACTAATCTTAAAAATTTATCAAGATTTCGCCATACAAAAATGAAATGATTTGGAACTGATCCACGCTAAATCTCTCCGTGCGACTCTGATTTTGCGCAATCTACTTGGCAGCACTGGAAATCTGTTACATGATCAGAGCTGATGTTGGAACTACAAAGGGAAAAAAATGTAAACAAACAAGTTTGTTTTAAAGCAATGAATCTAATTTCACCTGAAAATCGACTTACCAAATGAAAAAATGCATCCATTATTTCTATTACATGGAAAATATTTGAAAAAAACTGATTTTATTTCAAAATACTATATGACAATCTTTTCTTTTGATAAATAGTAAGCGATGTGACTTCATGAATGACAATAATAGCTGTTTTTTGATCTTTTTAACGGCAGTGAGAACACTTTTGGGTTATGAAATGCTTAAATGTAATCTAATCTTTTAATTTTTCGGTCTGAACAAAAAAAAAATAGTTGTCTGGTGACTCTGGTACTATTTAGCAGAGATAATAGGTCACACTTAAATATGTGGAATGGGCAGCACTTGAAAATGTAAATATGGGAATTAACAGTTAAATTCCAATGAGATTTGGATTAATCTGGCGGGCGATAACAAAAACAAAACCAGCAGCAACGGTAAAATTATGAAATCGTCTTGACATTTCGTTTTGATGACGAACGGAATTTTTCTGGAAACAGGGAAAAGTGATTTTTAAACCTTGTTGCAATTTGCAGATAAAGTTTTCTTAATATTCAGTGGGTAGAATTATAAATTTTTTCTGTATTGCTTAAGTTCTTTTATGATTTTATTTGTTTTGAATAAGCAGTCGCTAGTGTAAATTGCATTTTGAATAAGTTATCAGTGTTCTAAATATTATATTCTGATTATATAAGGTAAGTAAATGAAAATAACGTTATTTCAAAGATAATATTCATGAACCGTTTTTTAATAAGCATCTAGCAAGAGGTCATAGAAATAACCATGACTGAGCCATCATACATGGATACTAAAATAACACATGTTATGAAAAAACTAGAAAATAATAACTCTGAATGCACGAAAAACGTTCCAGAGATTCATGTTGTGGAAGAGGTTGCGAATGAAGTGATTAAAGAATCCCAGGAAATGGAAGGAGGTTGTGAAAATATTACTCATACTCCAGTAAGAAAGAATTTCGAGATTCCACCACCACCGCCACCAACACCAGTTCATGACAGGATTTTCACCAAGTGTGCCGAAGATATAAAGCACAATTCTGTATTGCAATTTAAAATTATGCAAGAAGCAAAAGATGTAATAAAAATTTTGGAAGAAGATTGCGGAGTAGTAATCCAATCTGGAATGAATGATATTTGCGCAGAAGAAGAAATCTCGGGAGATATCAGTAATAATGACACGCTGGCATTAGAAAATACCAGAAAATTAGTAACTGACCGAGAAGACGACCGAACGGCATCTTCAAAGGTAAGTATATGTGATGTGTTTCAACAGAATAAAATTTATTTTACTTGCCAAAATCAGTATTATTTTCTTATCTCATTCAAAAATTGTTTAATGATAATAAACTTACGCTATTTTTGATAACCTCTAAATAGTTAAAAAATAGAGTTTGTATAAATATATAAGAAGTAAAATGCATTTGTGTGTTAGTTAAATATGATTGTGAAATATAGTTTGACGAAGTTATCTTTTGGCTTACAGAATATGTTAAAATTGGTAAATCCATTTTTTACTTTCACACTTTTACTTTTCTAAAAGGAAAAACAAAATAATTTTGTTCACCATAATCAAATTGTTTTCACTTCTAAAATACGACTTTTTCTGTACGCAGTGTCACGAAAAATTTTTAAGAACAATTTTGGCAATTATAAATTTAAATAAAAATTCTTATTCTATAAAAAAAAAACATTGACTTTTAGTGTAATTCTATACAGTGTAACAACAATATTAACTCACGTAAATGTATTTGTACAAATCACTTTTTCGCCATCAGATGGAACCGCTAGAAAAGGCCAAGGAGGCAATACCTCATTCAAGTATTTTAAAGGTATTTGCGGAAACAGCACCTTCACCCAATGACGATGAAACGCTGAAAATTCCAATTATTGAAAATGAATCAACGTCGGCAACAGAAGCACCGCTACAACCAACTCTTGCTATAGTTGAATATCGTTCGGCATTTGAAATGTGCGCCAAACAACTTACCGATGCAGAAGCACGTTCTGCAAGAGTCCATCGTCTATTAGATAAATGTATTAAGACTAATTCACCTGTATATGCTACGGCAATACCATTACCACCACCTTCAAATTCGAATCAGAATTCGGTATCCGCCGAAAATGTGACATTGCATAATGATATTTGCTCTGGAAGTAAATCAAAGCAGTTTTCCAAAACTGACACACATAACTACAATCATCATCGGCATGATGAGTCTATGCCATTGCATATGCTACCAGCACGTTCCTCCACCCCTTATACTCAACAGACATTGTCTTGTTCTGTTGTCAGTTGTGATTTAGCGCTAATTAGCGAACAGGTTAGCCCTTTGAGTGAAACTGACGATGAGAAAGAGCCATTAATAATGAAACTACGACAAATGACTCCACAAACGCAACGCAAATCAAAAATGCTTTCAATTTCGAAATCAGCACCCGTAATTAGTCAACATTTGGATGAGACCAAACTTTGCAAATCTAAATCATTGGAGAAATCTAATTGTTTAATAAGCTATAGTCGTGCAAGTTTACTTCATATACGCAATGATTTATTAAATATATATCATTCACATAATAAAAATCCTACAAAAAAACGCAGTGTGCCAAATATCGTAGATTGCGATGTCATCGAATTAGAGGCACGATTACGTCGGCTTAATATTTGGAAACCTGAAACTTTTGAGGAAAACATGAGTGGCCGTAAACATCAGTGGGCACGAAGTAATGACATGATGCCTGCATTTTTTAAAAATAAAAACATATTGGATGAGTCCATTATAAAAAGTCAGCCACCACAGCCAGAACTTAAGGTAAAGCAAATACTTTTTAAGGGGTTAGTTATAGTTTTATATTTACCAGTAAAATATTTTATTTTATAAATGCAAAATCGTAGCACCATTAAATACGGTTTCGACTTGACAGAAATTTGGAAAAAAATTGATAATTTTAAAATTAACTGCTTGCGGTGATAATCACTAATTCTTGGAAATATTTCCGAAATCAATCGGAGAATAAAAATTAGTTTCTTTAATAAATAATCGAGTACCTGATCGAAACAAAAGGGGTTTTTTTTTTTCTAAATTTCTGAAAAAAAGTGAATGTTTATAAAAAATAGCAATTAAAAATCCTCCACTACATTATCTATTCTTCTTCCTTAATGGCGTAGAAACTGCTTACGGCTACGGTTATAGCCTAGTTAACAACAACGCGACAGTTGTGGCGCCAATTGGAGATTCCAAGCGAAACCAGATCCTTCTCCCCCCACATCTTTCCAACGGAGTGGAGGCCTGCCTCTTCCTTTGTTTCCCCCGGCTGGTATTGCGTCGAATGCTTTCAGAGCTGAAGTGTTTACTTCCATTCGGACGACATGACCTTGCCAACGTAGCCGTAGTCTTTTAATCCGCTGAACTATGCCAATGTCGTCGGATAACTCTTACAGCTTTACAGCTCTCATTCCATTGAAAGCGATATTCGCCGTTGCAATTGCGATATTCGCAGTTGCGAATGCGCAAAGGACCATAAATCTTCCGCTTTCTTTCTTGAAAACTCGTAACGTCGACTCATCAGATTTTGTTATCGTCCATACTTTTGCAACATATAGCAGGATGGTAAAATGAGTGACTTATAGAGTTCAAATCCATTGTGGAGCAAGCATTTAGTTCTGCAGTTCGAATTATTTTCTCCAAGAGTAGATTGAAGAAGTCGCACGAAAGGGAGTCCCCTTGTCTGAAACCTCGTTTGGTATCGAACGGCTTGATGAGGTCTTTCCCGATCCTGACAGAGCTTTTGGTATTGCTCAACGTCAGTCTACACAGCCGTATTTTTGTGCGGGGACACCACATTCTATTAGCATAACTAATTTTTACTCCAAAAAAAATTTTTTGGGCTATAAATTTTCAGTGAATATTCTTAATATACTATATCTTAAGAAAATGTAATAAAAAATCTATTCTGCGAAAATTCTGACTACCCTTGTTCCCTAAACTATAAGGAAACATTTTTTATTCCTTCATTTTTTTTATAATTATTTCACCGACCATAGGACTCTGCTATAATAACAAATCAACGTCGTATTGGTAGCGGTAGATTACCTAAAGTTAAATGGGCAAATTCAGTGGCAACCGACAATCCTCAATCCTGCGAAAAAGATGCCAACAATAATACGCCAACTAACAATGATATTTCAAGTAAGCTTAGGCTCCTTAAGCTCTTTGAAACAAGTAAAGTTGATAATATGCGCCATGATAAGAATGCGATTAGACCGGCATTATCTGCACTAACAGGTCTTGGCAAGAATGCAGATCGCGCCGCTAGCTCGTCGTCGTCGTCAGCTAATACCAATAATGCCAATTATGTGAAGCGTTTAACGTCAGGCTATTTGGTTGTTACGAATTCTAAAGATCGTGTGAAAGAAGATAACGATCACCATCGTTATAAAAATGAGGAACCGGAATGGTTTAGTTGCGGTCCCACTTCACGTCTAGACACGATTGAATTGTGTGGTTTTGATGATGATGAAGAGCAGCTGGGCAACAAGACGGACCATAATGATAATGAGATTTTGAATGAAAATGATGATACGAAGGAAAATCGTAACGAAAATGCAAATATGGTAAGTATAGTTAGTTCACAAATAGATTAAAAACCAACAATTATAATTGGAGACATATTTGTTGTAGTAAAAAAGTTCTTTCTCCGGTTTTATGTCAAATTAAAGGGGAAAAAAAGCGTTAACATCGTCTGCACCGAAGTTATAGCATACTTTCACATTGAATCTCTTATAGCATACAAGGTATAAAGAGATATATTATCTAGATTTTTATTTGCAAGTTTGTATGGCAGCTATACGCTATAGTAGTCCGATCTAAAAAAGTTCTTCGGAAATTGTACCCTTACATACAAAATTTCATGAAGACCGAAAAGTTCAATACAAAAATTGGATATAGATCATTCAGTTTTGTATGGCAGCTACACTCGTGGCCACGCAAACCTTACCACTACACTTTTTTTTTAAATTTTTTTCGGACTTTATCGTTCGTTTGGGATTTTCTTCAATTGTGTTTTTGTTTTAATGTTTTTAGTAAGCATAAATAAATTAAATTATGTTATCTAATTACGTTTAATGAGTAAAACACTAATTAGCTTCTCTGTGCTTATACAAAAGCGGCCGACTTTATTGTTTTTAAGCTTTGTGTTTTAATTAAAAAAAAAATATATATAAATTTCAATTACAGCGAAAATGAAATTAAATTAAAAAAGCTCACAATCTTTTAATTTTAATTTGGCTATAGCTGAATGTGTTTTGTTTTTAATTTTTAATATTTTTTGATTAATAACATGTCATTCACTTATTTCTAAATACAAAATTTCTTTACCTCAAAAAGTACCGCTATAAAGTGTAGTCAAATATGCACAATACTTGAAAATTTTGAGTGGTAAGGTTTGTGTGGCCACGAGTGTATAATCTATATTAGTTTAATCTTAATAATTTCTTCGAAGCTTGTACCTTTGTCTTGAACAATAATCCGTGTCAAATATCGTCGAGATACATATCTCGCCAAATCAAAAAGTTCTCCATATGTGGGAATTTTTTTGACCATTTAGTTTGTATAGCAGCTATATGCTATAGTGGTCTGATTTGATCATTTTCTTTCAAGTTTGTGTGGCAGCTATATAAATAATAGATCGACAGGGTTATACAACTATAAATATGTATATTGTATAAGGTCTCTGGGCTAATTTAAACCCTGTACTGGGTATAAAAAAAAAAAATTGTTTTGTCACGTTCCATTTGTGTGTCGTTAAAAGTGTTAAATTGGAAAAATACATCTTCACATCTCATATTTAGAGTCGTGTTTAATATTTAAACATATTTTCTTCCAACAGGCTTTAAAGAACAATACTTCAGCACGAAATTCGCAACAACAGGGCAACAAGTGTGAATCAAACAATGGCAAAGGAAACAGTAAATCTCTACAAGACAGTGTCGAACTGCAGGAAGAACGAAAATCTATTTCCTTTCAGTATGATAAATTTTCAGGAGGTGCAAACAAAACAATGCAACGTCAGTACGGTGGCGGTAGTGAGAGTAATGGACATAATTCAAGTGGTCATTCAAGATTCATACCATTTTTTGCGGCAGGTGGCAAAAAGACGCACGACCGTATGGAAAAGAATGGCTCATCAACATCGTTGAATGAATTTTTCAAGCAGGCCTTGAATGTACAGCAATCAACTGATCAACAGAAACAACAACAAAAGCAGACACAACAACACCAAAAAACGGCATTAAATTCAAATATGAATTTGGGCGATATCCCTTTGGTGGATGAATTGGAGGCTAAGTGGCGTCGTAATTCTTTGACTGAACATACTCAACATAACAGCAATAATAACATGGAAAATAAAAACTATAAATACAAAAATTTTAGTCACAAACAGAATCAAGATAATATGCAAGACTCAAATAATAATGAATTATTACAAAATTCTGA
>CM050325.1:84009782-84081876 GCA_027475135.1 Bactrocera correcta | reverse complement strand
TGTAACTCAAGAATATGACAGAATAAAAAGAAAATTTAAAAATTGCACAGATTAATTAAAATAAGTTATGATGGAGAGTTTTTTAAATATATTATAAAAATTATAATTGATATGTCAGCATTAATATAAATAAGAAAATACTATCTGACGGTCCGTTCAAACAAACTCTACGATCAATATCAAGTTCTCGTATATAAAACCTTTACTTTTGACGAATTATCCGAACAAGTTGCTCAGAATTAACCACATTTGAATTTAAACTGCGCGCGTCGAAAGATTTGGAGAATTATTTTTTTTTTAGGTTGGTAGTACTGTCAGTCACATTTATGTCAAATTTCATGCCAAAATATTCATTAGTGTTTGAGATACGTGTCGTTTTGTGAGCTGCTAAAAGTGAGTTTTTCGTTTTTTGCGATGTCGAAATTTGTTGACCAAAGAAATTTTCAATTTTCTGCTGCGGATACGTTGAGGATGGTGCAGAAAGCCATGTTTGCAAGTGGTATAGTGAGTTCCAAGCCGGCCGTGAACGTGTCGAAGACGAAGAGCGTCCAGGGCGACCATCAACCTCAACCGACGAAGCTCACGTTCAACAAATCAAAGATTTGGTGTTGAAAAATCGTCGATTAACAATTAGAGACCTTGCTGATGAAGTTGGCATATCGAAAGGCTCAGCCAATACCATTTTGAAGGATGTTTTGGGCCTCAAGCGCGTCAAATATCGACTGGTACCGAAATAATTGAATTTTTTGGAAAAAAGGCGTCGCGTTGAAGTGTGTTTCGCCAAAAACTCAACCCATATCGTTCCGCAACCACCAGTGTTTCGAAGATTGGAAAATCCGTTGGCATAAGAGCAATGCATCGGGAGGGGATTACTTTGAAGGGGATGAAATTGATTTGGAAGAATAAATAAAGAATTTTCACCTTATTTTTTGGGCAGTAGTATCTGAAGCTGCTTCACAAGCTGATGAATAAAATTCAAATTATTGTATGGAAGCTTTTCCTTTATTTTATTATTAGATTGGTTTGGGTGCGGGTTACAGCGATAATGCAGGAAACAATATTATAAAGCTTGCTAGGATAGGTACTTCAGTTTGAACAACTGCGGAAAGGGAACGGGTAGGAAGTCCGTTGGCTTCTTGTAGTTTACTGTAATGCTTGGGCCTCAGAACAGCTCAGAAAGGGTTGGTTAAGTACCAGAAGCTGTGTAGTCGCAAGGTTCTTTTGGCCCAGTATAAATCGGAGCTCTTTGGTTTCAGGTGTTTTAGTGTTTGATGGGTTCCAAATATTTTGCATTCGCAGTGAAAGGGGAAAACCGTTTCCACATAGAGGGAATATGTTTACAATTGCGGCAACTACTGTTATAGGGCAAGCAGATTTCTTGCGCATGCTCTCCAAAATTCCAGTGACCCTCGATAGTAGCTGTAAATTCCTCTATGCTATTTCTGTACCTAGATAATATGCTCTTTGTTCTCCTATTTCGGCCATGTTTGTTTCTGTGAGATTCAAATTGCTTATAAAGCTCCATTATGATAGTTTCCAGCTTCAGATAGTTTAATGACATTTTATACTTTTCGAACTCATATCATAAATTGCGGTATGCTTTTTTTGATTGTAGACAAAAGCTTCATACCATAGTTAAGCCAATAAATGTTTTATGGTATATTTGTCTGGTGGAGAGCGATAAATAAACTAAACCCGTTATGCATTTCTGCAATAGTTGCTGTTAGACTTTCGAAAACTGGACACAATCCCAGAGAGAAACACCCCGAAATCATCCCTTACTTCGACTGCATCTCTGAGAACTTGGACCACTGCGTTGCGGAACCTACTTCTATCGGGTGTGGCAGAGTCGCTGAAGAAGATTCACAGTGACTCTTCACATATGGATCGAAACTTAAGGAGAAGATTGGAAGAATACTCTCTGTCCAGAGCTCCCTATTAACTCTTGTTTCAGACTGCCAGACCACTTGAGTGTCTTTCAGGCAATAGTGGCAGCCATCAAGGTAGCAGCAGATATACTTCTCTGAAGTACGGCTTATTTGAAGGAGGAATGTATTGGCACTTATGCGGTGAGAATAAAGATTTTTAAGGACTCAACTTGTCAAAGTTATCATGAGGAAGATGAGGTGGAAACATCTATACACATCCTGTTCCACTGTTCAGCTTTCGACAGACTAAGGCTAGAGTATCTGTAATAGAAATTCTTCTTATTCTTTATTGGTATAGACACCCCTTACGCGAAATTAGCCGCATCAATAATTTGTGGCATCCTCTAGGCGTTTTGACGATATGCGACGGTCTTTTGATCCATACCGAGGAGTTCTGGGCATTACAACGAATAAGCGTCTATATCAGTCCAAGTGGGATTTTTCATCATCAAACCAGTAATCAACCTATTTAAGTGGGAAAGAAGATAAGGAGGATCTGAAGGCATTAAAAATATACAAAACCATTTAGATTATTTATCAGATAATCAATTAAGATACAGCTAAGTAAGTACGAAATAAAAAATTTCGAAGGAGGTGATCGAGATAACACAAATTTGCTGCCAATAACTATCGTTGATTTAAACAACGTTAACACATTGCCAAAGATTAATCAAATAAAGTAGACAAGCCCTTTATCGTAAACCAAGATTATATGTATGCCAATGTATATTCTGTCAAAGCAAGAGCGCTTTATGTTGCCGCTGCAAAATAAAATAGCAATATATAACTTACATTTTTTCTTCAAAAGATTTATATGTTAATAAAACAGATAAATGTATCCTTTATGTTAAAAGCAATACAAATACATACTTCTGAGCATATATAAACACATATTTGCTTGCGTGATAAAACTACTTTATTCAGATGTATTCATTTCATTTTTATTTTGCGAGCCGGCTGCCACAGGTTTGGTGAGGCGCGTGTTCGATTCGCTTAGCAAAACTGGTTTTAAATTCACAAATGTATTTCTTTTATTTTATTTGAAACTGTCTCGGGTGCTAATCTTATGTTTTCAATACATAAATATATACACATACTTACTTAAAATTTATATCAACGTTTTTATACGAGTATAACCACTTTTGATTTCGATCTGTTACTATTAAGGATTTACTAGTTATTATAACTAGAGTAAAGGAGTGCATGTGGAAATACCTAGACCTGCTTTAAAGTTTTATTGGTAATATTAATTATTTTTCAATCATTTTGGTACCGCCTGGCAATTTTAATATATATATGTTTGAATATTATTTATTAGATTTATTATCAAAATTTTGCATTTCGCATGTCTCCCATATCCACTTATCCAGTGAGTTGTACGGAATGAGGTCAGCATAACTGAAAGGCCAATAAGTATAGGTTTCCTTACTCACGTGCTTGCGTTACACCAACAATAATATATAATTGGATTTAATAATGATTTGTGCAAACACATTTAACATTCGCTGGCTAAGCAGTTGGCGTTAATTTGTGCAATCTTTGGCCCTTTAGCCCGCCAAAACAATGACATAACAGCGCAAAGCGCTGTGTAGCGCGGTAGCGAGTTAATGGGTCGATAGTTCGTTGGCTGAGCACGCTCTACTATTGCCGTTAAGTGCGCAAAACACTAGCTATTAGTCACTCTTCTGAAATCGAAATTGTTAATCGAAGCATGAGTGATTGCACTGCGGGCTAATTTATTTACAAAACGCCGCAAATTACTAAATACCCCTACTTAATTCAATAAATTCAAGTCATATGTAAAGAAACGCTTTGAAAATAGTAACAAGGAGTAAAAGAGAAGTAATCAGCTGGTCATAACTTGTGTGCGCTTGCATTACTTTTTTCACATATTCGCATTGAAAACTATCGCACAAATTTTATACATATGTACATTTTCAGCTAGATTATAGGCTTTCTTAAAAATCACCTTCACATAATCTTGCACTCATTACAGCATACGTTGCATTGCATTGCAGTAGTCACCGTTTAATATGAATTGCAATTTTTATACACTTGTAACTTGTTACTACAGAGTATAATAGTTTCAGATATATTGGCCAATATATAACCCACATATTGGTATAACATACAGGGATCATTCGATTGGTGATGATATTGGGTACAAGTATGTGAATCTCAGGTAACATTTTATTAAAAATCTGTCTAAATAATGTACGAATGAAGCTAAATGAGTCTCGAAAATCTTCAACACTTGACTTCAGAGCTCACATTTTATTCAATATATTTGAACAATCTCAATAATGATTCTACCAAACAATAATAATGGTAAGTCCAACATATTAAGAGCCAATTTTACTTAGCTGATATGCACCCACCCATTGGTACATTTAGTAAGCTGGAATGAACCCGGATGTCATCATGGCAGCATTATCCAAAACTATTTTGAAAATGCTTATGCTGTTGCAACAAAAAGAGACACCAAAAGTTCTAAGTCAAGCTCGTAAACAGTCATGCAACGGTCGATGGCCGATCCAGAGGCCACTAAAGTAGTCTTTTGTGAAACCAAACGCACAGAAAATGTGTTTAAATATATCTATTTCGCTTATTTGGATTAAAATAACAATAAAAAATAAACAAGTTTGGTCCAATAACTTAGCTTACAAAAGAATAATGAATTTTTATATTTTTAAATATTTGTTTTACAACAAAGTTTTCTTAGATCGATACATTTGATCCTGCGATACTCCGAATTGCATCAAATTATTGCCCGACCAATGACTTTTTGGAGTTAGGAAACAAAATGAAGTTATATGGAGCCAAATGTAGAGAATACGGTGAATGGGGTAGATATTCGTAGCCTAATTCAATCGATTTTGCAATGAGTGGAGATATAAGCCGATGTTTTATTATAGTAAATAAGCATTTTTTTCGGGGACTGTTTTTCCGCTATTTATCGTCATATCTACGCAATGATTTGACATAGTGCAAGTAGCATTCCATTTAAAAACACAGAACAAATGGTTTTTTCGGCAAAAATCAATTTAATTTATTCAAAATAGCCTCCTTCTGCTTCATTTCAGCTTTTTGCACGGTCCAAACGCATGTCGAACGAGTGTTTTAGTTCGTTGGCCGGTATGGCCGCCAGTATGCCGATGCAAGCCTTTTGAATGGCCTTTCCGAAAAGAAAGATGTCGCACGGGGCCATATCAGGTGAATATAGGGAGTGGTTAATGGTTAAAATGTGATTTTTGGTCACACGCACACATCTTTCATAAGCCCAAATGTTCGGACAAAATGCGATATATTGATGTTTTGGAGATATTCAATTCCATTTCCAATAATTTCAATGATGATTTCGACTGGTTTTTGATGAATTCACGCACAGTTTCAACGGAATTTCCGGTGATCATGGATTTTGATGGCCCACATGTTGATCGTCATATACCTATGTTCTCACGACCACTTTGAAAACGTTTAAACCACTTGTGCACTCTGCTCCGGTCCTGTTTACTTTGGAAATCACCTTGTAGTACTCTGTGACCGTTTTTCCCTTCCCCAAACAGTGAAAGTAGATCTCATTTAGTGAAACCTTGATAACAGTGACCATTCCCGAAAGGACAGTCTTTGACTGCTTTAGAGCAAGTTCGCCAGTAAAATCAAGTGTTCCGACTATTTCTTAGCCTATTATCTAAAAAAATTGAATAACCGCCTAATATTACCATTTTCCTAAAATGAGTGAACACGTTTTCTTCCACATGCAGTTAAAATAAAGCTTGGAATCAGATTGGGCTGAAATTGTGACAGTAATTATCCACAAAAATGCACTTTACTACAGTAAATTACCATTGCCTTTGTAGGAGTATCATTAAATATCTGCAATTGGAGGCAATTTAAGCATCTACAACTGAAAGCAACTGAGACAACTAGAAACATTGGTAGGTAGTGAAATAGGAATAAAATTTTAATTTAAACATTTTTTCATTCAACTTATTAATTAATTAAATGTTAAACAAAATATATATACATATCACACATACAATGAAATTAAATACATTCATTATTTACAGCAAAAACCAATTTTTTCCACACTAGTTATGATCCTGAATGCACCAAAAGGGCGCCATTCGGTAAAGACTTACTTTACTGCAGTCTCAATAATACATGCTATATGAGTACTCACATATGTACATATCTACGAGTACTATACGTAAACGCTTACTTCTGCGTACTTCTGCGCACTTCTGTGAATGTTTATATAAGCCTTAAATTTTTGCCGCAGTGGAGTTATGGTTAAAAGTAGGCAAAAGCTTGGCATGTAAGTAAATCAGTTGGATTCGATTGTGCTAAGCACAAGAGTCGCTTTAACTTACTTTACCGGTTTTCACGATTTGAAGGTAGTTTGCGCTATTTTCATATATAGAGCAATGCATAATAGTAATAACAACAATTTGCAAAGTACTCTCATAGACACATTTACTATTACACAAATTTGTTAACCAAAAAAAAAAGCGAACGTATCTTGCTTTGATCTAACAATTTTGTTCATTAGTATTTAGTGCTTTTTATTATGACTTTGGCCACGTAACAATATACTGTTATTTAAGCGTGTCTTACACCCCCACAATAACTGTATAACTACTATTTTAGCAGAGATAAAAAATGTTCTTCATTTTGTTTTTGTTATTCATGCTGGCAAAAATGTCGCCGACGCCTCAGTTTGGCGTTGGTGGGGATGTTGGCGTTTGTGATTTTGCTCACGAGCGGCTTTACCGTCACAGTTACACATTCTAATTGAATTCTGAGAACGAAATTTGCGGTTTACAAGTTGAAATCTGGTCAAACGTGTTTCAGTTGTCTTTATCCACAATTAACTGCTGTTTAACACACGTTAAATTATTTGTTTTTGTTGCTATTCTTATTGCTCGTTCGTGGACCAGCTTGTTAAGTTCTTTGGCTTAAGATTACAAACATACGTACATGGCGATTTTCCAGTCAGTGGTGGTTTTGTTGACACGCCGCTTGTTTCTTAGCTGAATTGTAAATCAGTTTCGCTTTTTATTATTTTCTATCATAATTGTTGTTATTTTGTGCGCGGTCTGTGTTTGTTGTGATTGATTATGATCACAATCACTTAAGGCCTTGGCGAATGTGCAATTTTATGTGCACAACTATTATGTAAACCAATCATGAAGTGCTTATATACTCGTACCTCTGTGCACATAAATTTGTATCTCTATTGAAATCTCAAATGCGTTTATTTTTTGAACACATTCGAAATCAAATGGTTTGACTAATTGTGTATGTGTTTGTAGATATTTTGATAGTATTGTTGTAGATTGTTGTTGTGTTATTTGAACTTTTGTGAGCATTCCATAATTGGAAAGATTGTAACATATCATAAGTTGTAACAATTTATAAGCGCGTGAAAAATAATTTATTTATTTACTATATACATACAGGGCATCCGGATAATGCTCTAAAAGGGCGGCAAATGTCGAATTTTATAAACATGTTTAGTTTAGCTCACAACCATTATTTGGGCAATGTGAAAAGGTTTAGTAATCCACAGGAATTACCAGCTACTTAGAGAGTGAAGCAAATTTCTGTTGGCTCAAAAACAGTTATCAAAAAGTTCTAAAATCCATGAAAAATCAGTTTTCTTATAATTTTTTTTCTTTTCAATGATTTGAAAATAGTTGAATATTTTTAAATATTGTGTAATTTCCGAAACCGACATTTAGACATGTTTAAACACTGCTTTGTTTTGTATTAAACTATACTATACTCTATAAAGGAAACTTCAAGTTTAATGAGGAATGTGTTCATTACCACTCGAAATAATACCTTTTGATATTTATATTTTGCAGACTATCTCTCAAATATTGGCCGCAACTGCCTCTCAGATTGTTCATCCGTTGAGTCCAATTTTTGATGTCGCGTTCGAGCATTTGGAATGGTAACTGGTGAATGACACGCGTGATGTTTTGCTTCAACGCCTGAATCGAAGCAGGGAAATGGTGCGTCTAATCATGTGATATCACACGATCTTGGTGGCCAATAGACCGGCCCAAAACGTGAAATAACCTGAAGAATTCTCTCATTAAATCTACTGATTGATGTTATATGTGGAAAGTAGTGCCATTTTGTTGAAACTAAATATCGCCGAGATCACAAGCTCCAATTTCAGGCATCAAATAATCGATTATCATGGCACAATAACTGCCGCCATTGATGGTTAAGTCCTCACCGGCATCAGTTTTTAATAAATATGGACTGATGACTTCATCGGCCCACAAATCACACTAAACCTTTGGTTTTCTGGATAAAATAGCAGCTATTGAATCTCTCCAGTTTGCTCTTCGGCCCAAATTTGGCAATTTTGTTTGTTTATGCGCCTCATCGCTGAACAAAATTTGGCTCGAAAACGTCGGATCTTCTTGGAACTTTTTAAGTGGCCATAGATCTAAGTGATGTCACTTAGAATAGTCGAGCGCACTCAATTCTTGCAAAAGTTGCATATTATACGCTTTCAATTCAAGATCTCGATGCATAATGCGCCAAGTCGTTCCATGAATCATTCCGAGTTGTTGTGAATGGCGCCAAATCGACTCTTTACTGTCTTCGTGCACACTCTTAGCCACGACTGCTATATTTTCTTCACTACGAGCTGGTTGTGGTCTGTTCGGTCGATTATTATTATACGAGGTATGACAATTAAGTAATGAGACTGATTCCATAAAAACCGTATATTTAAAATTTATTCTACAACTCTGCCATCCCCTTCAAAGTAGTCTCCTTGGACAGCTATACAGCGATTCCAGCGCGTTTTTCACGCTTCGAGTGGGATGTCCGCGAGTACCCTCGTCACGGCCGCCTGGATGTCCGTAATCGACTCAAAATGGGTTCCTTTGACAACCGATTTCGTTTTAGGAAACAAATAAAAAGTCACAGGGCGACATGTCGGGCGAATAAGGCGGCTGTTGCAACACGGCGATCTCTTTAGAGGCCAAATACTGCGACACACTGAGGGCGGTATGCCACTGTGCGTTGCCGTGATGAAGGATCCAGTTACGAGCGATGTCTGGACGCACCCTGTTGACTCGTTTTCGCAATCTTTCGAGTACTTGGTAATAGTAGACTTGATTCACAGTAGGGCGCGTGGAGACACGCGCGAAACACCTGGGTACGACTAAGAGCACTATCATCATACACTCTTACAGTTTTAGCGTACGTTTCCGAAGCTGTTTCGACCAATCTGGCGTAAAATTTTATCGCGATGCGTTGCTCTTGTTTTCGTTTTGTCCATTTTCGTGACGAACACTACAAACACACGTCTACTCAACTTGACGCAGCAAGTGAACTAAACAAGCTAGAGCGATGGCACATATATCAATGAAGAGGGGAGGTATGCCGAAAAAAGAGAAAGGGAATTTCAGAGTCACAGGTTTACCACAAGTGCGGCAATAAAATCAGTCTCATTACTTAATTGTCAAACCTCGTATTATGAGCAACGAAGTATCTTTTGTGTAATTGCTTCTTATTGGTAATGTCAACTGCTTCAAGTATCATATGCCGACAGTAAACGCTGGATATCTAAACGATGGCTACTCCTCATGGACCACGTGATTGCACTCTATTTGGTGTAGCTAAGGACCACAATTTGTCTATGCGAGACTGAGTAGCCCAGTAGGCTAGCTTAACCTCTACATCAGTAAAAGGTATGATGAATTTATATATTTTTATATATTTTCTATAAAAAGTGAGTTTACTGTAAGAAAACAAAAATTTTTATTACTATTTTTATTACCATCTAATACTATATAATACTTAAACAAACTCATTACCATTTTTTATTCGAAACCAAATGGACGTAAACAAAAGCCTTGACTTTAGTTTGTCATGAATATTAAAAGGTTTAAGTCTTCCGCAGTAGTTAAACATATGTAATTTGCCATCTTGATTTTATTTTCGATTTAAAAATTAGCAAAAACTATATCATTAAAATAACAAATTAAAATAATAAATTAATTTAATACTATTTTCATACAACTAAACTAAATCAATATCTAACTATGTCTAGCCTAGGAAAAAATCCAACACAAAGCGATATACTTTACTAGCAGTACTATTACTGACTGGTTTCAGCAGGGGCTGTGGTTCCATGAGTGTATCGAAATCGGTATAATGCAGTATATACCATTCGGCCACAAAGTAAAACACCAAAGTAATAAGGCCGAACTTGAGGTAAATCTTGAAAATATCAAATAAATGACCCAGAAGAATTTGTAAACCTTCCATGACGCAATTAAAAGCACGGCCAATCGCCACCATCACCATCATCGGTGCTTTACCAAAGTGACAATTGATTGCGGCTCACGCTGGGCCAAAAAGCGGTGAACTGTGCGAACTGCGCACTTCGAGGTTTCGGCAATTATTGCTTTATGGCTGCGCGTATGCACAAAAATTGTCGGTGTTAACGGTGTTAGCCTGGCGATTTGGTAATTTCTGGCCTGCGTGTGTTTTTGTGCCTCGCATGTATATGGTATACATACGAACGTACGTATGTATGCAATTGCAACTGTAGAGCACACAAGTCACATATCCAATAAATTTGTTTATGTGTGCATTTGTTTGCTTGTTATTTTTAATATGCAAAGTAGTGAAGAAGCAGCAATCTTTCGATTATTTTTGTACGTTTTTGCAGAGTAGTCGCGTAGCCTCCTTTTCGTCTCGACGCGGTGCTCCTCACTTAAGTGCTTTAATATGTGACAGCTTTGAAATTCGTTTAATAATTCGCGAATTCGATGCGCTTGTATTTTCGTTGACAACGTCTGGTTTCATTCCGCACACATGAGTTATATAATTATTGCACTTTGCTTTTTTCAAGTTTACTTTAATTAATTTTTAAGTTCAATTTTTGGTTGGTTTTTGTTTTGATTTTTTGTTTTAATTTTTCTTTTTTGAAATATTTATGGGCATCAGCAGATTACCAATATTATTTAACAGTTTATTGTAGCGGTTTTTGAGGTTCAATATTATATTTTGAACTTTTTGCTTTTATTTTAAGAGTATTTACTGCAAATCTGTAATTGAAATAAACACATTTTTTAATGAATTTATATATTTTTAATAATTTCTGAAAAGCTTTATAAATAATAAGCAAGGCACAGTGCTATTAAAAAATTCTTAAAAGCAGGAATGGTTTTTGAGGTCATTGATAATTACAGTAATTTTAAAAAAATTAAAATTAAATAAGGGGTGTAAAGAAGAGTGTTGGAAGTCATATATTTACAATTAAGACAATTGAAACCAATTCCTTCAGTTTCCTTCCTTTCAGTTAATAATAATAAAATTACTAACTTAGTTTTTCGTAAATATATATTTTTTTCAACAAAAAAGTAGTTTATAAAGAAATTACAACTTTTTTGTAATTATTTACTACATTTATATAATATAAATTATTTTATAAAAAATTTAATTTGAAAAAAAAAATTCAAAGAAGCATCAGGTTGAACAAGGGTTTAACTAGATTATTTATTTTTTATTAGTAAAACTGTCTGTATATATTTATTGTAAATAATCAAATTATTGTCATTGTGATTTGCAAGTCTTCGTGAAGGAGTTAGAGGTTGTCAGAATTTTCAAGAATTTTTGAATTTTCTTAAAGTGTAAATATAGAAAGCTTCGAAGAGGGCACGAGGTTACCTATTCATGAAACTTTTTCAACTGATTTTAGATGAATCTCCAATTTTTAGCAATGGCCACTGAAAGAAGCTTCTGTTGGAACTGGATCAACACAAAACAGCCATTACTTTGAAAAATATAACTTTTTTCCGTATTTCTGTCAAATTAAGTCGAAATTTTATTTAATATCATTAAAACCACACATAATTCCTATACAACACAATTTTAAATATCATCTGATTCCGTACCTTTCTAGTATACAAATCAAGAGCCAAACAATCTATAAAGTTTGCTCTAATGCCTTCGAGGTAAGTCGCCTTATCACCAAAAATTGTCTAAGCCGGATTAAAACTATTCACATACTGAATTCCACTTCCTATTGTGAAATGCTTAGCGAAAATATCGATCAACCTGTCAGATGTACTACAATTGAAGCGTATTCAATTTTCGGTAGCCCTTCCTTACTTGTTTTAGGTTAATTTTCTTCATTGGAATAAAAAAAATCGTATGACGTTTTTTAAGCGCGTTGCAGCGAGCCATTTAGCCTCCAAGTTGTCATCCTACGACAAAAAAGTCATTGTTGTACGTGAGAATACCCACAGAAGTACCTGTGAAAATTTGAAAATATTGATTCCTACCAAAATTATAGGCATATTGCTAGATAAACTAAATTCCAGTTCTAGAGATAATCTCAAAATTTTACTCGGCAGGATAAAAATTGTCAAAGTCATTTGCCTCGCTAACTGAAAAAAGTAGTTTTGACAAAAACGCGTTTAAAGTTCCACATATAACCATGGCAGAGATGAACGTTTGAAAAAAATACTACTATAAAGTAGTAAGCACCTTAAGCAAATGAAGTTCGTTGCTTAAGTTTTTTGATTATTATTAACTTCAGACTTTGACATTTGCAGGATCGAATGACGAAATTAAAAAGGTGGAGGTAGTAATTTAAAAGTAAATTTATAGAAAACATACTCTTAGTATCATAGGTGTCAAAATAAAAATTTTTAATTAAATTTTGTTTCAAAAACTCACGTTACGCATGGTCGAACTAATTTTTAGTTTTGGTTAAAACCTGTACACGTTGTTGATAAAATGAGAAATATTAGTTTCAATGTCGCCTATTATTGGGCCGATATTAGTATTAGTTCTTGATCTTAACATCTGGTATAATTTATGCAACAATTTTAATGTTTATTAGCAAACATCCGAACTGAAATATGCGCACTAAATATACTTGGTATAAAAATTGTCAAGCTTGTGAACAACTATTAAATCGTATCATACATTTTTCTTTACAACTTGATTTCGTCGCTATCTAGCAGGTTTAGGCTGTTTGTGACCACTTTCTGGTAGTATGAGAATATTTCATTGCGAGATATCGAGCTACAGTGTACATGAAATCCAATGATAATTTCGTATACATTTTTAACTACTGTAAATCTGAAAATGTAAAATTTAACTGGAAAGCTGATGCAGCAAGCATTTGGGTCACTTGAAAAATTGGTACATTTATACAATACAAATAGGCCTCATCCCATGTGGCAACGTCGATCCAAAAATTCCTAAAATCAAACCTTCCGATAATGAATGCGAAAATTTCAGTATATACGGTTAATTTAAGCGACATATCGTCACCTAAAATTTAAAATAACATATCATCAAAAAATTCGAAATTGAGTATACTATTGATTACGATTCACTACTTCAAATTACATACATAATATTACATATGTCCAACATTTTCAGGTTTTGCGTTCATATATGAACCAGTTTTAAGCAATATTAAAAAATTGTTTCACTCTTGTACCATTTTATTTCGTGTTTCATTCACGCCATTGTAAATTTTCGAAAATGTTGTTACGTTATTTTGCATTTTAGGTAACGATATGTTCCTTAATAAATTTATCGTAACAAATCTAATGGACTGATTTCTGATTAATTTCATTTCAATGTAGAATGTAATAGATTTCAACAAATAAAAAAATTTTAATTAGGAAAAATTGCAAAAGTATTTTTTGTTCATCTGCGTATTTATATGAATTTTTTTTATAACAAAAAAAAAGTGAATGCAGTGTTAATTTTATTTATTTTATTAACAGAATATAACTAAATATTCACCTAGAGTCGTTCTTTTAAGCTACACTCTATGAATAAATTGCTACTAAGCTTCTTATACATTTTGTGAGTATTTACTTTTGAACATTGTATGAATAGTATATGCGTGTATCGCTTATCTGTGCTCTGTCACCTTTATAAATTTCGCTGTTAATCCATTTAATATGCACATGACGTATAAGAAAACCTCAATATGCAAATATTTCGTGGAATTTATCATTTATTCTGCCTCCTTGAAACAAATGAAGTCTTAAGAAAGATATCCATAAAAATTCATTTTCAGCTCTTTTAATATATTATTGAACGATTTTATATATTACGAGAAGAAAATATTGTACAAGAAAAACATAAAACTTTCATATACATATATAAGAGTTTCGAAACCGGTCGATAATGCCCAGAAATACTTGCAGGTCGCGAGCCGTACAAGCCGCTTACCTTCAGTTCCGTACCGGCAAAGCCTGTTGTTGTGCATTAATGGCAGCTATTTTGTATTTTTCCTTCTTATACTTTGCAACTTCTTCGTCTTCGAAATGAGTTGAGTATGAATAATAAAATTAAAAAATCGAAAACAATGTTAATTAAGGTCAAAAGATATAAAGTCCTTAAGTTTAGAAGATGTAGATATATTTTTGTATATTTATAGCTTGATACTGTCTGATATTGCTAGCGGAACAAAAAAATATTTTAAATAACAGCGAAAATTCCCAGAAATATTTATAGTAAAATACTAAGATTATTCTTTGCAATATTGTCACAGAGTTTATGACGGTACCTTTGTTAAGATTATTTATCTCTTACTTCGTCGAATGAAACAATTGATGAAGTATATATTCATAAGTAGGCGTATTTTACGTATGCGGAGGATTTTAATACCAAAAAAAATAAACTGAGCTTTATCAAGGGAAATGAAGTTTCGCGTATGGTTCGCTATAGAAGATATCCTACCTTAATTTCATTAAAGAGAGGCACTTTCATAACTTTCTTTATCATTATTAACAAATGCCTGGTTTTCTGATGATTTCCTTCAATCTAACCAAAAGAAATGAAAACTTATGTCTAAGCTAATGTAATATTTTCATCAGACTTTTTTAGGTTAAGTAAGTTCTTTGCTTCGTGCATCACTAATACTATTTAAAAGTTATGCTCCATCTTTCTGTACCCGATCCAGGTATTTTCATTCATGGCCTCTTCTTTCTTCACACTACCATTTAAAGGATTTTATTCACTTGCAAATCGGAAAAAACACATTTACAGAATTTAATGTACCTTAATAATGGGTGTCTCATTTTGAAAACGTTTGGAGTCTCTTAACCTCGTAGTTGATCTTTAGCAACAATTACGAAAAAAGTGGCTAGTGTGTAAAATTTGTCTGCTTAAAAGTAAAAATCCGAAAACCGTACTTCGGAAGACTAGAAAAAATTTGATTTTTGAAGAAAATGTCGGCTTTCCAAAAACAAAACCGGTTTCGTAAAAAATATTTACAGCTCAGAGTGGCTTAAAAAATCGAAATTATTATATAAAACTTTTTTTCTTCGATTATCAGCTGAAAATTTCAAGTCGATCAGTGCAGCTGCTTACGAAAAACTTCTCTTAGCGATTCTGAAAACCGAGTTTCGAGCAAACTTGGTTAAAAAAATTTATATAAATACGCCCATTTCTACTAATTTTTGTACTATTCGCCGATCAACTGCAAATTTTCAGGCAATTTTTTCAAATACAAATAAACACAAGTAGGAAAGGGCTGAGTTCGGGTGCAACCGAACATTTTATACTCTTGAAATTTGCAAGAATCAAAGCCAGGGAAATACTTAAAGGTGTAAAACGTCAACCAGAGGAAAATAATCTAATAAATTTTATATAAATGTACATACATTTATTCTTTATAACTCATACACTGACCGACGAATTAGACATAATATTTGTTAGAAAAACAAAGATCACCATGCCTGATATATGGGAGTTCTGGAATAATGACAAAATTTTATCTATTAACTATTATCAAACCACATACTAAAAAATGTTCTCTGGGCTTCATTAAGATACCTCACATTCGTATCTTCGAAAATCATGATATTAGTTATATGAGGCCCAGGCCAAGTTTTCGCCCAATTTTTGAGACACACAAATACTATTGTCAAAGAAAGGATTCTATCTGAGTTTCAATTGCATATTTCGTACATTGACCGATATTTTCGGTCAAAAGTCAATTACAGATACTGGGGTCCACATATCCATACATATGATATTGAACAGTTTTTATTGGATTTGGACAATTTTTGGTCATAAGATGAAGTACTTTAAAAGAACTATTAATGCAAAGTTGTACCCCGTTATATCAATTGCTTGATTTGTGTATTAAGAATAGTCATTTACTTTCCATTTAAAAGGATTTTCCACTAGATATCATCTGTAGTTTTTAAAATACTTGCTATAAAAAGTTTGTCATCAATTTGCGGACGTTGATCATCTCGTCGCGTAGGAAGTACATATTTTGTGATTTTAAGTTTGAACTCAGATGCCTTGACTTGACATACTTGACTTGGCTGCTAAGTGACAAAATGTCAATACTGAACTCGAAGGTGTTTTTAAAGATTACACATTTAATGATATTAGCGTATGTTTGTGAATGCTTTCAGTGATCAGCAGACCTTTTCCTTATTGAATTAAAAATTGCAAAATAATATGCTTTATACGAAAGTAAACTCCAAAATAAAGCGCTGCTGATTTTAAATGCTTTACAAATATTTATTCTTTTATAAGACAAAAAAAATTAATTAATTAAAAACTTTATAAAATGTATTATTATATAAAAAATAATTATAAATAAACTAAATATAATAAACGATGAACTTTCATTATTATAAATTTTCCCTACAGGGCACATATGCACAATATTACATAATAACTGAAGCAATATTGTTATTTTGTTCGGCATGCGGGCTTTGACTTCACTTATACCTTTTTCTTCATGCACACACGCATCTATACATACATATCTATATATTTCTGGATGCTTTTGGGTATTATTTGTTTTGCTCAATTTGTTGAGCTCTTTTTGTTTGTGTCTTTATTACCCTACTACGGGCTATATTTAACCCAAAAAAATGTGGGTGAACGTTGGACTGTATACGCGCAAAGCCATGCATGTGAAGCATATATTTTCGTTGCCCTCTCTATCTACATTGGTGCATATAGAGCCTATGTGTGTACGCGTGTAAACAGAGTTAGCTCACTACTCAATGGCTCGTTGCCGCAGTTTTGACACATTAGTATAACTCATTTGAATTAGTATGATACACATGCGCAGTTGTGCAGTTAACGTGAACGCATTCACTACCGGTTTGTTGAAAGAGATGTACACACACTCTCGCGTATATATATATTGGTATAGCAATAGACCCCAATCACGTCGTTAAAATTTGTGTCACTTTTTAGTTAACCGAAGGTGTAGCAACCATAATACGGGCATTATGTATGCCTTCGGCTAATTAAGTGCCGCAAATAAGTTCATTAGCTGATAAATCATTTCGGTTATTTTTTGGGTTATCGCATTTGAAATTTTCTGCCGGCGGAGAATGTGAGCTTTGAACGCCCACCCACATTGTGCGCACTCATTGCTAAATATTTTAAATTGTATGCACCACACATATACATATGTACACATCGTAAGCTTTAATTGCAATTTTTTATGTGTAAGCTTCAACTACTGAATAAGCTACTGGAATTTTCGCATACTCTACCTACTCCATTCATGCATACTATATTCATGCATACTATATACATATGCTACATATGCCAAGAGCAACTAACTTTTTTCTATTGTCATGTAACTTTTTTTGTTTACAAAAGTCAGCTTGAATCACTCACTGAATGCTCTACTGGCTCAACACTTTTTCATATTAGAATTTATTTAAATATAAATACATATATACATTCGATCATTTGTACGTATATATAGATATTAAACGATTTTTATTTTATTATTACACAATTTGTAGCAGTTTAGAGAATCTCTTAATAAATATATATTTTTTAATTATTATCTTACGTAGTAAGAAAGTGTTTCTCCGGCGACTGTTGTTTGGCTTTTCGTGTTTTGACAACTGGAAATTGTTTAAACTGAGCGCGCTTACAAGTAGCTGAATTTAAAGAGCGTATATGAGTTGAGCTTTATGATGGATAAAATGCTTACTCAGCAATTTGTGAAAGAGCGCTAGTAAAGATCCAATGAGAGCAAACAATAAAGTCGTTTTTTGACAACAAATTCGATCACATGTTTTGAGCATTTGATAAAGCTTTGTTATAGGAAAGCTTTATTGATGTTATAGCGCCTAAAAATATACTTTTTGTCATTATTAATATTTATAACGGTGTTTTAAAAGATAATTTAATTTTTTCTAAATTGTGTAGACATTTCAAAATTCCATTTCACTGCTTTTGTATGTTATATTTAAGTTTTTATAAAAAAAATAATTGTTAAAAGTTGCCATACGATTTCAATTAGAACTCTTTAAAAATAAATTATAGTTTTCAAATTTGAAGAACTTTGTGGATACAGAAATTTATAGGTAATAACAACTGGAAGAGTGTTTCCATTTCACTCATATTACTTTTATACTCTCGGAACATGTTGTTGGAGAGTAGCAGAGTTTTGCTCACATAGGTCTTTTATCACTTAAAACTAATCGGGATAAAAATAGAGTTAGATATGTATATAGTATATAATTGATTATGATGACATGTTGAAATCCATATCTTTGTCTGCCTTGTCGTCTATCTGTGCAAGCGATAACTCCAACCACACCTACTTCCTAAATAAGTAAATACCATATGATATTTTAGTATAAAATGTATAAATAAAATATCACTCAAGACGTTAAAACACAGAGTTAGGGCACAGAATTTTACGTAAAAAGCCTCCATATAGCGAATATGTGAACCACAGCACATGTAACTGATAGATATGTTACTAAAAATACAGGTAAAACTCTGAGATTTATTATTAAAATTCAGAGGTAATGTTTTCCTAATAATATGTGTAATATGTGCAAAATATTTTCTAATAACATGTGCCTAAAATAATATGGATAAAATCGGAGGATCTGCGCCCCCTTAATAAAATGGTTTTCAAACATCTGGATGACTTTATGCTTTTGTATTGAACAATACTTTATTCAGATTATAACGGGCAGTGTGGCAGTTGTTTCCATAAATATGGAAATACTACTGTGCTCAAAAAATAAGGTGATTTATTTTGAAAATTCTTTATTTATTCTTCGAAATTAATTTCATCCCCTTCAAAGTAATCCCCTTCCGATGCACTGCACTTATGCCAACGGATTTTCCAATCTTCGAAACACTGGTTGTAGTCACTTTCCGGGATGGCCTTCAGTTCCGTCTTCGCTGTGGCTTCTCCTTCATCGCATAAAAACGGTGTCCCCGCAGCGGTCTTTGGAGCTTGGTGAACAGCCAAAAGTCGTACGGCGCCAGATCAGGTAAATACGGTGGTTGCGGAACGATATGGGTTGAGTTTTTGGCTAAATGATCACGAATTACGAGGGCAGTATGGGATGGTGCATTATCGTGGTGTAAAAACCAAGAATTGTCATTCCACAATTCCGGCCTTTTTGGGCGGATAGCGTTACGCATAGCGTTCAAATAATATTCCTTGTTGACTGTTTGACCGGTTGGAAGGAATTCATAATGCACAACACCACGATAATCGAAGAAAACAGTCAACATGACCTTGATTTTTGAGCGACTTTTGCGCGATGTTTTTGGTCTCGGCTCTCTTTTGGCACGATATTCGCTCAATTGATCGGTTGTTTCGGGGTAGTAAGCATAGATCCAAGTCTCACCACCAGTTATAATGCGTTTCATGACACCCTGGTAGTCGGAAAGCATCATTTGACACACTTCAACGCGATGCCTTTTTTCCAAAAAGTTCAATGTTTTCGGTACCAGTCGAAATTTGACGCGATTGCCCAAAACATCCTTCAAAATGGTATTGGCTGAGCCTTTCGATATGCCAACTTCATCAGCAAGGTCTCTTATTGTTAATCTACGGTTTTTCAATGCCAAGTCTTTGATTTGTTGAACGTGAGCTTCGTCGGTTGAGGTTGATGGTCGCCCTGGACGCTCTTCGTCTTCGACACGTTCACGGCCGGCTTGGAACTCACTATACCACTTGTAAACATTTTTTTTTAGACATAAACTCCTCACCAAAGGCTTTCTGAACCATCCTCAACGTATCCGCAGCAGAAAATTGATTCCGTAAACAAAATTTAATGCAAATTCTTTGCTCAACGAATTTCGACATCGCAAAAAACGAAAAACTCACTGTTAGCAGCTCACAAAACGACACGTATCTCAAACACTAATGAATATTTTGACATGAAATTTGACATAAATGTGACTGATAATATTACCAACCTAGAAAAAAATTATTCTTCAAATCCTTCGACGCGCCCCGTTTAAATTTAAATGCCACCTTATTTTTTTGGCACAGTTGTATTTTCCCTAGTTGCTGCAAACAAAAATCCATCGGATGTAATTTATCTCTTTCCAGCTGACTTCAAACTGTTTAGGTTGACCAATGGTCAATAAATGTCAGATGTGATGTGATAATATGAAATAGAAGTGTATTTTTAATTTACCGCTGAGTATGAATGAAATCGGTCAAGAGCATGGTCGACGTCGCTTATGCCTTATATTAATTAGGTAGTCGAAAAAGTCTTTTCGTATTTCCAATCAAACTTCAACTTATCTTTTTTTATACTTATACCAATAAAAAACAAATATGTACCACTTTGGTCAACCACTTTTTCCCATTTTTCATCAGCGTAAATCGAAATTTCAAAACTTCCAGAACGGAAGCAAGCGAACCACTGTTGAGCCGCACGAACTGATATAGCATCGTCTCCGTAAATTTCACAAATTTCATTGGTGGATTGCGTGGTACATTGGAATTTTTCGATAGATTTCGGTTTTTTGGTTCTCAATTAAACCAATAATTTGACTTATAAATTAATATGAACAAAATATTGAATAAAACTTATTTAAAAACAAAAAAAAAAAAATAGTTTGTATAAAAAAAACTTTTACTTTTTTATTTCCAACACATTTATATAAACAATAAATTTGAAAATAATTATTCAACAAATATAAAAAAAACAAGTATCAAAAATTTTACAACTTAAAACTAGGAAGTTTATCATTTAAACAGGAAAACAATCAATAAAAATACAAAAATATAAAAAACAGTAAAACAAAATAAGAATTTCGTGTGAAAAACTACTCAAAGTAAAAACTTATCAGCTATATCCACCCAGGTAAATAACAAACAAAGCTAATTGAGAACGCTGGGAGCATGAAGGGTCCGAAGAGCTTAAAATTGCTACCGACACGCCAATAATCGCTAGCACCAACGCCATCGTTACATCGTCACATCGTCAAAGCAACATCATCAAGTTCATCATTTAGCGAAGCTAACGATTGCAGCGACACATTTATTCGATGGCCTCGATTATTTCATACTCATCATCCAGCGAATGGTCATAGTCGATGTTGTATTTGTTTTTGATTTTACTCTTGTAGTCTTTAAGTTCATCGTTATCCAGATTATTGGCATTGGTTGATGTGCTTTTATTTCTATTCTGCTTACTCTGTGCATTATTGCTGTGGCTGTGGCTATTGCTGTTGTTGCTATGATTTCGACTATTCAAGCTGCGATCGTTGGTTCCACCAATTTGATTTGATATACTATAGCCAATGTTATTCTTATTCTTATTGCTACTACTACTATTGCTCTTATATTGATAATTATGGTTGTTGTTGTTGTTATTGCTGTTACTATATTTATTACCGCCATCCGAGTAAGTATTGCCATTATTTTGTGAGTATTTGATGTTGCCTCTAAAACTACTTTTTGGTAAATTATGAGTGGTCAGCAAAGAATTCTGCTGTGATTGTTGCTGGTGTTGTGATTGTGGTTGGCGCAGTTGCTGTTGTTGTTTATTGAACCGCATTTGTTTTTGCCCATATTCTGATATGGTTAGCTCACTCAAGCCATTAATTTCACGCGCATCATAATAGGCATCTTCCATTTGAAATTCTTTTGGTCTTCTTTGTCTTTGTTGTTGTTGTTGTTGTGCATACTGCAGTTGCTGCTGTCGTTGATGTTGTTTCGCTTGCTGCTGCTGTTGCTGTTTCTGTGTTTGATATTGATAATTTTGTTTTGGCTGGCTCAATAAACTGGTTTGATTTATGGCTTGAGTGGCCTTATATCAGAGGTTCTGTTCGGGATTTGATTCGGTGGTACGGTATAGTTCATCGTTGTTTTTGTACAATTGTTCTGCCACTGGGCAATTGACATTCGTCCACCAATCACATACACGTACAGCTTGATTGAAAACAGTACCGTTGGGGCATATGAATGAGTATTGATGACCCGAATGCAGGCACCAATGCCAGACCTAAACGATTAAATGCAAGAAAAGTTAAAATTATTTGAATACTGGGAAATAAATAATTCGTTGGCATCTACTGGTAGTGGCAGACAATGCGATAAAACTAACTTTACTCAAATAAATTAGTCTTTCAGTTTGTGTCTATAATAATATGAAATTTTTGAACCCATTATAAAGATTAGCTAGCATTATTAGTGTGTTTCAGTTATTTGTATGACCTAATGACTTGTGGGGTTGCCAAATATTAATATTTGATAATTTATCATTAGTGCATTCAGAAAGTTTTGTATGTCACTTATATTACAACTGTTTGCAGTGGCTAAAAAAGAGCCAAAATCAAAAAAACACGCCGAAGTGGCTCAAAAATTAGGATGATTGTTTTTTTTTCGATATTCGCAGTTTGGGGCATCATGAATTTGGATGCATTGAGGCGTTTGCACGAGAACATCCATCGAGAATGGCCCTAGTTGTGGAAGAACAATTCATGGATTTTACACAATGGCAATGCACCATCGCATCGATTGTCACGATTGTGACCGAATTTAAAGCCAAAACGCAGTGAAAATCATCGAACAACCACCGTATTCACCATATTTGGCTCCATGTGATTTTTTCTTGATCCCCAAACTGAAATTGGCACTCCGTGGAACCCGTTTTCAGTCGATCGAAGAGATAAAACGCTTAAGGAGTTCAAGGCCATCGCATTAAGTGCTTATGAAAAGTGTTTCGAGGACTGGAAAAATCGTGCATAAGTGTATTACATCTGGTGAGGATAACTTTATTGTTGCCTTTAAAGTTATCCTCATTTATTATGAGTAATCAAATATTTAGCGGTTTGTTGCCATTTTCCAGGTACTTTATTATCACTATGTATATGACATACGATCGAATATGAAATATAATCGAAAATATCGATAATTATATTATACAGAACGAACTAGTTCCAATTCTATCTTTAAGGCTTAATTTCGTTATTAAAAGGCGTTAGCAATCAAAATTGCAGCACAGAATACAATTTTCATTCGAGATAGATGAGAGAAGCAGTATATACATATGTATTTATATTCAATAAAAATGCTAGTAAATTTACCTGACAACGCGTTTCTGTATCAGCATAATAACCTGGCAGCCGATTTCTGCATTTGAATGAAAGTCCTTTGGGCACCGATTCATAGGCAGGATAATCAACGCCTGCTGTGTAGCCGTCAACTTGCTATAAATAGAAAAATCAAAACCAAAAAAATAAAAAAAAAATAAAATAAAATAAACGAACATTGCATACTTTTAAAGTTCTATTAAGCCTGCATTTTATAATATACCACCTATGAAGTGTAAGTGTGCAAAGAGTGGAAATAATAAAATTGCTTAACATCGTTAAAAACGACCTTCAATAGTCAATGTTTTTTGTAATTTTTTGACATGTACGCAACAACACAAAATCTGCATGGAAGCCTCAAATATCGGATGTACACACATGTGCTGCTTATCTGCATATTCACAAGCACAACAGAACGCTTCCAACGTGATGGATTCGTCGGCGCTAATTTTTGACTTTGCATGACACAAACTGGGCAACAAAAACAATGTGCTTTACGCCATACAATAACAATAACACAGATGAAATAAGCAAATATTTAGGTGTACAAAATTGTTTATATGTATATAAATGCATGGATGCACATAGGTCTGACACCGAATATGTACATTTAGTTAGTACTGTAAATTAGAATTTCAAATTGGATGCGAAGAATAAAAGAAAAAACATTTATTTATATATGTATGTATGTATATGAAACTTATATTAATTTTAGTAAATAATTTATGTTAGCCAACACTAACTGAGAACTATTCCATTTTGGAATAGTAGTAGTCTTAATGTTGACTTCCAGTTGAGCTTGACTAAAGGTTATTCCCATGAAATTTCCAATTTTAAATCCAAGTATAAATGACTGTCAGAGTTTGAATAGAAACTGTTACACTTCATAAATATTTTCGGCTATTTAACATGTCCATCTAGAGATCGTGACAACGTCATTTTGTTAAATAAAAAAAAGGCTTCGATTAGACACTGATTATCTATTAATAAAACAATTGTTTTTTCCAATATTTAAACTGATGATCCCGGTAGAGGTACTTTATTCAATAGCCCTTTTTGACATATCGCGTATAAGTGGAATTCAGCTGTCAAATTACTTTCGTTCACTAATTTTTGGCATTTGGCGCATTTTACATGGAGATCTGCAATTGAAAGCGTACATAATGAAGCTTATGTAAGATCCGGCGTTTTCGAGCCAAATTTTCTTCAGCGATGAAGTTGAGGCTTTAAAATTGTATTTTTTTATGCCTCTGACGACACCGAACCCCATAAAAAATATGTATATCGCTGTATTTTTCATATTTATTAAAAAACTAGAATTGGAAGCGTTTATACATCTGAGATGAGGATCTCTCTACTACTACTCTACTACTTATTTAATTGTATAACTTTATTATTGCATGCCAAGTAAAATTTAAAAAGAGAGTATTTGAGCGTTAGCGAAAAAAGAAGTCGACAATCGAAGATGACTTTCGATTTGTTAGGTCGGTAGTGCATGGCGGAGTATTTCAAAACTTAATTATGCAATAGATTTTCAAAAGTTATTTCAAGTCCATACCAAACTAGCAAAGCTGCAAGCTACATTTTGATCTTTTTTTTGCACTAGTCGTTACACATCTAGCTCATTTACTACATGGGTTCCCAATGGTAATTGTAATATCCGAACTATGCAACTGGAGCTGTCAATCACGTGCGTACGAAACCATGAAAAGCAAACAATTACAAGTGACAACAAAAAACCAACAATTTCAGTGTATGTACATACTTGCTTAAGTGCCTAAATTTAATAATAATAAATATATTATTTAAGTCAGTGTTGATTATGAGAAAATTATATATGCAAGTGAAGATTTATGAATTATTTGCTTCAAATAGTCCTATATCTATCAATATTTGAAGAAATACATAAGAGAGTATCCTATCCCGGACTTGTACTTTTACTCTATGGATAGCAAAATTATCGAAAAGTAAAAAATATTTTAACATTTATGTCTATAATTTGGTTGAAAAGTTTAGTTGTTTTTGATTTTAGTGATTTTTTGTTTAACTTATAAGTCAGTCTTTCTCCTCTCCGCAAATCTTCAGTTATTATCCTCCGAAAGGCCTTTACATTAAATTTATTGTTATTTGCGTTGTTTATTATTTTTACCATTCCATTATCAGCTAATATGAGACCATTTTCAAATATGTCCAATTATTATCGCCAGCAAACTATCTAAAAGGTATGTAATCAGCTTTGTTTGACTTGCTAAAACTTAAACAATGGTAGGAAAAATTTTCTACAATAAATATTACTACTTTATAGACTATATGATCAAATTTGACACGGACTAGTACGAGTACATTTCACCTAAGCTCGAAGACGAATCAATTAATATATATTTTTTCTAGAACCCTTTTTTATGTGCAATGGATGATCTCCATATCATAATTAGTGTTTGTTAAGCAGTTGTTTTGTCCATCGATTTATTCCCATTGAAAAAAATTGAACAACGATTTTGCTTCATGAAGTCATCAAAAACTTGCCTTATGCGAGTCGACATTCCACCTCTGAAAATGATGACAACATCGAAAAAGTTAAAGAAACAGTACTTCAAACCCGTCAAATTGCCATCAGAGAGATTCTTATTGATTGACATTTTGGTTAATGTTTTGGGTATGTGTGTGAATACTAACTCGTACCAAAAGATCTGAATCTTTTGCAAAACCGACGTTGAGTAGAGTTCGCGAAAGAGATGCTTGACAACATATTTAGCTAACGACCCTACATTCAAAATTTTAGCAAATGACGCTAAGAAAATGAGCCGAAAGCGAAATAACCAAAATTCGCTGAAAGCACTCCAGCCCACTTCAGCCTAGGCTTAAGAATTGGCATGATTGCTTTGACTCAATGGAGACTATCTTGAAATCTGATTAAAATTTTTTGTATACACATATGTATAAAATTTCATTACAGAAGATTGATTACATTAAATAGGAAACTGATAATAGTTTTTAAAACACAAAGACGAACATATTTTAAAGGTATGGCATATAAAGAGCGTTATGCGGTGCAAGTAGGACGAAATCTAGCTGTAAGAGAGAAATTGTTGTAATAGAGGAAACTAATACTATTCGTTTATAAATGAAAAAAAAGTGGAGTCTACATATGTGGAGGGGAATCGAACTTATATTCGCTCAAGGACGTTCAACGCGACGTTCCTACAATGTCAAACAAACAAAAGAGTGACGATGTTATAATCAGGCCCTAAAAGTACATATTCCAAAGGAGAAAAAGGTAAGCAAATTTGCTGTTCAATCATTACGTTGGATATAGTAGGGTAATAGTTTAAGCGCATATACGTTCAAAAGAATACGACAGCCAACATTAGAATACTCTTTATTAGATAAATTAGGTATATTTACTTTATTTTCCAAGAAATAACTCTAATTCTTCTACAGCTTCTATATGCATAAAAAGTATGTTTTAATTGTCAAACGGAAACACCTTACATACAAAAACTTTACTAATAATTTAAGTGATAAATATGTTATACTTAAGAATGTATGAATTTTACTAAAGTTGTAAATGAAACGAATTACAGTTAATTACAGGCAATTGCCTCACTCTACGTAATTTCACAGTCTGGCCCGACAAAATTGCATCAAGGCTAATTGAGTAATGAATGGAAAAGTCTTTGTACAAGCACTTGGCTGAAAAATTACTCGCAACAACGCGCCACTAACAACAACAGCGTTGATACGCCCATTTCGACCACTCGACGCATTCAATGTTGCAAGTGCAACGACAATGTGGACGGCGTAATAAAAACAAACACCCCCACTGCCGCAGAACAGCAAAGCAGAAGACACACTCGAAAGCCATAAAAACATGCTATTGTATGAAAAGTATTAGCAAATACCTTGCAACATTTCAAAATCACTTGCATCTTCTCTTTGCTTGCAATATTGCACGAATGCAGCTTATTTCCTTTTGTAATTGTTGCTGGTGGCTGTTGGCTGGTGTGATTGTTGTTGACGCTTTTTATACAACTTTTTTTCGCTTGCCGCTTGTGAGTGATTTCAGTTTCTTCGTGATGTTGCGGTTACTTTACAGTTGTTTTTTTTTTTTCTTTTGTAATTTTCTTTAATTTTTTTGGTGTCTTTTGCTGTGCTCTTGTTATTGTTGCGGCCGTTGCGGCTGTTCATATTCATTAAAGCTATTAGTGTTGCAGCAGTGATGGTCGCAACTGTGCGTGGGAGTTCAGCAGGCGATGATTATCACTCAAACAAGAGACAAAAGAGACAAATTTGTGCAATCACTTAAGACATGTGTACACATATGAGAGTGTGGCCTATGAGCATGGATGTGAGACCAGGTGGTAAAATGCCGTAGTCAAGCATATGTTGGATTAGTAGGGGAAACGATTCGATTATGTTCCTCTCAGAAAATAAGATATTTTTGGGAAATGTTTCAATAATTGAAAATTAAAAATTCATATTTTTTATTAATATATATACTATACAATATTAGTTTAAAACAAGAACCAAAGCTCGAATACTCTTCAGATTGTTGGAAAAGGCCTTCGGTGATAATTGTCTGTCGCAATCAAGTGTTTTTGATTGGCACAAATTGTTCATAGAGGGTCGAGAACGCGTTGACGACGAGTCATATCCAGGAAGGCCATCAACATCAACTAATAAAAGAATTGGTGCTTAAGAATTGGCGATTTACAGTCAGAGATCTTACTAGAATTGTTGGAATATCGGAACAATCCGTGAAAACCATTTGATAGTTTATTTGAGCTTAAAAAAGTTAAAGCACGATTGGTTCTAAAATCACTAAATTTTTTCGAAAAAGAACGTCACGTTAACGTCTGTGAAACAATGATTTTCGACTACCAGGATTTTATATACTTATTAAAATGAGTCTTGGATCCATGTTCCCGACTCGGAACCAAACCATCAATCGCCGAATATCGTGACAAAAGTCAGCCCAAGGCAAAAGAACTTGTCAAAGCAGGTTAAAAAGGTAAAAAAACATCACTAATCCAAAACTATATATTCCAAAACTAGTATTAGTCACTATGTAACCAGTCATACAAACTAATTGTATTTCATGTCGCCATGAACAGTTTTTAACCAACACTGACAGAGGTGTTTATGCGCACCAAACAAAGGCGGACTAACTGTGTTTACCGTATTAAGTTATCAATGTTGACAGTTTTGGCGTAATTGTTGCATTCATGCATTTTCCCAGGCGAAAAGCACATATGTATGTACAAATCGCACTACATATTAACACTATGAATGGGCTAATTTCAAGCAAATGTAAGCAAAAGAGTTTGGTTGAAAGGGAATGTGGTCACATACATACATGTTTCGCAGTTTCGTGAATTTCGTGTGGTATTTTTAGATTTTTTTTATGATGTATGAAATTTATATGAATAATTATATAGAAATTATGACAGGCGACACTGTGTGAATTGAATACGTCTTTAGTCAAAATATAAAAAAGGAAAATGTAATTTAATAAAATTAGACAAAGGAACTTTTCGGAATGCTATCGATATTGATTTTCATATGAAGGATTTTTATGAAATATTGACTTTTCATTATTCCAGCAGTTGAACAGTTCGGATTGAATCTGTAAAATTGGTGAAACATTTTTTATGTTCGTGTATGGCAAATTTTGATCTCGCTATGTTAATTAGTGTGAATGCATCAGCTCTTTTTTCGACATGAAAACTTTGTGTGGTGATTTTTACCTTGAAAAAAAAAAATTGGAAAACACGAAAAGCATTAAAAATGTTACAAAAATATTTTGGAACTCTACTTATTATGAAGAAAAGTATTTGAGAGGCACACATTATTCAGAGGAGATCGTGAAGTCATCGAAAACTTGCCTCATTCGAGGCGTGTATCTATGTTGGTGGCCGAGATATAGCACAAGATCTCAACATCCCTTATGAATCGATTCAATACTGAATATTTTGCAAAAAGGACATCGTCAAAGAAAGATGCTTCACAACGTAGCTGCGGACCGTATATTCATCACATTCATCATTACCGATGATGTTTATATATGAATATGACGTCAACACTTTCCAACAACCTAGCGAATGGTGCTCCAAAAAAGGCAATGAAGGCCATTCCAAGGCACATTTAAAACAAATGATGACGTGTAATGGCTTAGGAGTCTATTTGAAGACGTTAAAAAATTTGTATTCAAATACATGAAAATGTAGTTTTTTTGCTTGTCAGTCAGTGATCAGTCAAATTTGATCAGATTCTTGGTGCCAAAGTTTAACCAACTTGAACTAATCGACAGGTGATTTAAAACATAAATGTAAAATAGTATAAAGATAAGTATTTGTCAATGCGTCAAGTACATTAATCAATAGTTCGAAAAAAGATTTCATACCGGATAAGACAAGTGAAAAAACTTTCAAAATTTGTTAAAAAAGTTTTGGTCTTACAGGTGTGGTAATTCAAATCTCCCTGAATGAGTCATGTTAAAACCTTCCAACGTTGAATTTAAATAGATTGCTTTGAGATATGAGCGATACTTTGAAGGGAATGGAACGATCGTAGTCTGCAATGAGAGGGCCACAAAGGACAGCAAATAGCTGCGGAAGAGCTTTGTAACTACAAGACGGAGTTATGCTATCTATCAGGTCTTTGCAACATCTTCATTATCTGTTTTGTCTTTCATAAAAACTTAAATTGTAATAAAAGAGCTGACAAAGTAAATAAGACCACAGGATATTTTAATATGAGTAATAACTTGAGAAATAAAAAAAAAGGACTTCGAATCGATCATCTTGAATATTTGACCCAGTTGGCTACACTATATGGGTAATTTTTAAACGCACTAATCTGGCAAAAACAACAATGATAATATATAGTCATTCATCTGGAGAAGCCATTTAACCTTTAAGCCATTTACCATCCAACGACATCCCTTGCTTTGGTAGGATCCACACAAGATTTCACCAATTTTGTGTCAAATGCATCGAAGCAAATATTTGCTTCCCCAACTTTATGAATAACTCTACACAAGTTTTATAATTCAAACATACATATTCAACTATTAAGATTTGTAAGTACTTGCATCGTACATTTTTCCCTTTCAAAAAGTGTATTTTGGGCTTTAAGCTGATAACCGATAAATCAGTTATCGACGTCAAGTGTCAAATTGCATAAGTTATTATTAAATGACAATAATAAATGAAAATGAAATTGTTAAATAATCTATTGAATGGCCTTCAACAAACCGCCGCCAAACACAATAACAACAAAAAATCGTACAGTAAAGAGGCAAAATACAAGTGCTCATCATTTGATATGCTACTCATACTTGGTTGGTTGTTGCTTTCGTACCGAGGGAAATGATCGGAACACAATGGAATTAAATTGAAATCGTGAATGTTGGTCGTTCATTCGATCAATTGCGCCAAATTGGAGCTGCACGGATGAATAGCAGAGTAACCGAGAGTGAATCTTTGCAATCAACTTTAAGAGGTGATTGGCAAATAGAAACAGGCGCACAACTCAGCAGACAGACGGCTGGCGGGTAAAGACGCCACATACAAACGGCGGTCACACACACAGAGCATATATATATATATAAACATATACATGCATATATATGTGTATGTTACAAAGGGACTCATCGCCGCATCAGTTGATGGTACTAAACGAATGAAGATATACTTATTTGTAGATGTGTTCGTGCTTGGTGATTGTGATGCGCTGATCTGTTGCACTGACGTTGCGATGGATGCGCAAACTCACTTTCACACGAATGCAAGCAAGCCACAAATGGCTACAACAAAAACAAAAAAACGTGTGGGATGGCGAGGGCAGTTGCGATTTAATAATCAACAGTATATACATACATACAAGTATATGTATGTATGTCTATTAGTAAGTGTATGTATCAACTATTCACATGGATATATTTTCGGTGTGTTTTGTTTATAATTCACTTACCCCACTGACACAAATCGCAGTACAAAGTAATCCAAAAATAATAACAACCATTGAAATTGCAACGGTTTGCAGCTGAAACGGTGTTGTTCCCAAATGAAGATGCAACTGATGTGAATAATTTGAATTTTGTTTTTGTTGATGTTGATGTTGCTGTTGTTGATCTTCTTCTTCTTGTTTACATTGCTGTTTTTGAGTCATCTTTGTTGCCATTGTTGATTTTGTTTTTATAGCCATTGGTAGTGGGTATGTGGTAATATGTATGTGTGTTCGTGTGTATCCCAGCTACGGAGCGTGGAGCGTATACGTAATTTATTTTGAATGGTATTCACTTATCTACAACGACCAGAACAAGGAAAATTAGTAAAATAGTAAAATAGTAAAGAAGTAAAACAAAAACATTTTATTTATGCATGAAAATTACAAATATGCTTCAGTAAAGGATTTCAATTGAGTTTTGAAAAAGCGTGAAACATTGTCTTAAAAATAGTAGGAGTTTAAAATTTATCATATCATAGCAGAATCATCATATAGAATTATATATTTTACAAATATAAAAACGAGTTGGTGTTTTAATTAATTTTTATGACTTAGTTTTCTCTTACAATGACTTTTTATTATATTTAAGATTATTTTAGTAATTTTTAATATTCACCCATCAAGGATTGTCCATAGAAAATTCCCTAGAAAATTTCTCAAAAAAATAATTTTATTTTAGTTACTTTGTATATAAAATAAGTAAAGTAAAATAAAGAACAGCTCTTTTCGTGTGGAACCGTGCAATTTAAACCCTTGCAACTTGCAAGCATCATAAACGGTTGAATAGTTACATTCAGGTGTCGGCAAAACTTCGTATTGAAAAATGTAGCGAAAGAATTCTATTCGAAGAAATCGTGAATGAATTCCAATCAAAGTTGATATTTTATTAAGTTTTATTATAGGTCATAGACTTAATTAGTTTTATAACTAAATTTTAGTTCCCGCCAGCGAAACTTCTGTTAAAATCAACTTCAAATCTGACATAAACTTAGCCAAAGAAGCTAAATTTAATATATTCAGTTGATATGCTAACCGCAAACCAGAAGATTGTAATTGATGATATTAGGGATATCAGATTATAACCAAGGCTTAGGCCAAGTCCAATCATGTTCAGCAGTAGAACATTATTATAATAAAGTTGCTTAGAATAATGGAAGATATGTTATTTCATAACATCTAAAGTATATCCAATATTACACCTTCAATTAATTCTGCTTATTCTGCTATCTTACATATTGACCAATATAAGTATATACTGCATAAGGCCAAGGGTACAGTATTGACCCGATTTTTTTCTATTTTTTCACGTGGGACCTCAAACGATGTCCTCTAAGTTTCAACAATATACATATGTATGTATTAGGTTGTCAAAAAAGTCTTGCGGTATTTTTATTGTATCAATTCGTGTGGCACCCATCGCTCTTCTTAGTGACTCCAAGCTTCTCCAAATGGCTTATAACGGTTTGATGACTACTATGCCGGTCTCTTTCGACCAATTCAGCGATTTTATCGCAATTTTCGTAGACAGGCCTTCCGGAGCGTGGCGCATCTTCGACCACCTCTACACCAGAACGAAAACGTTGAAACCATCGTTGTGCGGTGGAAACTGTATAGGGTCCATAAACTGTACAAATTTTATTGGCGGCTTGAGATGCATTTTTGCCTTTATCGTAGTAGTACTGTAAAATATGCCGTATTTTCTCTTTATTTTGCTCCATGTTTGCGACGCTATAACTCACGAACGACTTAAAAGAAACGACAATCAATCAAACACGTGTTAGCGCTTGAAATGAGCTTTCCAAAAAGGTATACCATGACCCGATGCGACGAATAAAACTAGAACTACGCGCTTTCAGCGCAAACTAGCGAAAATACTGCAAGACTTTTTTGACAACCATATAAGGAGTAAAGTCAAACGGAGACATTACATATATGTTGCTAAGACAAGTTTCCAGCAGCAAATAATGCCATATTTTTCCTGTTCTTTTTACATTTCTCTTCAGTAAGGTTTGCCATTTTGTCATAGAAAGATATACAATCCAGCAAGGATTCGAAATTATTAACATTTACTACCGAAACTCGGATTCAGTGGCCTCTACTTTAATCGTCCTGTCAGATCAACAATTGAGCGTCTAGTGGAAAATTTTTAACAAACAGGCAGAGTACAAAATATTGACGTGCCAATGAGACAAAGAAGTGGCCGTAGTGTCGAAAATATTGCTGTCACTAGCGCATCAATTGAGGAAGACTCAAAACAGTCTCCCACACGTCGTTTACAAACGTTGGGCTTCTCTGTGACATCGTTTTGGCGAACATTCTTATCTACTTCTTTACAAGATCGAATTGACGCCAGAACTGAAGCCGCTTGACCACCAGAATCGTCAGATGTTCGTGAATTGGGCCGAACAACAATTTGAAAATAATCCGGATTTGCTTCGAAAAATCATTTTCAGCGATGCGACTCATGTCTGGCTGAATGGCTTTGTCAATAAGCAAAATTATTGGTCAGGCAGCAATCCACACCTAATCCATGAGTCACCATTGCATCCCGAAAAAAATAAGTTTTACTGCGGTTTATAGGCCGGCGGCGTCATTGGACCGTACTCCTCCCATGATGATCAAAACCGGCACGTTAGTGTGAATGGCAATCGCTACCGCTCAATGATAACCAAATACATTTGGCCTGAATTGAATAATACAGACTTGGACAATATGTGGTTCCAACAGGGTGCCGCCACAAGCCATACAGCAAATGTCACAGTCTATTTATTGAAAACCAAGTTTGGTGAACGCGTTATCTTACGAAATGGCCCAGTCAATTGGCCGCCTTGCATACGATTTGACGCCGTTAGACTATTTCCTGTGGGGCTACGTCAAGTCTATGGTCTATGCTAAGAAACCAGTGACGACTGATGAACTTCGTACGAATATCTAACGTGAAATTACTGCAGTATCGGCTGATTTATGCTTGAAAACCGTCGAAAATTGGGTTCAGTGTCTTGACTTCTGCAAGCATACCCGAGGTGGTCATTGAAAAGACATCAAATTCCATACATAATGGCATCGAATTTATTTTCACAGAAATAAATAATTCCATTGATATCCCAACTTTTTTGTAGTGTTTTATTGAAAAACTTAAAGTACTTCCGCCTACATACGGTTTTGTTTAATTATCTTAGGTAGTTTGGCAACTCTATTTCCAAGGTACCTTTAAGTTAACAAGCAATAATTTTGTGAAAAGCTTTCCAAATTACCTTGCAATTCAATAGTTTTATTTTTTTCCAAAGGCCAGCTGAAATTTCAGCGATTTCGCAATCGTTTTATATTTATTTGTAGTTTTATATACTTTTTTGCTTGCTCTTGTTAGATAATTTTGAACTCCCATACATACTTACTGCTCTTCTTAGAACTTAAATTTTATATGTATATCGTCACCTAAAATGCAAAATAACTTAACATCACTTTTCATAAGTTTGCAATTGAAATAAAAACAGTATATGTAATAGAAAGTTTATGATCCATATATGTTATATGATGTAGTGAGTCGCAAGCAATACAAAACTCAAATTCGAATTTTTGTTGATATGTTGTAACGATATGGAATAGATTAACTTTTTCTTATCACTTCAGTATATGAATAAATGGAAAGTATAACACTTTTAAATCCACAGCTTTCCAAACAAATCAAATGCAACATAAGGAAACAGAAAAAAATTGAAGTTGTTCTAAGTTCTAATTAAAACATTTATAGAGATATAAAAAATATATTTCCATTAACTAAAAATCAAATTTGATTTTTTCTCAAAAAAAATTGTCTTTTACTTTTTTGTCAATAAAAAATCAACGATTTCTCAACAACTGTTCTCCTCAAACACGTTCTAATCAACCGGAATTAATATTAGATAAACAACAGCCGTTAGTGAGGAACAATATAGCAAGGTACTATATTTATTAAAATTCTTAACACAGTTTCGTATATTTTTAATGCGTTTATGTTTCAATATCAATTAAGAATATTGTTTAATAATTTAACACAAATTAGTTTAAGCAAAAATGTTAAATATTTCACACTTTTTCTTTAATTTATAAGAAATCGGTATTCTTTAAATATTATTTTAAATACTTTTTACGTTCTTAAAATCACTTAAATAAAAAAACAACAAAGTATTATCTGTACGCACTTTCCAATTAACACGCCTACACTTGATATTAACGCGACTATGTCAAAAGGGGGAAAATATGCGAATGCGCGTTTACACGTGCGACTCTGCCGCTAGTCGAGATGCGAAAGTTAAAAAAATCGTACAAACAATTTTATTTTATACCTCGACCAAGTGTTCAAGCATTGCCGCGCCAAATGTACGTACAGCACCGAAGCGATGCGCTTTGAGCGATGAGTGCGCAAAATCCAAAATCCAAAAGGCATCATCGTCATCATCATCAGCAGCAGCGGCAACAAGCTCAACAACAAACACAAAGACACAGCAACAGCTGAAGCGCAACTAACAAGAGCCACAAAAGCAGAAGCTGCAAAATCAAAATCAAATTCAAATATAAAAAAAAAACAGCACACAGAAAACAAAACTCCATTCAAAACCAAAACCAAACGTGCTTGAAGAAGCATTCGCTAAAATCCGCTTTACGTTGCGGCCGCTGCGAATACCCTGCAACACAGTAGCAAATACCACAGTGTCCATACACACACACGCGCACACACACTCAGCAATAGCAGTGTAAACAAATGAAAAGCCACGAGCAATAACAAAAACATATGCAACTCATTTGAAATTAGCTCAGAATCCGCAATAGCCGCGCTCACTCACGTGGGACCTCAAACGGTGGCACTCACCAAATGCAGCGCATTCAATAGGCGCTAAAGTGCCTCGATGGCCCTATTTCGCTTGAGCACTCGGTTGCAAATAATTTAATAGGATTTCAAATTTTGATGATTTCCATTATTGAAGGTTTTATGAATTTTGCAATAAAATTGACAATAATGTTTAATTGTAATGAAATTTAAAAATTTTTGTTTAGATAATTGTCTGGCTTGGGCGAAACGAAAGACTTAAGCAGCGAACTAGTTCAATGGGGAACTCCAGATTTTTACAAACATACAAAGTTAGGCAATCATAAGTGCATATACAAGTTTTAAGTTAAACTTAGCAATAATATAGTAACAGTTAAAGATTTCGCATATAGACAAATCTTATTTTATCCAATACAAAATATTCAACTTTAGATATATGTATATACTATATAACGGGTGATTTTTTTGAGGTTAGGATTTTCATGCAGTAGTATTTGACAGATCACGTGGGATGTCAGACATGGTGTCAAAGAGAAAGATGCTCAGTATGCTTTGACATTTCATCATGAATAGACTTACTAACGAGCAACGCTTGCAAATCATTGAATTTTATTACCAAAATCAGTGTTCGGTTCGAAATGTGTTTCGCGTCCGTGTCCGATGAGCGATGAGGCTCATTTCTGGTTGAATGGCTACGTAAATAAGCAAAATTGCCGCATTTGGGGTGAAGAGCAACCAGAAGCCGTTCAAGAACTGCCCATGCATCCCGAAAAATGCACTGTTTGGTGTGGTTTGTACGCTGGTGGAATCATTGGACCGTATTTTTTCAAAGATGCTGTTGGACGCAACGTTACGGTGAATGGCGATCGCTATCGTTCGATGCTAACAAACTTTTTGTTGCCAAAAATGGAAGAACTGAACTTGGTTGACATGTGGTTTCAACAAGATGGCGCTACATGCCACACAGCTCGCGATTCTATGGCCATTTTGAGGGAAAACTTCGGACAACAATTCATCTCAAGAAATGGACCCGTAAGTTGGCCACCAAGATCATGCGATTTAACGCCTTTAGACTATTTTTTGTGGGGCTACGTCAAGTCTAAAGTCTACAGAAATAAGCCAGCAACTATTCCAGCTTTGGAAGACAACATTTCCGAAGAAATTCGGGCTATTCCGGCCGAAATGCTCGAAAAAGTTGCCCAAAATTGGACTTTCCGAATGGACCACCTAAGACGCAGCCGCGGTCAACATTTAAATGAAATTATCTTCAAAAAGTAAATGTCATGAACCAATCTAACGTTTCAAATAAAGAACCGATGAGATTTTGCAAATTTTATGCGTTTTTTTTTTTTTAAAAGTTATCAAGCTCTTAAAAAATCACCCGTTATATAGATATTTACTTGTACATAAAAACAAACTTGTATCACAGCGACTTTATTGCCTAAAAGTGGTTTATAAAAATAAAAAGGAAATGGTCCAAGTAATTTATTTTGTTGTGTCTACTGTTTTTAAAAAACATTAAAATATACTCAGAACAAACTCTTTAACCGGTTAGCTCGATATTTGATAAACTCGCAAACCATTGAAACACCCTTTCTGCTTAAATCAATATTAGATAATATTAATTTTTTATTGAAATTAAACAATATTGTTTGTCTGAAAGTGTGTGTTATTGGTGAGACAGCAACCCATACGTACGCTATGAGTCACCATTGCATCCCGAAAAAATTACGATTTGGTGCGATTCATGGGCCGGCGGCTTCATTGGGCCATACTTTATCTATGAGGATTAAAACCGGCACGTTACTGTGAATGGGAATCACTACCACTCAAAGATAACCGAATATTTTTGGCCTGAATTGGCTGATATGGACTTAGCTTAGACAAAATGTGGTTCCAACAGGGCGGCGCTACAAGTCACACAGCGAATGTCACAATCGATTTATTGAAAACCAATTGACCGCTTCGGTCGGTTAGACGCCGTTAGACTATTTCCTGTGGAGCGACGTCAAGTCTATTTTGAAGCCCATTATATTGAGGCAAAACTTCCAAATCGTCGTGAATTCCAGGCGTTTCTCGGCAATCGCTCATTTTCAGTTGCAGTAGGCACCTTTCTCTTGGAATGGTATCGTCCGGTTTTAAAAGCTCACATTACAGGACGCTTTGCTGATTCTACCCAATACAGTGCATTACATTGGAGTCATGGATAATCGGCTTTGCGAATTATTTGGTTTGTTCCCCAAATTTCTCATATGATTTTTTTCTTTTGAACTTAGGGTTGTCGTGTTGGATCCATTTGTCATCACCAGTCACAGTCCGATGCAAGAACGACTTCTTTGTACTATTACGTTTTTTCAGCATTTCTTACATGCAAAATCGTCTTTTAACGTCTCTTGGCTTCGATTCATATAGTACCCGATTTTTTTGCTTTGGAATGTATTCTGCTGCTCATAAAGGTTTAAGAGACTCCCAAAGCTTCTGAAAAAGGCGCAAAAGGACAGTAACTTTCCAACACATTTTCGGAATATTGAAACAAAGGAATAATAATCAACTTCTTTGCAATGAATCATGCGTGAATAAATGTCAATAGAAAAGATAGAAATAAGCAACCACAGCTAACTAAAGTTAATTTGTTCTAAACCATAAGTTTCATCATTATTTACGAATGATCTGTATTCTTCCGAGTCCTCATTTCCCATTTTTAAAGGTGGAATCTTAATGGTAAGTGACCTGTGATAACTCCTGCAAGGTCTGTCTACCAACAGCACTATCACGTAGGAACTTTGTGGTATACCCTGCGTTGCTTGTATAGCGTCTTGCATTACCTGAGGTGGTCATCTAGGGTACATTGCTGTAAACAATTCATGAAGGAGCAGAATGACCTGAAGCTATTTAGGAAAATTGTGTCTTCAGCTGCACACGAGCGGACCAACTTTTCTTTTCATTTCCTTCTATTTCTATATGACCGGGTACACAGATTATCTTAACCGAGTTACTTACTCAAAGGTATTCGATTGGATTAAAAATTTATATGCAGTGTCAATACATCCTGTTAAAGTATTAAATAAGAACAAGTATAATAATAGCATGTTCTTTGCCACAAATTTTAACCACCCCGATTTCTTAAATATATTTTCTCATAGAAAAATTTTTTTTAATATTTAAAATTACACTATTTTAAATTTTTTTTTTAAATATTTATTTAAACTTTGAACCAAGGAGGATATTAAATTTAATTAGAAATACATAAAATTTAAACAGGAAATTATTGAATGACATTGGAGACCTAAAAAAGATTTTTTGAAATTTGAAACTTGTCTTCAATCTTCATAAGTCACTAAAAATTTTTTAATCGTTATACACACTTTTATTGCATTTAGAAACTTATCCAACGCACATTGACTAATTAAGAATGCGATATTAACAACCGGAAAACTGCAAGCTTGCATCTATGCATATCCAAGCGATTATTTTAATGCAGTAAAAATCACACAATTACAACACTTCTGAAATACTCTCTCAGCTGTAATATTGCAGTATTACAACGCAGCACGCAATCACGCTCAATTCTAGTTCACCTTCGAAGAGTTTTTCCATTCATATGCGCAGACGCTGAGAATCGCCATAAAATTACCGGAGTGCACAGCGCAGTTGCTGTGAGAAAATCCCTAAAATAGGAGTTTGCACAGAAATCGAATTAATTTCCACACGAATGCTGGTAAATACAAAATTCGGTGTAATACCAAGCTGTAATGCTGTCTGGTTAAGTGAGCATCGTCTAAAGTTGCGCTGATCATGGGTTGTTGTTTACAATTTGAAAGCTCGCGTAAAAAAGAATAAATGAAAGAAGATCATAGAAGTTTGATTTTCAGCGAAAGAAAATATAGAAGGGTAAAGACGTAAATGACAGTGAAATATTATACACACGTTCGTATATAGATTCAATGTATGCGACTTTATTTTTACTAATAGCTAGCTATAAGATGAAGAACTCGAAGTATTTGCCGGTATTTACGATTAGTATTGCTCTTAAAGAGGATGGAGAATCGTTTTCCAATTAGGCCTAAACGAGCGACGGTGATTCTAGATATTCGTGCTGTCTGGAATAAAATTAGAAATGGGATTTATCTCCATAAGAGTAGATAGCTATGGTGGCCTAGATTAAATATTTATTGGAAAAACGATTAGAAATTAAGTGTGCTCTGCTCAATCTACAAAAAGGGAGACCATGTGATAAGTATCCTCAGCATGGCATATAAGGTTCTAAAGCCCACCGTCAACAAACTGATTGAACCTTATCAGTGTGGCTTTAGACCTGGCAAATCAACAACCGACTAGTTATTCACCATGCGCCAAATCGTTTCTTTTCTGCTTTTGACAGCACGAAAAGGAGCTGACTTTATGTCGCCATGTCTGAATTTGGTATTCCCGCACAACTAATACGGCTGTGTAAACTGACGTTGAGCAATTTCAAAAGCTCCGAGCCTTTCGATACCAAACGAGATTTCAGACAAGGCGACTTCTTCAATTCAAAATAATTCAAGCTGCAGAGCTGAATAAAGAAGATACAATCTTCTATATGAGTGTACAGCTGCTGGATATCATTGTTTCCAACAACCGCACCTTTAGTTCTACTTTCTCCAGACTGGATGGAGGAGCAAATCAAATGGGTCTGGTAGTGAAATATCTCTAGTCATCAAACAAATAATCGTTGCACTTGTGATTTGGTTCTCATAATTTCGTCTATATTGGAAATAATATCAACACCAAAAATAATGTCAGCATCGAAATCCAATGCCGAATAACTCTTGCCAACAGGTGCTACTTCGGGCTGAGTAGGCAATTGAGAAGTAAAGTCCTTTCCCGACGAACAAAGACCAAACTCTGCAAGTCACTCATTATTCCCGTCCTGCTATATGGCGCAGAGGCATGGACTATGACAACATCTGATGAGTAGACGTTAAGAGTTTTCGAGAGAAAGGTTTTATGATACTTTGTGTTTTGACAACAGCGAATACCGCAATCGATGGAACAATATGATGTACGATATAGTTCTGCGAATTAAAAGACAAATCCTTTGCTGGCTGGCTCATGTCGCCTGAATGGACATTCTCCGGCTCTGAGAATGTTCGGTGCAGTGCCTGCCGGGGGAATCAGAAGAAGAGGAAGCCTCCACTTTGGTGGAAACACCAGGTGGAGAAGGACCTGGAATCTCCAATTGGTACCAAACAGCGAAAAGGAAGAACGTATAGCGAATTGTTATAAACTCGGCCATAACCAAAGAAGGCTCAAAAAAGTGTTACTTGATGGGCTGTCTTACCGGAACGCTTCAACACTACATATTAAAAGAGGAACATAATTATTTTTTTAATTTTAACTATGAATTAAACAAATTGGGATGGTGTTTAAAAAACTTAAGCACAAACTTTTCTGGATAATAATAGAAAAAAGATGAAGAATTTACGATGCCGAATACTCTCTCAAATCGGAATAAAACAGAGATTGTAAATAGTTAAAGAGATATATGTGATGGCACAAACTGAGGTATGCACATTAATCTAGTATATGCCCATTCACTTAGGGATTACTGAAATTTTCAAAGTATTAAAATAAAAAATATTCTCGCAGCACTTAAAACCACATTAAAAAAACGAAATGGAAACATAATTGATTTTAAATATTTTTTCATTATCATGTTCATACCAAGTTTACAGTATATAAATTATCTGTGTGTCTGTTTATAAACATACATATCTGAAATTAAAAACAACATTTAATTCCAAGCAAATTTCAGTAGGAAATAAGAAATAATAAGAAAATTAAAAAGTTGCAAAGTCTTATTAACCACTTCCGCTTCAAAACAAGTAAGCAGACATTTTAAATACATTCAAACTATGTAGCATTACTTTATATTACAAAAATATATACGAAATTAGATATGGCACATATATATTTGCAAACAAGCATTTTCCAGCACAAATTAGTTGTTCATAAACTTGTAATGAAGTAATAAGGAGTTAATATAAAGTAATTAACAATTTAATTAAAACGGTTTTTTGCCAATTAAACAGTAGACAATAAAACGCTACCATTTATGGCAGCACCATATTTGCCGCTACATTAATTCGCAGTACATAAAAGGTACGGTGTAAACTCTCACATTACAACACAACAACAATTCACGCCTGCTCTGCTGACTACGCACATTCAAGCCACTGTGCAGCAGCAACGCAAGTTGTTACAACCATTAGATTAGTTCAAACAGCACGAAGCGTTGAGGTTATGTACATCAAAGCATACATTTAATTACAATCATCAAGGGCGTGTTGTCAAAACTTTAAAGCGGTTTATTTGACTTGCATTATCATTATTATTTATGGCTGTCTAAGGAGTTGCAAATTGCCAAAATGCGTGAAGTGTCTTTAAAAAATGCTCATCACTCAAAATGTTGATCATTCATTCTCTTGTTATTTATTATGGCGCATGTTTACACCGTCACACACAGGCATACCGAATTAGATTGTGGTCTGATGGTTAGTTGATGCCGTGAGAATTTCGTTAATGATTGCGAACATTGGCAGCGGCATACTTGGTTAACCTTTGAGAGAATCTTACATTTTTAAGTGGAAATATAATGGTTTTCAACTATTTTTAATAATAATATATACTAAACGGGGTGTGATTTTTGTAAATTAAATAAATAAATTATTAAAAATTGGGTCCAAATTAAATATTTCTCGAGTTACACGCGATCTCTTAAAGCGCTCCAATGCTGCAGTGTTTCAGCTATCTCCTTGGATAAAACCTAAAAAAGAAAATTCCCGCTGGAAGATGTTGTCCGTAGAATTCACAAGGAGGCGACGTTTTTGAAAAAAAAAGTATATTATTTAAAATTTTAGTCATTTTTGTCCTGTCAAAGGTCTATTTTTGATCAGATCCAGAAACTATTACGTTGTATGGAGAACTATATAAAGAATTTGCCGAAAAAATTGTATAGTGCTGAGATGACCGCATAGAGGTCAAAATATGTCTTTTTCGAAAAAAAACGCTTGAATATAAACTGATTCCTCAAATTGACTATTAATGGCTACACTTTATAAGGCTGTCTGAAAACTGTTTGAGATACTAATTTAAAATTTGTGTACGTTTGGAAGGCATAGACTATCGATATATGCAAGGATAAAAAATGGAAATTTCACACTAAGAATTTATCTTAAAAAAGAATACACCACACAAGGGTTCATAATACAGTAAAATTTCCAAAAATGATTGTTTTTATTTGATTTCTCATAAAGAATAAATGTTTAAAAAAAATGTAAAGTTCAACAAAGATGTTAATAAAATCAAAAGACCAAATGTTATACTAAAAATTTAATTTCTTATTTACAATAGGTACTAATATTGGATAGTCAAAAAAGTCTTTTTATATTGTGTAATACCATACAGTTGGAAAGGTGAGATTTTAAGCTTCATTTAACCAAAAAAATTAAATTCGGGGAAGTTGAAAAAAGTTCCGGCTGTTAAAAAATTAGTGAAAATAAAGAAGAATATTTCGAAATTTCTGCATAAAAAAAGGAAGAATGCCCACACAAGCCACCAATGAAATTTGTGAAGTTTACGTGTAGCACAGCAATGGTTCGCTCGCTTCCGTTCTGGAAATTTCAAAATTTCGATTTAAACTGATGGAATAATGTCTCTGGTGGAAAAATGGCAAAAAGTTGTCGACCAAAATTGTAAATATTTGCTTATTTATTTATTAGTATAAATATAAAAAAATAAGTTGAAGTTTGATTAGAAATACGAAACGACTTTTTCGACTGCCCAATATTATGTACTCATGTTCAAAACAGTAAGTAAAGGTCAACAAAAGCGTTAATATAGTAATGCAGGTAAAAAATATATTAACAGATTTCATTTTAAAAGAATAATAGTTAATTAGTAACATCATAATTTTGTCGAACAGTCACTCTAAGGGTTAAGCGGTGAAAAATTATTCAATAATTTTATAAAAACAAATTATATCTCTTTTTACTATGTAGCCTATGCAAATATTACCCGTTATCATCCCCATGATAGTACTTCTCTCTCTCTCTCTCTTTCTCTAGGTGTCATTACTAATTGTGCCGCGTGTGAAGGTCATTTGCAATTGGTCATTGAAATAAGGTGTTGAATTGCCATAAAAAATCCAGAGATTTTTATTTTACTTTTTTTTATAGTTAACTACGGTACGAGTAATTAATAAACTGAATTAAAAATTCACTTTTCTACAAAAATACTATTCAATTGCTTGTTATTCTTCTAGTGCCGCTTAGAATTTGATTATTATACGAGTATGTACCACCGTGTGGCAATGTTTTCTCATTATTTTTTGTTATGTAGTAAAACTATTAAAGCGCCATTAGCACTATAACAAGAAGTTCAAGTTATATTAAATACGAAAATTACTGTTAATGATGTTCAGATAGCAAGCGGAAGTAATTTATTATTATATGCATAGCTGAAGATGCGCGTGGTATTTCATTCATTAAATGCGCTTCTTAGAATGAAAACTTAAATTGTAGTATGTAAGTATATGAATAAAAGAACAATTTCGTATAATATGAGTGTATGTAGAGGGCTATTATAATATTATTAAATATAACAAATTATATTAATTGGCAAAAAATGACGTACATATTTAAATCAAGTAAAGTACAAAAAAGCTTGTTAATCATTATATAAATGTTCGATATAAAAATAGGAAAAAGTGTATTGGGAATGTTCATATTTTATAAAATGTTTAATAAAGAAAAACCCATTGGTTCTTCATTAAATTCAAGATTTTATTTACCATAGCTAAAATGATCCGATTTAGTTCAACTATGCCATCGCACGAGCTTCTTACAATTTTGAAAGTAATTCATAACGCAACTTTTATAAAAGCGCGTAAACTGTCGATTTTTACAAGCTTTTTTGAAACGAATTTGTCGCCAGCAAAATCTATCGCCATACACAATAACAGGTAGTAATCACTTCCTACCTGGTCCGGATCAACAGATAGATGCCTTGAAACCTCACAACTAAGCTTGCGGAGCTTCAGGCGAGTCACTATCGATGTGGGGAGCTTGGCGTTGTACTGATGAAAGACAACTCCTCTCCGCTGGCCGCTTTCGATAAGGTAAGCGTGGCTCCGCCCTCTAATAAATTGAATGTACATATCTCCTAAACCGCTAAAGCTCCAGTAACCAAATTTACTCAAATATTATAAGAAGTGCTACAGACGATGTGAAAATTGATAAAATCGGAAGATAACCCCGCTCACTCCTTATATAACGATACTGTTAATATAAATACGCCAGGGACGTTAAAATTTATCTCCGTAATGGTTTGAGAAGTCTTCATTGGAGTCGGAGTAAAAAATGGACAATGGGCGTAGCACCGCCCACTGTTCGGTGAAATTGCATATCTTGGGACCCGAACGACCGATTTCAACGAAACTTAGTACGTAAAATTATTCTTATATTTCTATGTCACAGTGCGAAAATGGGCGAAATTGAACTACAACCATGCCTTCTTACCTTGTAATCTATCTATAGTTATCTTTTGATCGAAAATTATGGTCAATGTGTGATATATGTATATAATTGAAATTCTTCTCTTATAATGGTATGACTATATGTCAAAAATGGATTCAATTGGACCATTACTTCCCTTAGCCGTATAATTAATATAAAGATTTTCGAACTTCCACGTGACGTTTAACTGCATATATCAGCCAATATGTGAGTTATTCCAATGAAAGCAAAAGAACGTGTTTTACTCATAATAGTGTATCTTTGTGCCCAAAACAGATAAATTTTAGCGAAAACCTGGCCTAGCCCCTATAAAACTAATATCAGAATTTTCGAACAACCAGCTGACTTTATTCTATATGATTGGTTTTACACCTTAGAGTATTTTTCTGGCTTTCATTTTTGCAAAGTTCGGTTACACCCGAATTTAGCCCTTCCTTACTAGTATAATTATAAAATTTTGGATTAAAAATTAAGCTTTCAACTTTCAATACTGATTTAGGAAATTTTATTTTTAAACCAAAAAGTATCCGCCAAGTTCTAGTTCAAAATGGCTGTACGCTAGCATAGAAAATTTTAAGTTCAAAATCAATTTTTTTAATCTTTAATTTAAAACTTGAGATTAAGACTGTTTTTATTTTACATTAAAGTATTTGGGATACATTTTTTTTTATTCCGAATAATTTTTTTTTTATTATAAAACATTATTATTTTTTAAATAAATAAACTGTGAAGTAGTAAATATATTATTTTCAAATACATATTTTACTTTGTCTTCATAATACGGGAATAATAAATTTCAGTTTATTCAAAAACTACGCAAAAATTAATTAAAATAAATGCTAAAATAACTTCTAATCAAAATAGTAAAAACACTTAAAATTAGATCTGCTTTTGAAGGTGAAACAACTGAATTGAAGTCGTTGTACGCAAACCAACGTCAAATAACTGCAAAAATTATATATTGCTGACCTTTCGTCAGTCAGCAATTGCAAATCAGTGCGGATGTACTTTGCTACAGCATAAATTTGTGCCACTTGGATCCGCCATTGCAAGTCCATCTTCAGCTAAATTCTTATTTCTTGGTGTTTACACAAACATATGTACCACCACATACATGCTTGACTGTGTAAGGTTCTCCCTTCGTGTGAGCAACCATGCAAGAAACGGATGCAGCGCCTTCCACCCAGCGTCGCATAAGAGTTGCATTGCGCTTGCACAACGTCGGTGTGTGGCGGCGGTGGCAAACGGCACCAAAGCTGCGACAAGTGGCGGATATACGCTTATATACATTCATTAATTTACATCAGTGTCTGCTGTAATTGTGGTAACTGCAGCAATTGTCGCCAGCGCCAAGCATATTGCCAATAAATTTTCGCATTACAATGATAGCAAGACATCGGCGCGAATACACACACACGTACTGAAACATTGTAATGTTTATGTAAATACTACGCTGTGGCGTTGTTAATGAAAAATGCAGCATTCGTAGTTGCGGTAAGAAAAGGTTTAACAGCAACATTTCGTATTGCTACTGCTTAGCATATTCTGATCGCTGTTCAGTGATAAATAATTCAGAACTTACATGCATACGAGTACATATGTTTCTTTAACTCTTGCAGTGCCACACAAGCAGAAAGCGCTACTTTAAAGTGGCACTTATATTAATTACATATATATAATAGTGGGTGCCACTTTAGGATTTTCCATTCCAAATATGTAAAAGAAATAAAAAACTTTGTTTTAATATATAAATTATTTTTTAAAATTCCAAAAAAAAAAATTCATAGATTGGTTCAACCTTTTTTATTTCCGTGTGAAGCTTGATCTCATTATGTCAATTAGTGTATGTTTGGCAGCCATTTGTTTACGGCAGGAAGGCTTGGTCTGCCGATTTTCGTAAAAAGAAATTTAACAACAAATTTTCTTAAGGTTTTGTATTTTCATTGAAATCAAGTCTACATAATCGCTGATAATGTTGCAGAAGTATTTTGGGAAGTCTATTATATCCCAAACACAAGTTTTTTAATTGCATAAAGCATTCAGTGAAGGTCATGAAGTCATTGGAAATTTTCCTTATGCGGATCATCCATGTACCTCAAAATCTCCTATGCATCAACTCAACACAGTTTTGTTAATGGTTTGGTGATGAAACGTATCAACGCTAGACTCTTGAAAATCTAACTTTTTTTGTAAGTCAAATTTGATCAGATGTAAATAAACAAGTTCAACCAGTTGGTAAGAAATAGGGTTAGACGGTTTAAAATTCTGATTTTTTTTAATTTTATATATTGTTAGTATAACTATTTAAACTTTCCAATGAAAATTCCAAGTAACTACCTCCTTTTCAAGACGGCGTACATTTTAGTTTAAAAATTTTGACACCAATCGTTTTGAAAAGTAGCAGTGACATAGTGCGCTGTATGAGCTTAGAGTTGGAATAATACCTAAAATATTTTTTAAATGGCTAAAAGTCTTGCTTTTTTGTTATGATCCTTCTAAAAATGTCGGGAAAGAATTTAGGTACATATACATTGTTACAATATAAGTACATTCCGATTTTTTTCAAAAATTGGATAGCATATATATACTTAAAACTATCTGTAAAATATTCTCAAACTTTCAATAAATTTGATTCATATTTGTGCTTTAAAAATAATGAAATTTAATAAGAAAGTGCTCTCTTAATCCTATATCTCACCTCGAATAAGCCAGTCATACTTAACAACGAGCCATCACATAATGCCGCTAAATTTAAAAATGCGATCTTCATGAGAAACCCTTTACATGTATGTATATACATTGTAGACAAATACCTAAACTGAGTAACTCTGGTAATTATTATTTCCACAAGCCAAATAATCTTTTGCATAAATAAAGTAGTATCCAAGCAAAAGCTTTCAATATCAAAACACTATGATTTAAAATTTTACTTCTAATATTTCTGTTAAAAAATCGCATATTTGATGTAAAATTATTTAATATGTGACCAACGTACTACATTTTATACATATTTAACTACATTTCTCGACTGCTTAATAAATAAATTATGTGTAGAATCGTTAGAAATTATATAGTAGTCGTTATTGTTGCCATTGCACTTGTTACTGTGACTGCTCAGGCATTCTTTAATTCACACAGTCTTAAAGTGGCATAATAATGGCTTTAAAAGTGTTAGGGTGTACTTTATTTTAAATATTCAAATTCGGAAACATTATATTATTTTTAATATTATATATATTAGGGCGTTCTTATTTAATTTTAGCACATTACTTATTGATATACATATTATATGTTATAATTATTAATAGTAAAATGACGCATACCTATAATCAGCCAGTAGCTATATTTGCCAACTACACTCTCACTACGGCTTAGTTGAACTCCATGATAACAAAAATGGATTTTTTAATAATAATAGGATAGTCCTACCAGGAACCGAAAAAACCCCTTGTTAGAATCCCTTACGCTATTTTTCATCGACTGGCGATTTGTATGGGTTTCAACCAACTGCGGGATGATTTTACGAATAAGTCCTGGTGATTTATGAAAATTTTTACTTAAAGAATTTCTTAATTTTGTCCTCTTGGGAAAGCTGCTATGATGTAAAGAGCGTGTTTTCGATGCTGCTGAAGACTTACATGTGTGCCGTTTTTAAACGGGATTTTTCTCGAAACTATATTTTGAAGTCGGTTGGCAAGATTTCACAAGAACCAGAGATACAATCCTCAAAGACTTGGACGAAGATTTTTTTATAACAACTATTTGAAAAAAAAAATGTCGCAAAATCTTCACTAAAACTTTCATTTTTTTTGTAAAAGTGTCTGCCAAAAATCCAATTCTGCCAACGCGGGCGCATATTTTTTCTGAGGGGTCACTGGAAATGGCATCGCAATGACAGGATTTCTTTGTTAGTAGTGTATTTTTATAACAATAAAAAAATTAAAAACAAAATATTTAATTTTTTACATGAGAAAAACTTGTTGGAAAGAGGTTGTTTTTACCCAAAGAATCCCAAGTAACCCCTTAATAAAAACTATTTTAATTAGAACAGCCCTAATGTCACTACATGTATGTTCTATTTCGTTAGTTACAGCTCCATTTAATGCAAAAATGCACAATTAGCATGCAGCGCAAGAACAATACATTAATGTACTTTAATAATTTGGTATTGAAAATTATTCCGAAAATTTGCACAACTTCCCTCTGACTTCGCTCTGTGTCAAATTGGCGTTGCGCTCTGTTAAATTTTCAACATTTCGCAGTCAAACAAAAAGTGAGAAAGAATTCAACACGATGATTGCATAGTTGCTCTTGTAAATGCAAATATTTTAGTTTTTGTTTGTGCCTAATGCACACACATTTGACATGATTCCATTAAATAAACATGTGAATTTGATTAGTTTTGACTTAGTTAAAGTGTGGCCAATATTGAGGAACATTTGCATATTTTTTTACATAATTCACATAAATTATCATTAAAAATTTTGCATAGGCTTTATAGTATACTAAAAAGTTTTATTGCCTAATATTTTTGCGCATACTGTATCTTGTTGATATTATAAAATTGTTGTGACAAAATTTTTTGCTTTGTTCAAACTTTATGTGTTGTAACTTTAGATGTAATAAAATTACTCGCTCAATAGTTAGTCATATTTCATAAATTTATAGGCAGAAAAAGAATTTAGTTTTTTTTATGAATTAATTTGAAATACTGAAACAAATACTTTCCAAAGCTTCATTTGATTTTTTTTTTATTTTTTAATTTCTTAATATTAAATATTATATTAAATGTTTTAAATCTGGATAAAACAAAATTAAAAAATATCTCTAAGGTATAAGAAAAATATCGGCAAACAATACTGATCTCCCAATCTTTTAAATGTAATAGCCACATGACACGAAAAGTAGCTGCCTTTTTGCCGCTAAGTCTGAATTTGATATCCCCGCATAACTAATACGACTGTGTAAATTGACGTTGAGCGATCCCAAAAGCTTCGTCAGGGTTGGAAAGGGGCTCTCCGAGCCGTTCGATACCAAACGAGGTTTCAGACAAGGCGAACTGCGACTTCTTCAATCTACTGCTGGTGCAAATAATTCGAGCTGGGAAGCTGAATAGAAAAGGTTCAATCTTTATGAGGTCTTGTCATTGGGATCTACAAGATAAGTTAGCGAAGCAAATGAGATTGGTAGTGAACGAAATCAAGACGAAATATCTCCTGTCATCAAGTAAACAGTCGTCACACTCGTGACTTGGCTCCCACGTCACTATTGCTAGTCATGACTTCGAAGTAGTAGATAATTTCGTCTATCCTGGAACCAGTATTAACACCAACAATAACGTCAGCATCGAAATCCAACGCTCTCATTCCAACAGGTGCTACTTCAGACTGAGTAGGCAAATGAGAAGTAAATACCAATTCACTCACTTTATGATGCTGATGAGTTGGCGTTACAAGTTTTCGAGAGAAAAATTCTGCGTAAGATTTGTGGTCCTTTGCGCATTGGCAACGGCGAATATCGCTGTCGATGGAATGATGAGCTGAACGGCATATTGACATAGTTCAGCGAATTAAGAGACAGCGCTGAGAGTATTCGACGCAGTGACCGCCGGGGGGAAGCAGTGAAAGCGGAAAACTCCAAAATCCTACAATTCCTATGAAAAAAGTTAAATGGCACGGTACGGTAAGTAAAAAGAAGTCTGTAATTTTTGTATTAACACCCTTTTCACATAACCTCAAAAATTCTGTAAAGAATGTAAATAACCGAGTTTTTGGTATATTATTGTTGTACAAAAAATTATTTTCCATAACAAAGTAGATGTAAACTTGTATTTTTATGTCCCAAAATTTTTTCGATAAAAATGATTAATTTTTTCCTTAATTTGACTTAATATCCAGAAAGCACCCTAATATTCAGCAGATAATGTTCGCGTCAAATTAAATTTAAAAAAATTAAGCTCTTTCTTTGCTGAGTTCTTTATGACGAAGTAAAAACATATACGTTACAATAGTAAGTTTTCTCAGAAAATGCAAAAAATATCCTGAACAAATTATGTACGTATTAAGGTTGCCACGTCATGTAAACTGAACAATCTAAATCAAGTACTTGTGTGGAACATTCTTTAATTGTAGAGGGTGCAAGTCGAAGTTATTTCTTTTCTAGTTTTTCCTTTCATTTTGGTTGCTTTACTAATCTAGTTTCATTCTGCTATTATATTGGTTTGAAAAATGATCCAGCCACGTCCATATGTAATTTGAATACAAATACCTACTTCAATTACAATAAGTAAAATCTTTTTCATAGAACTTTAAAGCCGATTCCATTCTAACAACGGTTATTTAAATTCATATGCAGTGCCATGTAACTTTAAAATCAACCGCTGCCGCAACCAAAACCTCAATGAACTGCAATTGAGTTTTATCGTTATTTAGAAAATGCAACTATGACATCTGCGACAAACTCAGATATATATATGTATACATTTACACCACTCAAAGTAATCAAGTGCAGCGTGTATAAAGAAACCACTTCGGAATCACAAAATCAGAGCACGGTAACAAAATGATAGTGTCCACAGCAGCGATAGTTGTCGTCGATTTTTATTGTTGTGAATTTGCAACTCTTCAATAGCTTATGTTTGCAGCTATTTTGCTTTGTCGCGTGTTGTTGTTGTGTTTGCACTTGACAATTTGATGCAATTGAGCGGCAAGTTTGCGCGCATGCCACTCACTCGTTGCCACCGGCCAGTCGCGACGATGACGTTGCACGCGTTATTGCACCACACTACATGCCAACAACCACAACAACAACAACGCTATCGACACTTGATAGGAATGCAGTAGTCATGTGCAGCTTGTTGCAGCAGTGATTACTTCAGTCACTAGCAGATCCATCGCGCCGCATGCTGCTCTGGTATAAATACATATTTACATATAGTGTAGTGTACTGAATGCGGCTCGCCAGTTGACCCTGTGATTTAGTTCAGTTTTTCGCGCTTCGTTGCAAAAATGTCGATATGTAAATATGTATTTTTTCAATTCTATATTGTATTTTCCACCTGTCTTTCGACAAGTACCGACTTCTGCGAAACAGCATGATATTCTATGCTATTCTATTCAATGTCCAAAAAATTTTGGCAGTATTTTCGTTGCATGTAAAATGCTAGTGTGTTTCTTATAACCAACTTGACCTTAGGTAAAGTCCATTGTGTAAAATATTATAGATTTTTAAATATATTTTTTTGTTGAACTGCAAAATTTACAAATCTCAATTCACGATACATGAAATTAATTTTAATTCAGACACACGTTGAAAAAGTCTATGCAGAAAAAGCTTTAAAAATAGTTTTAGTCTTCACTTTTTTTTATATCCTTTAGGTAGTTATATTGCTATTAAATAATCGAGATAGATATAGTGTTATTCATAGCTTTTCAATCAATGCAAGTCAGATTTTACATTGTTTTTGTAGCAAGGGTTATATATGTATATGTGACCTGGTCTACGAAAAGGGAGGCTGCACTCTTGGTTTAAATTCAGGAGTCCCAGTAATTTTTGGCTCTATGATATACATAATTATATTATAGTACAACAATTTCCTCAAAACTTCTAATTATGTAGTATAACATACATCCACATAACATACAGTTACATAATTAAAATAGCTTGTGCAACAATCAACGTTTCCAAATAAAAATAAATGGCACTCAAATGTCTTCACTATATCTGAAGTGGATCTCAACATTTTTACTTAAATGATTGCGAGATTGACTTTATGACTCATGCGCTTCAACTACTTGCCGGCTACAATGTAAACATAATTCAAGTCTGAAGATGACACCGTCATGAAGCGCAGCACAGTGTCTTGCTTTACGAATTCCATGGAAAAGTTTAATTTTTATATTAATGCATAATTTCGGAATCTAAACTAATGTAAATGAATAGAAAAATGTGTGGTATAATGGATATATATTATACAAACATATGTTAAACAAGGTCCAAGAGACAGTCTGGGATTTTTAAAAAATCGATTTTATTTTCAAATAGTTTTTATTATTTATTATATATATATGCAAAGTAGAACTTTGAAAAAATTTTATCTCTGTTTTAAGTATCGAAAAGTTGGGGTCATTCATGCTTGTAAAACTTTACAGTTGGTTTTATTGATAGTTTTAAAAATTCTTAACCAATTGATATAGCAGTCTTTTAATTAGCAAAAAGTGCGTTTTTAGGCAATCGCCCTTGGTGTGTTCCTAACTCTAGACAGGCCTAACTCCTCTTGCCATTCAAAAATGTCCTTGCTTAGGGGAAAATTTTGTTTCTAGTGCTAGCAAGAAAGGTATCACTGTGTGTAATTTCGATGCAAAATCCAGGTTTTATGATTGTCTTTCTCGAAAGACAACTACAAAGCAACCAATACTATCACACTTGACATACAGCATGCCTCAAATTACATTTTATATTTATTTTACGCTTCCTTCACTGCTTTAATTTTCAAATTCATTTCGATTGTCTATTATAACTACTATTTGTACGTCTTTGCGTGCAGTGTTTTCTGCAAAACAATTGTTTCTTTTGTTGTTGTTGTTTTTGGCTTACAAACTGAGCTCTGAAAGAATTATGATGAATCGTTTTTTAATTAAAAAATCGTGGGAATTCGATAATTAATTGTTTACTTGTTTCAAAACAGATATCGCCGAATAAACACCATTTTATATCATTTTATGAAATTGTAACCCTTACTATAATTAAAGAAAATTGTATAAGAATATCTGTTAACTCTTTAGTGGTCAAAGTTGCTCCATTGTTTTTTGGCGCGCACTTCAAATTGAGATCAAACAAAAAAATGACTTTTTCTTTTATTTTTTAACGACCTCAAAATTTAGTGAAAAAAATTTTTAAGTTATCCAATTTTATGTAAAAAAATCTCAGCTTTCTGATAAAAATATTTTCAAAATGCAAAAAAACTTTCAAAATCCAAAAAAAAAAAACATTTTATTCTAAAAACCCGGTTTTTTGTGATTTTCCCCCAATTATTTTTCAAAATTGACCTTTCCGTTCGATTCCCCGTTAAATTTTACATAAGAATCAGTGTTCAAAAATATGGGACTCTGATCCCATGAACAACAAAAAAAATGCAAAGTTGTCGCTGTACCAATATCCACTTTCAAAACCGAGTAAGCAGTTCACCAAAATCCCAAAAAACATTGGGGGTTCCAATAGAAAAAATTAGTATTACCCATTGTCCACCAAATGGCATTTTGAAATTGTAATGAATTAATAGATATTTATTATTTAGCAACTTTTTAATGAATTTATATTTATTGTTGGATATACATATGTAAAATGATAGGCGCATACATAAACAGACATCTACATGCATACATATTGTATGTCCATGTTTGCATATGTTTAGTTAATTCGCACATTTATCTAATGTCGAAAAACATTTAGAATTCACATAATACCGAAATTTCGAACAAATAACACTAAGAAAAATTATTTAATGGAGTACCCTGTGAATTTAACAGGGCGCTTACTATTCAAAGCACAAATAAATCATAAGCGGTGATTAGCGGTTGAACAGCCCACGCGAGCTCTATATGCGAATTTATTTAGCTAAGCCAGCTAGCAGTCGCTAGGTGACGCTATTATCGTCAAATGTTATAACTAGTTGCTACACTTAGAATATACAGTAGATTTGAATTTTAAAAAGTTAAAAAGTATTTATCCAGTTTCTATTTCACCAAAAGGTGAAACATTCAAATATTTCTACAATTTTGAAAAATACGAATATATGTACATGCATATATACAGATTTCTAGCTTTCAAAGCTGTTAATTTTTATATTCTTGCAACATGTTGCTACAATTGTTTTTTTTCACCAAACGGTTGTTCGTATCGTATCGTATCGTATTTATGAATTAGATAAAGGATTATTTATATATAAATGATCAGAGTGAAGAAATGAGTTTAAATCCGGTTGACTGTCTGTCTGTGTATGCGAGAACTTCAGTAAAAATTAAGATATTTTATTGAAACTTGGTACAAGTATTTCTTGGCAAAAAGCGAGGACGAGTTCGTAAATGGACGCAATCGGACGCAAATGCCAATTTTAAACAAAGTTTGTGTCACTCGAAAAATTGCTTCTTTGTCTCGGGATCATACCAAAGATCCATGACTCGTCACTTGTGATTACGATATTAAAAAACTGAGGATAATTTTCACACATTTTCTTTGCACACTTCCACTCGCCGCAATTTCTGGTCGTCAGTGAGCACAGATCTTGATAAATTTGACATCTCGGCAGTTAAATGAATACTTAGTCGACGGTCTGGGCTTAAAACTTTGCGCACACGACTCGCATTGTCGGTGTTTGTCGAAGTCGCAGGTCTTCCAGCACGGTCTTCATCATCGACATCTTCCCGGCCCTCTAAAAAAGCATTGTACCACCGAAACACTCCAATACAGTCGGTGTGCTCACGCTCCGAAGTGCAGTCGCGGCGGAAAAAACTCAGTCCTATTACTCGTGCAAACCCTCTACTATAATTTTCAATTCAATTTGATTCTTTCCAGTAAAAAAATCAAGCAGCAATTAATAAAAAAAATTTCAAGCCCGTAGAGACCGAATATGTGGACCCCAGTAGTATATCTAGCTGACTTTTGACACAAAATATCCATCAATGTATGGGGTAGACAATTATATTTCAGAGATAATCCTTTTTTGACAATAGTATTTCTGTGTATCAAAAATGGGTTGAATCGGGTCCACACTTTCCTGAGCCCCAACTTATCTAATACAAGTATATAGATTTTCGAATTTCCGGGTGAATTCATACCAAATATATCGGCCAATATATGTGTTATCCCAATGAAAATGGAGACGGTGTTTTACTGATGACAGTGTATCATTGTGCCTAAAATAAATAAAATTGGGCGAAAACTTGAATAAGCCCCCATATAACAAATATCATGGTAACGTCCGGATGACTTTACTCTACATGATTGGCGATTGTATGTGAGGTACCCTATGTAGCATGTCAATAGTATGTGTTATTGGCAAAAATTGGGTCGATACTATCCCAATTTCCATATATGTACTAAGAATAATGAAAAACCTTATGCCAAATATTTCTGTCAGTGTATGAGTTATATAGAGTACATGTCTATACAAAATTGCTTGGATTACGATTCTCTGCATGACATTTAACACTTTAAGATATTTTCCTGGCTTTGATTCTTGTGAGTTGCAAGAGTATAAAATGCTCGGTTGCACCCGAATTTAGCTCTCCTTATCCTTAATTAATTTGTGTGCAACCGCTAAACTACCCAAAAAATATTAAAGTCTTTCGCCATTGTGCGAGCAATACGGAATTTGGTTGCAGTTAATCGTTTTCCCACCAGACCGAAAGTGGTTTCACTTCCAAAGATTTTCTCCGTTTTAAATCTCACTGCTGCTGGATCTTAGCAACTAGATGGTACTTATGTAAGGAAGCGTTCAGCTGCTGCTTTTTATTCTCTTATAAATTTAAAAAAGTTGATAACATCAATTTCTATTATAAAAACTTCATTTAGAAATGTTCCACTTGCCACATTATTTCAATTGCATGCCACGAAATTTCTCTCTTTATTAAATGTTTGTTACATATTTCGTACGCTCTTACTAAACGACACTCTTAAACACGCCTCCAGCATGCATTTTATTTAGTGCTGGTGCTGCTGTTGCTGTAGTTGTAGATAGGTATGCCGCTACCTCTGAACCATGACCCTTGCCAACATAAATCGTATTGTTGCAATAAAGTTGTTGCATTGTTTTTATGCGACAATTATTTTGAAGGCTTCTTTGCAATATAACGGTAATAACAATAACAGAAGTGCAATGTCATACAACAAAATGTCAACGACTTATTGAATTAGTTAATTGCATAGGCAAAGGTGTTAGTGTGTGCGGCCCCACGCTCTGAAGGGTAAGTAATCAAAAAAGCATAACAGTTCTGATGACAGCAATAACAACAAGCAAGCAGCTGGCACCTAACTATTTATGCACGTATGTATGTTTATGTATGTCAGTATATCTGTTGTACAGTTATCTTGGCGAAAGTGTTTGCTCAAATTTGACTTTTATTTATGACACTCTTATTTGAATTGTTTGTCAACAATGTGGAGATTTATCGCACTGAAAGTAGATCAAAGCCTATATCTATGAGCTGATTCGCTTGCACTTTGGATTCATATATTCTTTCAAGTGCACGTACATATTTACTATATGTATATACGAGTATTTATGGTTGCTCATAGGAAATTGTCAATGGAGTGATGATTAAAATCCAATGGAAAAAATGTTGTAGAAAAAAATCTTATGAATATAAATATCTACTAAAGAAATATACTCACTTGGCTTCAGTAAGAAAAATTTGCTATCCCCTTAAATCAGCATAATTGTTGTATAAGGATATTGTAAGTATCTAGTAAAAAATCCCATAATTTCTGCAATAAATTACTTTTCCTTAGCGTAGCTTTAATGATGTGGTTGCCATTTTAAAGGTTATTTAATAATGCCAATCCCATAGAAACCTTATTGGTAAAATAATAGTCGATTTTCATAAGTCTTTCGAATTTTTTCCCATCAAAATCAGTTGAAGCAGCATTAAGATGGAAACGTAAGAATCTCTCAATAAGCTACCGGACCTTCTGGCGCATTACCATCGAAATATTGCCTCATGGGGTTACATAGGTCTCCACGGGTTAAAACAGACTTTTTTCAACAATTTTTTCTCATATAAAAAACGAAATATTTTTTTTTTATTGTTACGAACATACACACACTAATAACAAAGATATTCTGAAACTTTGGAAAAAAAAATATTTTGAGCTCGGCCATTGCGACGCTATTTCCGGTGACCGCTCGGAAAAAAGATGCGTCTCAACCAATGACACATTGGTACCAAACTTGAGATATTTGAAGAGACTTTCGGTTGAAAAAGTTTTGGAACAGAGCAAAATATAATCCGTCTATGTTAAATAAGGCATAAGAACATTCATGAAATAGACGTCAAGATAAACAAGATAAGTAGAAAGCTGTCAGATGTGTTCCCGATTAACTGCATAACGACATTTGTCGTTGTCACAAAGTTCAACGACTCGAAACACATACCTTCATTTTTTTTACTGTATTGCATATGACATTGTCAGATTATTATAATATTATTATTCCAATATATAGCTACATATAAATATGTATATAAGAACATGTACATGTCTATCCACCATCCTTGTTTCCGTTGTCTACGTGATATTTATAATTGCGGCTTTTCATATGTGAATGTAAACAATCCCGCCACAGAAGCATATATGGTAAACTCGCGAGCATGCATTTATTTTTACACACCCACACAATTGCTCGAGAAAACTGATTTAAATAATATGCGGCTGCGGTCAACTAGTCAAAACGAAAACCAACGAAAGAAAAATCATTACAAAGTGCAGAGTAGCGATTGTTGCGAGTGGTTGAAGCGGATTTCACAAGCAGCACTCTTCACTCTGTGTCTTCGCTGGCACTCGAAATTTTGAAGTATCCACATTCTTCATGAACTCCAAGAGTGTCTGAATGTCAACAGCCAAAAATTGCATGGTCGCCCCCACCGCCGAAAGTAAGTATGTGTTTAGTAGTTAAAATTAGACTTGCCAAACTGACGGTATTAAGGTTGAACATAGATGGTAAGTCTACTGGTTTTTGAACTAGTACTTGGGCATAATGTTCAAATATTGTAGCTTTGAAAAAAGGTATGGTAAATTTCGCGAAGATATCTTGCCAAATAAAAAAAATTTTAATACGAGAACTTTGGTCGGTCAGTTTGTATGACAACTATAAGCTATAGTTATCCGATACGGTTGGCTCTGATTTCTGATCGATTTCTCAGAAACTGAAGAACTAGCTTGTGTATATATGGTACAGACGGAGATATGGACAGATGAAAGACAGACAGATTATTTTTACATACTTTAAAATACTTAAACTCAAGGTACAATTAAAAATCGACTTTTTACTTCATACATTATATCACTTCACACTATTTTTTAATAGCATCACTTAGACGTCCAGAAACAATAATTTTTCGATTCAGAAGTAGCAGATTTTACTACTAGGTCCTTATTCTACAAAAACTACGAGCTATTATCTACATACATATGTATAAGCGCTAGCCATGTAATTTGTGAAACAAACCGCAAGCATTTAAATCAAAATGATAAAGCTGCCTACTTAAGCAAAGTTATTCACAGCAGCCGCAAAACGAAAAGCAACTATGATAAGTGACACTGATGAAAGCGTCAAAAACAAAAGTGCAGAAAAACAAATTAATTCGAAGTCACCACATTTCAATTTTAAATGAAATGCATGAAAAGGATAATTTTTAATTTAATGTAGTATTAGTAATTTATCTAACAAAAAATCCTTCAGTGAAATATATTTTTAATTACACAGATTAATATGCACTCATAAAGGCAAATTTTATAAGAAAACATAAAAATTTATACTTTCTTATTGGAATAATTATTTTTTTAAGAGATTACATGGGTTACGGGTTTCAAGAAATCGATTTTTTTTTATTATCTTATTAAATTCTACAACAGCTTTAGAACATTGTCTGAAATTTTCAAGTTGATCCGAGTAATAGTTTCGGACATACAGCATGGAGAACCTGTGCGTTCGAGGTTAGTTAGCCTTTAAACGCATTTATCTCAAAACTTTGTTTTTGAAGTCGGTTGGCAAGATATCTTGAGAACTACTCAACCGATCTTTACGAAATTTTATACAAATCTTAAAGACTTGGATGAAGGTTTTTTTTTTCGATTACAAGTATTTTAAAAAAATATCGGAAAATTTTCACTGTAATTTTATTTTTTTTATAAAAATGTCTGAAGAAACCCAATTTTCAATTTTTTTCCTTCGTCCAAGTTCTAAGTTAAGATTTTAACTAAAACACGTACTTTTTCACTTTAGATGATCTTGTAAGGAGTTATCCTCCAAACCCGGACGCATATTTTTTCCGAGGGCTCACCGGAATTGGTGTCGCAGTGGCGGAGTTTAAAATATTTTTTTTTTTTCAAAAATTTCAAAGTTTCTTTGTTAATGTGTATGCTTGTAGCATTAAAAATTCTAATAAAATATTTTAATTTTATAAGAGAAAAAAATTTGAAATAGGCTGCTTTTTACCCAAAAAAACCATATAACCCCTTAAGTAGGTGATAACAACAATTGAAGTTTTGAATAATAAACCTCGTCGGATGAACATAAACTTTAAACTATTTAACGAAAAACTACGCTATTTTCTCAATAATCAAAATTTAGACTAATCGTTCTATCATTATCAGTATTCATCTATTGTAAGATACCATTTTTTAGTTTTTGAATTTGAGACAATTTTAAGCAGAAAAACCTTCCCAACAGCTGGATAACTTTTTTCGGAGAAAAATTAATCGCCAATTGTTGTAGGATATTAAATTTGAAAATGTACATTATTTGTATTTAATTTTCAAATTAAATATCTTTTAAAAAACACGATCAACCAATTTTTTAAGACCGGCAAGTGTATATAGCGCTATAACAAATTTCCATAATTATATTTTTGCAAATATAAATTAAAAAATATACCATTTTCAAAGTTTAAAAAGCAAAAAATTACATATATTAAATTAGTTTTCCAATTAGATCATACATGGCGTATGAGCAACTTTTAATTTCCTACTCAAAGTATAGCGGTCTAAGTTATATTATTGCATATTTATGATATGTGCAACGTTATCTATAGACACAAAAAACAACAGGCGAGAAAAATTAATTTAAAAACTCTAAGCCACTTCGTTTTGAACGAGTTTTTTGTTCTTGCCTCTGCTTTCCACAGGCATATGCTTACCTGCAACTGAACATGTTGTGGTTGTTCATATGCTTTTACCTTGTCGCTGTTGTCTACCTCAACGAAATGTATTATATGCACTGTTTTTATATATTCCCAACGTTATAAACTTTGCTCAAAGCAAACTAAATACGGCGAAAACAAGAGCAATAGCACCAAGAAACACAGCGCAATAATCACTTTAGCTCAAAATAACAAGAAGCGATAATAAACAACCAAATTACATATGTATATAGTATAAATAGGCACACAAGTATACAATTACAAAATTAACTTTGGAGTTTACTCAAACAACTTGTTAGACAGAAAGTACATATGTCTGAGGTCCCTAGCGTTTCCTTCTGGGTGTTACAAACTTCGTGGTAAACAAAATAAGCTTTCTTCAGCGCATAATAAAAAATATGGAATCAGTAATACTAAGAGAACTTCGTTTCATGTCTAATGTGTTCAATTAAAACCCATAGCAAATCGTTAAATTAGGTTGGGCTGCAAATATGTGGTATAACCATTCCTAATAAATGAATAATGATAAACCAGGGTCTTTCATAAGTTATGCTTATTAGGTACTGTTTTGCAAAAGTACAAAATTAATGATTTCGAGATTGTAGTTATTCTCTTACATTCGTCTGTAATATCCATCCATTTTGAAGGTGTAGCTTTATTTATCAATATTTATTTTACCGCCTTCAATGTAATCTTCACCAGATGTAATTGACTTATGCTAAACACTTTCTATTAGCACATTTTAGGATGGCCTTCAGGTCATTCTGTGAATTTTATTTGATCCCTTCGATCGACTGAATACGGATTTCAAGGGGCTTCAAATTCAGTTTGGAGAACAAGAAAAAACCACACGAAACCAAATCTGGTGAATACAATTGATGGTATTCATTCGGTTTTTGAAAAAAATTCAGCTTCATCGGGAGGAGTTTCATACCCAAATTGTCCATCAAAATGATTCCAACGAACTCACAAGAGATGTCGAGCTCTGTTGCCATCTCTCTATTGCTTGTCTGACGATTTTCAAACACCATTTCACCTTTTCAATATTTACATGAGTTGAATAGGTCGAACGTCGTCCAGAGCAAGACATGTCTTCAATGATCTCTTGACCGTCTTTAAAGCCTTTGTGCTCCTTTTAGGCAAACGAAATTTGGTTAGAAATACCCAATTCGAGACAAATTCTTTAGTCGATATTTTTATCCATTATAAAAATCGCAACGCAGTACTGGGATGTACCGACTTAAGCAGCTGCTGTATTCACACTGATTGACAGATCGAGCTCATATTTGGCATAGTACTAAGGGACAGTCCTACCAACTTAGCAAAATAAATTTGTTTAATATCATTTACCCGTGGAATTTAATAACAAATACCGGGTGCTGTTTGTCCCAATGTATTCCTGAACAGAGATCGTCAATTCCTGTACAATGAATACTGTTTGAAATACACTCGTAGACATAGTTTGCCGCAACTTTAAAGTTAACATCGTTCTTTAAAAAATATTTTTCCAAAGAATAACTTTCTCTTATGAAAACAAGACCAAGATTTTGCTTACTCATTTTTAATTTATATTTACTTTTGCCCGCAATTGCTGCAGCACACACTCTCTATTCGAGTGATATACGATGAACATAAATATGAGTTATTGCATTCAAGTTTATTAGTTCTGGAAAGCCAACGGCCGTGGAAACAATTGCACTGCGATAAATAAAATGCATTTCAAGTTAAATTAACAAAAGGCAAAGCTGCAATTAATTCTCTGCGAAGTATCCGAGTGCTGAGTGCGACCACGAATAATTCTTAAAGACCGTGGGTTTTACGCGTATGTTAATGAGATGATTAAATACAAATTATGGAATTGGAACAGTAGGTAAGTCGGATTAACGATTTCACATATGCAAGGTGCATTGTTCTTTTTAATTTTTTGTGTTATTATTACTTTTATGCTTTCTCATATATCAAGCTTAATTGGCATGCACCTTTTTTGGTAAAATAACTTTATGAAATATTTTGGCATCTAAAGTTGCCTATATTTATAATATATGTATACATATATTGTACATATAAATATACTCGTACACATATGTATACAGTATGTTAGTGAAGTCACAAACCTGCACAGTTGACAGCAAAACTCGCTAAGTTAGCGACAACTTGGGGAAGGAGTAACATAAAAATCCCGCAACAACAATAGGACTAGACTAGTGCAGAATTATGACAGCAGCGCCTGTGGCAACATAATTTTCCAAGTGAAAAATAACTCTGAGAAGAGAGTTTATGAAAAAAGTATGCACCACATAATGAGAACAGGTGGCACTCAATGGGTTGCTGCTGCTGGTGAAAAATAGTCTAAACAAAAGCAGCATGAAAGATTTGATATTTAATCTGGGTAATTAAAGTGTGTTTTATTCTCTGAGGGAAATTTAAGTACGAATAAGAAAATTTTGGTTTAGATTTGAGTTGATGAAAAAGCATATAAATTTTCAAAATATTTATTACTCTTCAAATAAGTAGAAAAGAAGTAGAAAAGAATTTATTATTGGCAGAGTATTATTGGATACCAATTGAAGACCGGTTACGGTATCAAATTATCCTTTCTTATAATCAATATTCGAAATATTTTATTTGAAATAGAGCATACATATGAAATCTGTTCTGTGAATAACGAAAATTTTAAAATTTTGCTGATTTGGAGAGTCCAATTGTCAATTTTTATAGTTGCCGAAAATTGTCTAAATCCAACAAAAGACTGTTCAAGCCCCTAAGTACTAAATATTTGGACCACAGTACTTATTGTTGATTTTTTACCGAAAATATTGGTCAATGTGCCAGATTTATAATATAAATTCGGAGGGAATTCTCTACTGATAGCCGAAAGTCTGTGTGCTACAAATAGATTGAATTGGGTAAATGCTTCCTTTACCCCCCGTAAACCTAAAATCTTCCGGCTGACTTTATACCACACATATCGGCCAATATATGAGTTATCAAAATAACATTGAGAGAGCGTGTTTATATTATATAATAATGATGTATTTTTATGCTTAGAATGAATCAAATCAAATAACAACTCGGCTTATATCCCATATATCTAATATACCTTATTTACCTAAAGCTAGTTCCCTGGCTTTAATCCTTGTAAATTGTAAGAATATGAAATGTTCGGTTATACCCGATCGTAGCTCTTCCTTAGTTGCTTTATCATGTAAATATACGCGCCTTGAAGTACGATTTTCAGCTTTATTCATTGATTACTTCGTCTGTAGCAGTCGCTAAGGTGATGCAAGGTGTAAGATGTTTTTTTATGAGCTTACCGATTTTCTTTCTGTAAAAGAAATGATGCTCGCAAAGTCTAGGTGAAAAAAAAAAATTCTGCAGCGATTTCTCAGCCTCGATATTTGGCAGATATGGCTTCATGTGACTTTTTGCTATTTTCAAAAATAAAGAATCGTGGTTTTAAAAGCATAGATGGCGTTAATAACGATTCACTGAGAGACCTAAAGGCTATCCCAAAAATTGAGTTTGAGAATTGTTGCGAAGCGCTGGCATAAGTGCATAATATCGAATGGAACTATTTTTACTTTTAGAATGATTTAATGGATGAAATGATTGAATGATTTAATGAAAGAAAGAAATAAATATTTTTTTTAACGAAAATTACCGTTATTTTTTCATCACACCTCATATATAGTAGACCTACAACGCTATATACTACAAGGCAACCAATAAAGAATGTATGACCAATTCCTTCCGAAACTCAATATGCCACAACACTTCATTTGTTCCATGACCTAGACAGAAATATGGAATAATATTTATATACATATGTTATGCCTTGTTGGTAAGGATTATACGCTGATACCATCAAGGATAAGGGCATTGGAAGCACTTATTTCTATAATTGAAAATTTATAATGGTGAGAAGTTTACCAATAAGGAAAAAAATTACATTTTATGGTAATTATTTAACCCAGACAATTTTAATATACGTCTTTCATTTTGAAAAATCTGATATAATCAACAACAATTTAATAGTTTTATTACATTCTTAGGAAAATAAGTCGCGGATACATCGTTGACAGATTTTTGGCCGCTTTTCTTCGTCGTGTCTTGAATGTAAGCTAGTTGGCAATAATAACAACTATCAACACCTGCGGCCGAGTATCGCAAACACCTACAAAAGAATTAAGAATCCTGAAAGTTATAATACTCGTACATGTGAAGTAAGTCCCACTTCTGCAGTTTGAAACCCTAAACAACAGTATGTATAATAATACTTGAAATCTTGCCAATATGCCAACGACAACACATGGAAATAAAGTATATTGGATTTACGAAATCGTTAAAAAACTGTCATCGTATCTTTATTTTTATATTTGCAATAAAAATTTCATATTTTGCTTTTGTCATTGCGAAATTGCACCATTCAACTAAGCGTTAAGCAACAGCTGAAGAGCTACCACTTTTTGCTAAAATGGTTTATAATAATATTAATAACAATTTTTATCCATCCTACGTGCAGACTTCAAATATTATATGACTCTTAGCTAGGCATGCACCGTATAATTGCATTTGTAAGGTCAGTCACGCATTTTTTTATTTAAGCGATACCTGAATATATGCAAGTCGCCGAAGACTCAAGTTTAACTTAAAACAAGAAAAAACGTCGGTGCATTTATTATAGCAACTACACATAAATTGTGACAAACAAATACCCGGAAATTTGGAGTGAAACGCAAAGTGTTTAATTATTCACCGATGTAATATTAGCAACTTTTTCAAACCTAACAAAAATTTTCTCAGCCGGGATGTAATTCGGCTCCTTAAAGCAAATTTTTAACCCTTTTCAAACGATTTAAACCTTCCAGGAGCGAAATTTCAGTTTAAGAAAAAATCATACGTAGCCAAACTTGTTCCATCGGTGGTATTTTGAGTTTTTAGAAAAGAGACTTTTTATGGACAAATTTTTAAAAAAAAATTCGTTTTTTGAGACGAGTTAAAATTCCCACTAAGTTTTTCAAGGACCGAGAGATGTCAAGCTCTTTTTTTTGAAATACTTCCTGATGATTTTCAAGCACAATTAATATTTTAAAGTGAAGATTCCACCAATCGTTCAGAACGGGCTGCCGTCAAGATTTTTCACCTCTTTGAGGTTTTTGAAACAAGTTCCCTTACGTGCTGTGTAAACTGATGTTTTGAATATTAAATAAGTTGGAAAGGATCCAAGGTTTGTTCCCAAACGAGGTTTCAAGAATTCGACTACCTTGTGAACTTTGATTGGAAAATAATTGAGCTAAAACAAAATGAGAAGGTACCAGAAGCAGCCGTTAGTTCGCTTTCTAACTGGATAAAGCGAAGCGGGTCTACGCAAAGTGAATGGGGAAAAAACCATACGATATTTTTCCCTGTTTGCCCCGTCACGAAATTCGTACTCTTAGTCTTAATACCGTCTTGTTTCCAACTCAAAAGTTTGAAGCATTTCATCAATTAATTAAACTAAGCAATTTTATTCGCACATACATATTTAATACTTTATAGCAAAAATCTGCAGTTTGCATAAAAAATTTATTTTAATTTTCAAAAGTTTTATGAAATGACCTTATGATAATATTATTATTATAGCACATACATTGTTTTATAAGCTATAACTTTAAGAAGATTAAGAAAAAAGCACAAACACAAATTATGAAGATTGTGGAGAAAAAGAATAAACGAATACACGAAGATAATCAAAAATGCACTGCATTGTTTTCGGTTAATTGGTAATCAGATAAAGTTTAATTAGTTGCAGAAATATATATTTTTTTGTTTTTTATGTAGAGTAGTGAAACCTGTCATTGAGACCGAAGGCGCCTTAAATGGCTCTGAGAAATAAGCTTAATTACACCACTATAAAATTCGAAACGTGTTTTTTTGGTTTTTCAAGTTGCTTCAATTACATGTAATGAATCACAAATGAGTGTGTACATATTTACATACAAGTATACATATGTAGTGCACACTCGCACATATTTGTAGCCCAGCGCTGACTGAGTAATTTCATAACTCGCTAAAGATTATTAGTAGAACTGCATTTTATAGCACTTTGACAGTTCTGAAATAAGAAGTGCTTAATGAAACTAATAATTACGGGTAGACGATTTGAGAAGGTAAATTGTGGATTCCATCCCAAAAAACTGCGCGGACTCGGCGGACAAGAATGAAAGCCAATTTTTAATACCCTTTTCTCACGTGAACCGCATTCTTGTGAGGGCGTTGTTCATCGAACCGATTAATGGTAGTTTGAAAGGGTAAGGTAAGGGTAATGGTAATCTGTTTGGTGGGGGAAGCTTCCCAGCCCCTGTTTCCCAAATATAGTAATCATAGAAAATTATTGCCTCGTGTCCAGTCCCAAATTCCAGGCGTTTATCGGCAATCGCTTGCCGCAATTTGATGAGATGTTTCAGAATGTCATAATACAACATTTGGAGATCTCACAAAATACAGAACATAACCTTGACATCATAGTTATTCAGCTTTTCGGTTGAATGAACTTGTTCTCCAGGTTTCTCATATGATTTCTTGTGTTCTGGGATATCATAATGGCTAAAGATTTTTGGACTAAGCAGCAGATCTACACTTTATGTCATATGAGTTTTAGGTAATCAGTTCATATTGCAGAAAATAATACTGGGTTTCCCACTATATGGAAGTAAATTGCTGCCCTCGTGGCCCCTTTTGAACATGTCAATAAGTTGGAAATGTCCATTAAATATGTAAGGCGCTTAAAAATATTATACGTGCGAATATTGACCTTCATTTTGGCCATTGATTACTTTTTACGCTTAACTTGAGCATTTCAGGCCACACAACAATTACACAGCTTCCACACGTGCTTGCAAAAACAATGGATTCAATACGAAAACGACTGTACGAGTATGTCCTACAGATGCATACTAATAAAAATTTTGCAAGACAAAAACTCGTTTGCCCTTCAAGCACAGAGTAGCACCACCGTTCATCTCGCAATAAAAGCTGTTGTAGGCATAAATCGAAACAGCTTTTTGTGATGTAAAGCAGACGTATGAAATGGTCACACGCCAACGAAAAAACATCATCGGTCAGTTCGACAAGTCGCCGCAGCGTGGACTTTATACATACATATAAATTGCACATATTGATACTACTCGCTTAAGCATAAATACATATGCATGAATGTCTGAGTGGAGCATAAGTGATGCATACAAATATGCCGGTATTTGAAGTGTGTTTTATTGACTGCCATTGATGCGAGCTGCATAAGAAATACATATTTATTTATCTGTATGCATACATGTGTATATATCATCCCAGCGACCACGATCAAAGGTAGCGGCAGATACGGTGCTCCTTTTAATGCAGCAAAGGGGTGCGTCATTGGGCAGCAAGGTCATTGATTCAATTACACCTTTGAATTTTAATCTTTTTTGTTTTTAGTAAACTTTATATAATGTACATGTTTATTTTGACAATTTTTATTGCCAAATAATTGACGAAATAAATAGTAAATACAAGTACATAAGATAACCTACCGCACTGATAGTATAAAGTGTTATAATATTAAGTCAATTAATATTACTGAATTAAAATACGAGATTGGTACCGGAAATACTTGACTTGGTAAAAAAACAAGAAAAAACGTTAACTTCGGTTGCACCAAAGCTAAATACCCTTCACAGGGCCATTTCTGTTAGTAACTATGTGTTCAGTTTGGAAGCTAAGTGTATGCTATAGTAATCCGTTCTGAACAATTTTTTTTGAAAATATGTTGATGGCTTAAAAAATAAACCATACCAAATTTCATGAATATATTTTGTCAAATGTCAAAGTTGTCCATACGAGAACTTGATTCCGATCATTGAGTTTGTATGTCAGCTATATGCTATAGTTAACCGATCTGAACAATTTCTTCGGAGATTACATTGTTGCGTTAGAAAATAATAAATACCAATTTCGTGAATATATCCTGCAAATGTGAAAGTTGTCCATTACGAGAACTTGATTCCGATCGTTCAGTTTGTATGGCAGCTATATGCTATAGTTAACCGATCTGAACAATTTCTTCGGAGATTACATTGTTGCGTTAGAAAATAATAAATCCAATTTCGTGAAAACCTGCAAATTGAAAGTTGCCCTTTACAAAACTTATTCCGACGTTCTTTGTTACAGCCATATGTTATATATCCGATACGGTGTTCCGAAAATGAGAGTTCTTGAAGAGAAAAAGATTTTGAAAATTTCAAAACAAATCGGTAGAGGACAGAAGAGAACTCTAAATTAGGTTCGAGTTATGGGGAACTTCAAGTTATAGAAATTCAGATACGGAAGTTAACTGTATATAAATGATCAGAGGGAGGAGCTGAGTCGATTTAGCCATGTAAGTATGTTTAAACTTTTGCACGCATCCTTTTCTTTCCAAGAAACTGCTTATCTGTCCATCCTCTGATGAAGGAAAATCCAAATTTGCCACTTACGTTCATGCAATACTCTTAACTTGGACGAACGTATATAAAAGCATATGTATTTATGTAAAAAAAAATTCGCTTTAACATCGAGAGCATTTGATATATAAATATAACCCTTTATTTATGTCTCAAGAGACTATCAGCTGAGCCAAATTTTTGCATGTCAAACTCAGAAACCGCTGTCTCATCGGCATTATAAGGCTATCCATGAATGTGGGATTGAAATGCCATCAATCATGTCCAACGAGACCTGTTTGTGGTATTCTTTTTGAAAACAAACTCAGTTTTATCTGGACCAGGCAAGAACGCGTTTCATGCCCAAAATATCCACAAACATTATGCGAACGGACTGCCTAGAGATGGCGGTCTCTTTTGCCATCTCTCTAACACTTGCCTGACGATTTTCAAGTACCAAATCCTTCACTTTTTTAATATTTAATCAGTTGAAGAGCTCGAAGTCGTCCAAAACGAGGTATATTTTATGATCTATCGACCGTCTTTGAAGGTTTTGTACCACTCGTAGGCTTGTGTTTCTGATAAAACTGAATTACCTTAAGCATTTTTCAACATTCGCAACGATTCCGCACATAAAATTTGGTTACCAATACAAAATTTCAGACAAATTCTTAGTTTAATATTTTTATCCATTGTTAAAATCGCAACCACTACTTAGGTGTACCGACTTAAGCAGAAAAAAAATTATTCCGAAGCCGTGAAACCCATGTAACCACTAAAAAAATTGTTCAAAACAAGTGTATATTTAGACAGGAAGCTATTCATAGATTTACATTTAATGTTAAACTCTTCTGTATATTCTTTAAACGTTTGTTTAGTACAAGGTCTATTAAATTATCAGCAAACTTTCCGTCTTTAACCACTGTACTTTATGTGCATATTAAGGTGGCAAATGTTTTGATTACTAATATGGACATTCCTGTGATAGGAGTAAAATCACAACAACCGAAAAACAGAAAACGTTATAAAATTGGTAATAAAATATAGCCAAACAGTATTTCATAAATTAGCTGGAAAAAACAAGTTACGGTAAATTCCCACATAAACTTGAGCATACGAAGTGTTTGCATAAATTATGCTGTCGAAGTTCGAGAAAATTCGAAACGAGAAAGATTTCGGTTTTTTTGTACATAAACAAAGACTACATTATATATGTATATAGAGGTCATAGACTTCTGTTTAGGCTAATTCATTTACGAGATGAATATGCACATACTTTTATATGTCTTTACCGGCCCATACAGACAAATCGTTTTTATATATGTGTATACACCTCATTGTGTGTATTCTTTTTAGCGGTCATTGATGACATTGCTCAAAGTCTAGCGGCACAACAATGTACATATGCTAATGCAGTTGTCAATCTCGACCACTCTAGTTCATGGTCAGTTTTGGCTATTTTATGGCTATTGTCAGACATTGTGGCGACACGAATTGCCGACGAAAAAGGCATTTACTCATAAGATGAAAGACCAGCACATGCTCATACATATATGTGTATGTAAATGCAAGCTTAAACGCATAACATAATATTTACATATACATATGTAAATATACGCAGCCGTACTTACTAAGTTAGGGTGTAACCATTTCGTGTGCGCGTTTGTTGCTTCTTTTGTTACCTGTAATTGTCGACTACAAAGCGCAAGTTCGGCAATTAGGCACCAACTGCACCTGATCGTTAACAGATGACGTGTTCGTATGCATTACAACAATTACTCAGTTTGCCAGTTTGCGGCAGCACGATCTACGCATCCATCATAAGCCCCTATTTTGCAAATAGATTTGTCTGTACAAAGGCAACGATTAGTTTCATTTATGCATACCCACGCGTTTCTGCGATCAGATAAAATAATACACTTGTCATTACTTGTAATCAATTACCGAATACCCAGAAATAGCGACAGATGATAGCCAAGGATAAAGCTTTGTAATTAGTTCGCCATTGTTGTATAAGTTACGTGCTTTGATGTATATTTTATATTTAAAAATATATAAATTCTTTAAATAC
>CM050325.1:83936462-84009282 GCA_027475135.1 Bactrocera correcta | reverse complement strand
GACGGACACCATGTAATTTATACATATAAATGGTCAGCATAACGAGCTGAGTCGATTCTTAGCGAACCATGTCCGTTTGTCCGTTTATAGAGCCTTTGTTTTAGAGATATTGATCTGAAATTTTGCACACATTATTATCTCTCCAAGGAGCTGCTAAAATGTTGGAACCGCCGGTATCGGATCATTAAAAGATATAGCTGCCATACAAACTGATCGATCAAAATCAAGTTCTTGTATGGACAATTATTTGATTTGATAAGATATCTGCACGAAATTTGTTGTAGATTATAATCCAAACAAGTGCTGCAATATCCCTGTAAATTGTTCAGATCGGACGACTATAGCGTATAGCTGCCATACAAACTGAACGATTAGAATCTAGTTCTTGTATGGAAAACTTTCTTATTTGTCAAGTTAACTTAGCGAAATTCGGCACAGATTATGCTTCAAAATAACGGTACAATCTCCAAATATTTTGTTGAGATCGGAGCACCCTAGCATGTAGCTGCCATACAAACTGACCGAGCATAATCAAAATGAAGGTTTTTTATACCTTTTTATGTTATAAGAAATGCACCTGTGAGGGGTATCTCACATTCGGTGTAACTTTTTTTCTTTTCTTCTTTCCTTTTACTCACTAAATCCGTGCTCAGATTGCACCAACTTAACTCTTCAGATTTTAACTTCGAAAACCAAACATATTACAAATATGTAAATACCATTACATGGATCGCCTCTCTAAAGTAATGCAATTAAAAATATGTATTTTCCATAAACGCGTATTTTTCATGACAATATTTATTCATAACTTCAAATTATGCGTAAGCGTTAATGTGGCATACCGCACATTACAGTTGCAGTCGAGCGCCGCAATGAAAAACATTGCGTCTAACAAATATTGCCTCTACAGCACGCATACTGACATCCACGTATACATATCTACACATTTTTATTTAACTCAAATATTTTTTCGAAACTTTTATTTTATTTACTTTGTTGTTATTGTTTTCGTTTTTACATTTTCACTGTGTTTATGTGTTTGTGGCTGCTCAAGAAGCTTTCCAAATATTTGTTAGCCATTAAAATTTAGAAAATGCATTCGGGCATACGCCAATAAGTGGCTACACGCGCTGGCCGGCGTTTTTCAAGTTTGAAAAATATTGGTTTAACGTTTGGAGGTGAATTTTGTGGCGACCAATAATTTGGCTGAAATTGCATTTATTGTCGGTGATGTTTGAGAGCCAGTAGAGATGAGTTGGAGCTGGTAATTGGAGAGAAAATTTGCTACAAATATTTTTTTTGAAGCATCAACGCTGAACGAGTTGATAAAAATTGGCCCGGACTGATATATATTAACACAAATATTTATTATCACCTTTAAAAAGACTCCTTTCGAGCTTTCCTCCGATTGGATGCCCTTCAGCAAATGACTTTTTATGGCTTCGAGGGAATCATGGCTCAATGCCGATTTTTCAGTTTCGAAATCAGAAAAAAAGTTATAGGGAGCCAAATGTGGTAAATACCGAGAGTCTGGGTTTTTAAATGAACGCATGTCTGAGCATTCGAAAATCCTCACACGCTTTTTATCTATACCAGAACAAACTCTGGCGGCTTTTCTTTGCCATATATGTAAATGTGAGGGATCTGTGGGTGGATAGAAGCCGTTGGAGGAGGGAATGGGAACGGATCGGTATGCTCTTGTCCTCGTGTGTACTACTACTGATTATTTGCGCTTCGCAGGTACTTGGCCAGCGCTGGGCTACCATCGGTTCATACGCTGTCGCAATATCAGATCGATCGTAAGACATCCAATATCAGTAAGGCTTGCCTCTTCCTAGTTGTAAAGGTTTTAACAGACCATAGGCTTATCGACGTCCGTGACGTAAAGTTGAGAATCTTCCTGGACGCTTGCTGAAAAAGCCAGTTTGGAATGATCTCAACACTTTTTCAGCACCATTGTCTAGGATATTTTTTGCTACCTCTCTTCAACATAGCGGCTACAAAATATTTAGGCCAAACATTGACCAAAATGTGCTGAGACGGTACATAAGCTATGTTTAGACCCAGTTTTATCTCTGTAAAGCCAATATTACGTTATTCCAGCCTTGTTTCTTTAATCTTTCTGACATTATCGTCATTAAGCGAGGTCGGTGGACGACTTGCTTCAGGCAAGCTTTCGATAGAATAGTCCGAGTCAAATTTGATCAGATCAAATAATCAGACGTCACAAAAATTAAATAAAAATGATTAACAACACTGATGTACTATACTTATACTCATATCAGTTGGAACTGCAGAGAACTACGGTAAAACTCGAAATGAAAACAAAACTTTTTCCAGAGTCCTCTTCTCGTCTCAAATCATAAGCGGCTTCCCATAAGCACTGAGCTTTAATTAAATGTGTTGCAAGTATAAGTACTTAACCAAATTAAAACATACATACATACTTGCAAATCGAACTTAATCAGAATTTTCAAGGAAGCAACTCCTTAGCTTTAACTGATCTCTACTTGCCGCACTTCAGCATGCCACACAACCGCACGCACGAGTATGAGAATTAAAATAAATATTTTACTTAAACACTTTGTTTACTTCGGCAGCCAACATGATTGTTGTTTTTATTGTTTTGCCCGGTCATACACTTGTAATGTCTGCACTTTGCCGCAGGTGGAGGCCAATGACCACGACTACACAGCCTCTTGTGACTGCTGCAGCCAACGCAGGTGCTGTTTTTATTGTTGTTGCAGTGTGTCACAAACAAATAAACAAATGCTCACATCAACACTTGAAAAATTAATGTTCCCTTACGTCTGCAACTTCGAAATTACGCACGCACACATATCCAAGCAAAGCTGCAAGGAGACTCTCTCCAACACGGTTGCATTGCCCAAAAGGGCACGAGCATGCAGCGATGTGTTTGTTATTATTGCTGCAGATAGACGACGTCTTCTTCCCTTTGTTTATTGTTTTAGTTAATGTTGTTGTTTATTTGTTCATCAGCAGGTATTCTCTGCACTTCGCTCGTTGCGCAAGAACGCTGATTGAAGTGTGGCAGGGAGAAGGAGTTGGAGAGGGGGTAGATAGGTAGACTCAGCAGGAGTAAGAAACCACAAAGCTTTTGTTGCAGTATGCACATATGTAGGCCCGCACATTATTTATTAACATCATAGGCAAATGACAAATATTTATTTAGTACCAAAGGCCGGCGAGCTGCGGCATCGAGTGGTCATCGATTGCTGTTTGAGTGGTCATTGGGTTCAATGGGGAAAATAAAATTTCTTTTATTGAAATATTTTTGTGTCTCCGTTTTTCGTTGTGCGTACTGAAAGCATGATGTATTGAAAGCATCGATTATAGTTCGAAAAACAGTTAAGATTAACGGGTGCTTATTAGTCTAACTGGAAGCTCTTCTAGCAAACTAAGCTGCTTGAAAAAAGCTTACAATTTTCTTTAAAAATTTTTGGTAACTTCCATATTTACGCACAGACACTTTATAATAAGAATAACAGCAGACTTCTGTTGAACAGTTTTTCTTCAGAAATCATATACCATGCGCTCTAGATCGGCATTAAGACTGCCGAACATTCGAAAACGAAGTGTTGAGATCATGCTATCTCATACTCTTGCATGCAGCCTTCTATGAGTATAACTATTGAAAGGTGAAGCTTGCTCAGGGCGGGGAGTTTAGTAGACCTCTTAAGATTTGCTCTGGGCCAGAAGAGCGGTAATGGTAGCTAATCAGGGTCATCCAATTAGGTATTTTAGTCTTAAAAGGACAATTTTCGAACGCTCCAAAAGAAGTGTTGAGATCATGATATCCCAAATTCTTCCATTACTCCTTTAACTATCAAAAGGACTGAGGAGCCTCATTCTGCGGCTAATGAAACTAAAGTAGCTGATGTACCCAGCTCATCCGTCTTGCAATTCCGCTTTTGTCAGGCACTTTAATCAATCCTAACATGAAGAAACCAGAGGTAAGGAGCCGATAAATACCTTCAATGCTCTCGAAAAAAATTTGTTTCCCCTATACGTTGCTTTGGTAGTTTTGTTCCATCGTATCTCTGGAACGGTTTGAACGATTAATTTGAAATTTTCCTATTGCACTCCCGAAATTTAGGCCAATGATACAGAATTGTACAAAAATCGACAAAAAAAACTTTTTTTGTAAGAAGAGTTATTGAAAGACATTGCTATGATACTAATTTGAGTATACGTCTGTGTCCACAGACAACAAAAAAGGAACGCAAAAGAGTTATGTTTGTACATCTGTATGTACGCGATTCTGCTGACTGGCTTACCGTCCTTAGGCGGATACCGCGCTTTCAAAATGAAAATTCTATCGCTTCTTTTCAAAGAAGACGATTCTCTCGCTCCAGCCAGTGTCCCACCAGGAACACAGTCCGATTTCGAGGTTGGTTTCGCCCTACTTCCACTCACATCCCTTCCGTTTTTGTGGCTTTTACCAATTTTGTTTACTAGGCCTCACTCAGGGTCGCTATCCAACTCCTAGGAGGTAGGTGCTTTTAATGGTCCCAAAATTATGGAGCAAAGAGATCAAAACTGAGCAGCGCAAAGAGGGAATCATCTCAATCTACACCTCTCACATTAATTTAATCATGATATCGAGGAAACTGATTCCCTCGATCCACTGACTCACCCGAAACACAGTCCACACATATCTCTTACATTTTTGTCGTTTTAACCATTCATGTTCACTAGACTTCACTTCGAGTCCCTATTCAACTTCTGGGAGATAGTCACATTTTAATGGTGACAAGATTATCTTTGTTATGGGGCAAAGCTATGAGAGCCGACCTGCGCAAAGAAGGAATCTTCTCAATCTGCACCTACCACATCAATTTAATGATGATGGGAAACGAACGTACTTCGTATTAACGGAATGAAAGCAGTCTCGGGACTAATCCACCATCCATATCTACAAGGTGTAACTGCCACATATTCAGGTGACCTTGACCTCTGACACACGGTTCAACCAAATCCGGAAGAATCAGTCCTGAAAGCCTAGTCCGAGTCGGATCCGAGATCAGGTTTTATTAGGAGTTGTCACAGGACATGATATTCGCAGGCCATACCCTGTGTGCGCCGCGCAGATTCGATCTACCTTACATTCTCAAAAGAAAGTTTGGGCGAAAAAAACTCTTTCGAAATTTATCATGGTCTCAAAAAGTTGGCTATAACCACACCCACACACACAAAATAGAATAAAAAGGGATCAATCCGGAAATTTTTCGAGTATATCCCTACCTCCTACATATAAAATGTAAGAACACATATTTCCATTCATTATATTTCAGTAAGCAACAACACTACTTTCATACATGTACACAAGTATGTACACAATTAGACCCAGTCTAGACTGGCCACAGAAGTCACTTTCATCTTAATGATTCTCATATCTAGATGAAAGTCTCCAAGTAAGTGAAATTCTTTGACTTTATTTGCATATCTAAAGGCAAGTGAGCAAGCGTGATCATAACAAACTTTTTGCTAATGAAAAGCAACCTCAGCTCTGCCCCTCTCCTCGCGAGACCCTGTGCAATTATTTGAACTCCCTCAACAAAGTGGATCTTACTTGTGCTGCGCTTTTCCTTTCCTCATCAACGACTCTTGCGCCGTGCATATTTAATTAAAACACCACCATCACCAACAGCAACAACAACAACAACTGGGCGTTTTATGCAGTGGCAGAAACACTGGGGATTAAGCATGAAATATCGCGCTCCTGCAATGCACTCACGCAACGGCACTTAGGCAATCAGCCAAACCGCACTCACCCGCTACAGCACTACAAATACACACACATACATACTCGTACAAATCCGAATGTGAAACTCGCAGTTAATCGTTTTTATTTTGCCTTTTGTTTTTCGCTCATTCTTCGCTGGCAAAATTTTATGATTTCCAACGCAGACATTTTTTGCGGGGGATCGCGACATTTGCGACACGCGTCGGTGGCGATGGCGGCCGACTGGCCAAATATTTGTCTGTCCATTTGAATTTTGCCACGGCACATTCACACATGCAACGTGGCGAATGCGGCGAAATCAAAACAGGAAAAAGCAAACACACAAGATTGTGGCAAAAATAGCGGTGTTAATAATAGTTGCCGCAGTGTGTGTATGTATGTGTGCGTTGGCTGGCATATTGCACACACGTGAGTCATGCTGACATTTGCTCGCTCACACACACACGCACACACTTTGCTCATTTTCTTTGCATAATTTTGTGTTTTGATGAACATTTGACAATTGAGAAGCTGACAGATTGTGACAAATTAATGTTGCGCATGGAATTTTGGTTATGTGAGGTTAGGAATTCACTATTCAGGACTATTTATTTTGTGGTACTGCGGTTTGAGGTTGGGTGGGAATGTAAAGCTTGGTCTTACTGAAAAGCGATACCATTAAATTGCAGCTTCTTGATAGTATCTAATCGCCGACACTAAATTTGCCGAGTCCTAAACTGAATTTCTCTTAAAGGAAACTAAGTGAAAGTCGGAAGTTTTTCTAAACCTGAACCAGTCAAAGGTTTGTTTGTTTATATTGTTCTTTTATTAGCGGGTACTTAGTGCCCGTTAATATGGTAAGGTTTAGCTACATACGTTGCCTTCAACGTCATGCAACGGAAGGCCCAAGAAACATGCTATTTCGACGTGGTCGGACCAAAGGAAGAGAGATGTCAGATTAATGGGGTTGGTGATGCTTGCAAAGATGTGGCCAGTGTCATGCGTAGACTCATTGTACGGGGGACATATATTTCATAAGTATGTCAAGATCTATTCTGAATATGTATGTAGGTATTTAACCTGCTACAGTATCTAGAACGAAGTTGCGCAAGGGTCACTCTCATTTCCCACGGCAAATCGAGCTTTTCGTCTGCAACGGGTGGTGGTGTGACTCCGAGTTCACCATGCACTGCAAATGAGGCGGTGAAGGTGCTGATGGCTCCACGGTGAATGACGGTCAGTTCTTGTTGGAAGTTTGTTACGTCCGACGATGTAAATGATGAATGACCTTTTGATGTTCCTAGGAAGCCGTTCCGCTGCAAGCAGGTAACTCAGCAGGAACTGCCTGGAGAGGAGTTCATTATGCTCCTTAACCGGGAGCATACGGGTCTCGCTGTGCAGGTGTTCTATAGGAGACATCAAGAGGCATCCTTTCGTAGTCCGGTGTGCAGTATTTTGACAGGTCTGAAGCTTCCTCACCTGCGTTCCGCTGCATCCAGGCGACCATATTGGTGCAGCATAGTTAAGGACCATACGTCATACTAGACTGACTTTTTTAGATTTCTTACTTAAAAAAGATTAATGTTCCTCTTAATCTTCTTATGTATTTCTCAGTTGTATTTACCGTGGAAGATCCTTTCAGCATTAAAAATCCTACTGAGATCACGCCTGTTGTCTTGCGCCGTTTACCCTTCGTTTAAAGCTTCTAGGTAGATGTCGATATACACATTAGGTGATTTGTCGTCCTATCTGAGTTTCAGTTTAAATTTTATCTCTGTCTCCACGCCACGTAAAAGACACCCCCAAAGAAAAGTAGAAAACAGCCTTCCCTGTTGTAAACTCGGCTGTAACCGCGTAAGCGGTGCCTACGCTAATAAGGAAGTTGAAGAAGATAAGAAAAGGTTTCCGTTAGCATTATGTCATTTTTCACTTTGGAAAATATCCGAGATTGTTCAAAAAGTACTTTATAGACTCATCTCATATTCTCAGCTGAGACTCATTTCTGGCTTACGGTTTCGCCAACAAAATATATAACAAAAACTTAAAAATATTTTTTTCGACACCTTCTGATTGATCTTCTGCACAATCTTACAACCCAAATTATTCTAAAACTGAGTAATAAAAAGTTAGGAATTTTGGAGTTAGATTGAGCTAACCGTTTCGCAGCAACCTTTTTTGAGATTTAACTATAACTAACTACGGAAGTTTTCGCAGCTTCCCATTTTCAAATAATTATTATTGATGATTTTCCAATTTTCCGAATATTACAAAAAAAAAATAATAATAATCTTCATTAACTTCGCAATGCTAATGTGCAGCGATTATCGGTAATTGGTGAAATCTGCGAGAAAAGTGTGAAATTGCAAAAATCGCTACAAAAGCAATAAAATTTAAATATCCATTATTTATTTGCAAGTCTTAACACATGTGTAAGCTCAGCTGTCGGCATAAAATGACAAATGGAAAACCTGGCATATGCTTTTACACACACACATACATTTGTAGTATGAAAAAATAAAATAAAAAATAAAAGCAACATTTAATGCCAAACAGCAGCCGTTGAGTGACATGTTTTCACTACAGAAGTCGGTTTATGCATAAAAAATATACAAATGTAAAAAACTCGCGCTGCCATGTCGCTCACACATCGCATCAGCCTGCCTCAGTTTCCCTCTTCCACCTTCCGTTCGGCTGCGAAATCGCGGTAAACTTGCGCGGCATATAAAAGAGTCAGCTAAAGTGACTCAATCCAGGGCATTTGACATATGACCACTTTATATGTATGTGTGTGTTTACATGGGTAGGATGGTCAGTGGTGATGAGTGTAGTAATATTCTAGGAATCATTTTTTTAATCAAATTTACTAAAGATTTTAATTTGAATATAATATTCATATATATTTGGAAATATCGAAGGTGTTCTGTCCTTTTCATTAGTTTTCGTTTTTACGTGGCGGGTTCCAAGCCCAGCGCACAACCCTGGAGAAGGATGATTCGCCTTGTCCCTTTAGCTCGCTTTCAAACGAATGTTTTTTGGCTACCCTGACGATACTTGGTCTAAGAACGGAAGTCGGGAGCTATTTCAGCCATATGTAAAGGAATCGTTTCTGATCACTCTCAAGTGAATGGCTTTCAGATGACTTTACTCACTAGCTTGAACTTCCTTATATGGCTCCATCCTCCATTTATAGCTGACAGATGCACTGGGTCGAAAGCTACTATATGACGTAGAGGATCTGGGTTTATGAGGAGGGATCCCAAGAAAAAGCATTCTGAGATCCTCCGCTACTTCGATGCTATCCTTGAAAACATGGACCACTGCATCGCGGAAGCTTGGGACCGATATGTAACCGGAGCCTACAGAGAGCTTTTCTACGTATAGATCGAATATTAAAGGAAAGGTGGGAACGGTTATCTTCTCTGGGAGCTCTTAATCAACTCTAACTTCGGGCTACCAGACTGCGGTGTATTTCACGGGGAGATGACTACCGTCAAGGAAGAAGCAGTTGTATTGCTCCGAACGGCAGCTTCCCTCACAGAGTTTTGGATTCACTTTGATAACAAATCTGCATTACTGGCCTTGAACTCACTGACAGTGTGCTTAAGACCGTGCCAAGCAGTGTTTAACATCTTTATGAATAGCACAATCTGTTTTGTTATCCGACTTTTTAGTTACCGTGTCACAGTGAATTTACCGGAAACGACAAAACCCTAGAGTGGGTACACATACCCTAATGACATCAGATTGTTAACGAGTTGGTTAACCGTTATTCTATTGTGCTGTAGCGTTAGATGTATGAACCAACGTAAGCTAAGCAATAACTAAAACTTGTGCAGCTGCAAGATCATTCTGGCCCACAGTGGAACGCGGGAGGTTCGAACTTCTTGCTCTTAGCCGCTACAGTAGGCACTCTAATTTGCACCATATTCGTCCTTTTGTAAAGGTCTTCTGATCCATAGCTATAAGTCGATGTAGAGCAAGTGGAATCCTGTGTCAACTAAGGTTTGAGAATCGGCCCTACAATATAACCAAACCTTGAATATTTATATCATATGAATTGATAAATAATAGAAAAACTTCCCCCTTGTACACCAAAACTTTTATGTAACAAAATGTGTAAAAAAGTAAACAAAAAGAAATACTTTCGAATCATCAAAATTTAACAATTACTAAGAATTTTGTTGTCTTTCAATTTTTATGTGAGACCTTTGAAAAGTAATCAAAATTATATGCGCTTGTTATTATATAACCGTATTTTTACAGTATTAGCCTTAAGTAAGAGTTTATATGAGTTCAAATGCCTAAGTTATATTGTTGTTCACTTTTTGTCAATTTTGTTTTCAATGTCATGGGAGTCGCATAACAAATGCTTAATTTCTGCTGATTATGCGATAATGTTGGAGTTTGCTGGTTTCTTAGTTATTTTTTATTTTTATCGACTATTTTTTATTTTTTAATTTTTGATTCCTTTTTTCCAGTTTTTTCCTTTGTTTCTAATTTCCGATATCTTGGCATTTACCCAAACATAAATATAAGAATTTATTTTTTTTTTTATATATATATTGGTTGTCACTGTGGAACATTATTTATACATTACATACAGCTATAATTATGCATATTCATTAATAAATAAATAAAAACATGTAGCAATTGTTGAGAAAGCGCGTGAAATTCACATGATAAAAAAATTTAAAAATATCGAAAAGTTCGTATAGTCGGATTTAAGTCAAATTTGCAGCGTTTTGTTCGATAATTTCTTGTTACAAAATTGTGTAACGCCATTCTCATATAAACCCTCGTCCCTCTTGGAAAACTGAGTAACTGATTTTCGCAAACTTCACTTTACTATAACTGGTAGTAATCAATTGGTTTCAAGTCCGGTCAGTAAGAAGACAGCACAGGAACTTCCCAACCAAGCTTTTGGCAAGCCACTTGAATGCGTGAGGTTTGGCAACTTTCACCTTGGAACACAATTCTTCTTCTATGAGCCAAAGCTGCTCACTTCTTATTACCTTCTTCAAACTGTCCAATTGTTGATATTACAGGTCGCAATTAAAAGCAACTCATAGTAAATTATACTCTGCCAATCTCATCAAACACAAAATCGGTCAGTCTTGGTTTGTCCACTAGGCCATTTGCGCCGGCTCACCGCGATTGGACTACAATTTTTTTGCTGGACGTAGCCGTAAGTGATACAATTTTCATCACTAGTACTCAACCGCTGGATGAATTAAACTTTTTTGTTGCGACTCAGCAGCGATCCACAGATAGTCACTCAATCCAGGAGCTTTTTTGCGTTAACTTATACATCGACGTTCTGTTTGTATCTAGGTTTCCAACTTTTTTCGTCATACAAAATTTTTAGCTCCTTGTCAATCGAAACCGTATTTGCAAGACAGTCGGATTCTATGATCTTCATTATTTTATCGATATTTTTGACGAATGGTTTTCATGAACGTGGTATGTCTTTGGAATCAAAATTACCGGATCTGTAAACCAAAATTACGCGTGCTTGGCTGTAACAGTATTAGGACCATAAACACTATACACGCATTAGTTGCCTGGTTTGCGTTTTCTCCCTTCTCGAAGAAGGCTGTAAAATGTAAAATCAGGCTTATTTTCTCCGTGTTGGTTTCCATTTTTGAGCAATACTATGGCAAGCGATCCCAAAACTAACCCGATTGCAATTATGGAACACTAGATATAGATTAGTAAAGCCATTCTATTTTTTACTAGACCTTATGTTACGACTTCAACTCATAAAGTTAGGTAAAAAACGGATGTTCCTCGGAGATGAGGTTCAGATTGGGACAGTTATATGCTAATCTTCGAAAATGGATGTAAATTCCTATTTATCGATAACGCAGCTAAATATGAATCAGACAAAGCAAGTTCTTAACTACTATTACCATAAGTGATTTTATCCATAAGTCAAGCTCACTTAAATAGCTTTAGTAAGACTAATTTTCAAAGTCTCTTTAAATTTGTAACAAACAAAAAATCCATGTAACTTGGTAGTTTGAAGAAAAAGTGTCAAATTGTCCTCGTATAGCCTTATTATTTTTTACATCTGTTAATTTTGGAAGAAAATTGTGGATATTAAGACTAAAAAGACAGAATTCGTATAATTCACGGTACAAATTAATAGTTGGTGCTTATTTTTTCCACCGTTCGCAGTTCAACTTTAAGAAATACACTTCAATGTTGCCTACGTTTAGGATTAGTTAGATAATTTTTGTTCTATCGAAGACATTAACCTCTGTGTTAGTTACGACACACACTTCAAATAAGCTGGCTATAGATATGTTGGTCTACAAGTATAAAGTCACTTTCAAATGTCTCTACAACGTTAATGCGAACTATACTGTGTATCACGAATATAATATTTTTTATAATTTTATATTCAAGAATGAAACCGATATAAGTAAATAAGACTTCACAACGTATAAACAAGGCGTTTTAGTTTGCAATCTGGATGCACAGCTAAATTTTAACACCAGTTTTGTAGTCCCCTTAGTCCTTTGTTTAAAAATTCCTCCTCCTCTTATCAAGAAAAAAATGTTTTCAACTCGACAATCTCCAAATAACAGTCAATATACAATTCATTATGAACTGCATAACGCCTGACAGCCGCTGATAAGCCGAAGCTGATGATATAATACTCGAAACGCCCTCACCCACCGCCTATACATACCGCTAACCGCTTGCAAGCGCTTGCTCGTAAATATTCGGCAATTACGTGCGCATAAATGTGACAGCCGAGGCATTTCATGAATTCTTAATGCATTTCAAAACGCCACAAATGGCTTTTTAAATTAAAATACGCTAAAGCGATATCGGCAATTTTGCGATAAACTGGCGCCCGCCAAGCGACTGTATATTACTCACCCAACCTCGTCAGAGCTACTTGAAGGTGGCAGCTTGTCATTAGTGGTGCGTTTTTACAGAAATAAAAATTTTATGACTTGTTTCGTTCACAGTTATACTTGTAATATGCATTTGACTTGCCAAACATGAAATTTTATGAAAATATAATACATTTTTGTTAACGATCGCTCGTTACAAGCACGCGAGGCGGCAACTTTTTTGCTGCACTTCATGTAAATGAGCTGAGAAATCATGTGTGTCTGCACGCATGCGCAATTTGTCGTTTCAGAAAGCATTTGTAGTTGAATAAATAATTTGCACATGCTATGCTTGGTTAGCAAATATTAATCTGGCGCGATTTTTATGCAAAAAGAAAAATAATTTTTTTATATTTTGCTGATTCAAAGCATGAGCCATCAACAGAACAATTTTACTGCTTTTCTATACCCTCAAAAGGGTATATTATGCTTACAATGAAGTGTATAATAGTTAGAAGAACACCCTATAGATATAAATATATGTGTATATATAAACGATCAGCATAACGAGTTAAGTCCATTTAGCCATATCCATCCGTCCGCCTGTATTTACGAAAATTAGTCCCTCAGTTTTTGAGATATCGATCTGAAATTTTGTACATGTCTTTCTCTCACTTAGTTCCTGATCATTTATCAGAACAGCTGATATCGGACAACTATAGCACATAGCTACCATACAAACTGACCGATCAAACTCAAGTTCTTGTATGAAAAACTTTTTATTTGTGGAGATATCTTCACGAAATTTGTTACAGATTACAACTTAAGGTGGAGCTATAAGCTTCGTAGAAATTGTTCAGATCAGATCACTATAGCGTATATCTGCCTTACAAACTGATCGTTCAAAATCAAAAAAAAAAAATATCCTTTTATAAAATTTTATGTTACGAAAAATGCACCTGTGACGAGTATTCGGTACAGTCAAAGTTAACAATATTTCTTGTTTTTATAACACAAAGCATTACCAATATATTAGAAACCATTTTTCATATTTTTTAAATAATTTTTTCGGTCTTTGTTTTCAAATTTTTCAATACTAAGCAAAGATGTAGCAGTTTTATGGCTAAATTTGATTGAAAAAAAATATAAAAAAATCATAAATTTATTCGAAAATACTTGCCGCACGTTCATCATTAAAAAATCTTAAGACCAGCAGTCAACTCGGCTGTTCTAAGCATCTAGTATTGAAACCACCTGCCACTAAGCGAACACCAGACCCTGCCAGTAGCATGCTGAGCAGACTGCCTTGCTCGCGGATTTTTATAAAAACGACTCGCTTCAGATATATTTTTTTACTCTTTTATTCATAATTTACTTATTTACTATTTTTCCTTTTTATGTTTCTTTTTTGTTTTTTGCATCACACATGCCTGCAATTCTCTAGCAAGTTTTCCGTGAATTCATTACAAGTGTTCTATTTCCACATAAATAAAATTATTACCATGCAACACGGCCCGTCGAGACATATGCCGGGCGCAGCACATACGTTTCGGTCAGACAAAATTTGGCAGCTTCACCAGCCAACAAGAGCGACATGTTGCCGAAAACGCATGCCACAGTGAACCTCACCTGCGCCACCAACAAACAACTAAAGTTGCTTATCCGCTTAGTCGCCACTTAAATATGAGAAATTAAGTTGTATTTCGAGGCAAGTAATACCCCTCATATTACTCGTGTGAGTATATGTGTGTCTGTCCACCATAAATGCGTTATTAATTGCTTTCTTGTATTGCATTCATCTGACAGATTTATTCGTTCGTTATGACAGCTCAAGTTCTGAGCAATTTTTTGCCGCATTAAGAAAAAATTTTGTTTGCGTTAAATTTGTTTATGCATTCGGGGTCAATCATTTGCGGTATTTATGACTTACCGGTTATTTATCTAAATCACTTTATTTATATTTTCATTTTTATTTATTTCAATTTTTATTTAATTTTTCTGCAAATAATTTGGGTGGCATGGCGAATTCGAAAAACTGCCGTGATTTAGTGCCGAAAAGACAAAATTTGCCAATAAATTATGCAAGTTGTCTAATAATAATCCGCATTCCGTAACCAAAAATAAATAAATAATAATTAATTGATTTAGTGGTTATTCGGTAATCGGTATTTCAGTAGACTTAAAAGTTTGAGATTTATTTCGGTAATATATGTATGTAGACTATAGACTCTAAAAAGGATTGCAGTGTTGACTTTTATTAGACAATGTGGGTCCATTAGTCGGAATTCCTCTAGTCGACCTCCACCGCTCCAAGTGCTTACCAAAGCTAATGTAACTGACATAGAAGGCAGATATACTTCAAAAAATGTCCCTAGAGGCCCAAATACGATTGCTACTAGTAGAATTTGAGCTATAATTCTAATACTCTAATTAAATTAGGAAAATTTGGACTCAACTCACTCAAATCGGAGGAACAAGATCATCTAAAATATGAAATGTATATTTTGTTTCTCATTAAGCTGTAGATAGCCAACCTCGAATCGTCCACGATAATAGGCAATCCAATAAAATCCACTGGTTTCCATAGGGTATGTTAGTCTGAGATGTCTTTCAAAACGCGTTGACATCTTCTGTATCCAAAGATAACGTCTTCGAGTATCATTAAGGCAATATTGGCCCTTTTTGGAATATACATCCATGAGGATCTTACACCTAAAATGTTGAACGAAAACTTGGAACCCAATCTATAATATTTCTCAATAATTATGTCGGCCTTTTCCTCTGGTCACGAATATCTTTAATGACTATGCCCTTTTCACCATTGGGTCAGTTCAGTTATTAATGTTCGAAATCGGCGTATTTACGTGGTAAATAATGTACACAATATCGCGCGATCAGCCTTCTTAACATTACATTCAAGGTTCTTTCGAAAATATTGTGTGCTAGTCTTAAGCTCATTGGAAATAAACTGGACCTATCAGTGTGTCTTTAGACGCGGCATATCCACAATTGCACTGCAAAACCTACCTATTCGACGCCATGTCTAAATTTAGTCTCCTTTTGAGCACAACTATCTGCTTCTTTACTGGCGTAGACACCGCTTACTTGATTATAGTCGAGTTAACAATAGCGCGCCTTCAACGGAATGGAGGTCTTCCTCTTCCTCTGCCTACCCCGGCGAGTACTACGTCGAATACTTTCAGAGTTGGAGTGTTTTTACAACTATCAGCTTAATCAAAATCGAGATAACCTCTCCGTGTTGTTCGATACCAAATGATACCAGAGGTTTTAGTTCTCACGACAGCCGGGTCTACGTAAACGGAATGGACACGGATTTTTTATCCGGTCAAGGACTGTCGACTCAGCAGAATTCTTACGCTACAACAACAACAATAGATGTTTTAGACAGTGTGACTCTCTTTCGTATCTTTTCTTCAATATAGTGTTGGACAAAGCGTTGCGCGTCTCGAATATGAACCGCAGTAGCAAGATTTACTTTAAAAGTGCAATGATTCTAGGGTTTACAGATGACATTGACATCGTAGTCCGTAACGACAGAGCCATCAGCGCAGTCTTTTTCAGTCAACAGTGTAAGCTTGCATATCAGGATCGCAGAATAACTCTTGCCAACAGATGCCACCTTAATGAGCAGATGCCTTATGTTATTCGCATGGAAGATTCCAACAAAACGCTTTTTCGATTCTATACCCACGGGTGGATAACTGAAGCGATGGCGCCCATAGATCCAATGAAAAGACTAATTGCATAGCAAGCTGTCCGCTCTTGGGATATATGTACAACTGGCGTGAGCTCGCAAAGTATGGCGAAGTTTTGAGTTCTCAGTTCAAATGAGTGTAGTGGAAAGGTTGTATAGTAAACATCCGTCAATGATATTTTGCGAAACACTTTTAGATTGAGAACTTCATTATTGACCGCTTGCTATACTTTAGTCACCAATCTTTAGGTCACCAAACCTAAAACTATTATGTAAATATTTCTTCCAATCGTTACTTATCAACTATTTTATCTGTTCGTTGAAATTGAATATATTTGCGAATTTGTAAAAATTTGTAATATCAAAAATACAAAATAAACTTTCCCATAACTAAAATTTTCAATATTCGTCTCTCTCTTCCTCTCTCTTATAGTATTGCGCATGCTCAACAGTCAATCGGACTCACAAGCCGATGGCGGTCTCTACCCGCCACTCTTCAATGTTGCACCACGCGCACACATCACCGTCAATGCCACCTGTGGACAGAGTGGGCGCGAAGAGTATTGCAAATTAGTCGACGCGTATCCGCACAAGAAATGGGCCACACAATGTGGCATTTGCAATGTGCAATCGTCCGATGTGGCCAAGCAGCGGCCGATCGAGGCTGTCATCTCCAATACGAATTTCGACGAGCGTTGGTGGCAATCACCAACATTGCAATACGGCAGGCACTTTGAATACGTCACGATAACATTGGATTTGCGACAGGTAAGTGGAATGAAGACGAGGACTGATCCAAAGTTACTTTTTTTTTGTTATTTCTTTGGTTGCGCTACTTTTTCTGCGGCGGCTTTTCAACAAGCCCGCAATTGCCATAATATTTTGACATTTAAATCAATGTTTGGCCGGCGGATAGTGATCGATTAGCGCTCCTGTGGCGTTTGTGTGGGTTGGCTTAATCGCCGATCGTTTGAATATCAACTGAACGCCGGCGTTCACTCGAGATCGCAAGCGGTTTAGTAACTTCTTTTTGCTTCGGTAATTATGCCTCGCTCTGCAGATCCTGTTTTCAACGGCGTGCTCTCGTTTTACGTCTCTTTTTCATCTTCTTTTTTTCAACTTCTACTTGCAACGCTCGCCTTTGCAACTTTCACGCTGCTATTGGCAATTGATTGATGATGTCAATTAAGCGGTCACGACGGCATCAAGTAGGAATGCACCACAGTTTAGTGCGCAGATAAAGAGATCTCTATTTGTTTGTGAGTGTGTGGTAACATTGATCTTGTCGCTCCTAAACAGGCGTTTACTTAATTCGATTAGTTCGCGTTAGCGTCGCAGATAAAGCCGTCAGAAATGACGGAAGCGAGTTGCAGTTCATCATCACACCCGTGATTAATGGCTGCAAAATGAGATGAGTTGCTGTAGAATGTTTGTAGAACAACTGTCTGGCCGCCAAATGAGCTTACAAACCGAGCAGAAGTTATTGTTGTCTACGCTGTAATTGAAAAGTTGTTGAAAAAACAATCTCAGTCTTAATAAACCTGAAATATGTCGATAAAATACCAGACACTCAGCGATGTATACAAAAACCACATAAATCAAAAATGCAGTTCTCAAGTACTTCGGCAGGAATGTTCTTTGTTTGTGCGAAAATTTGCCATAAATATTGTGCCAAGTCCAAACAAAGTCATTTTTTCGCTACCACAAGTCGAGACACTTGCACTTGCTGTTTGTACTTAAGTACTACTTGCGGCATGATTCAATTAAAACTAATTGACAAGCGAGCCCGGACTACTGGCACATACTTCTCCTTTGGTTTTACTAAGAAAGTTATTTGTTTTTACAAGTTTTTTAGGCAGATGATGATATTTATGACCAATAATTTAAATACTTCAATTAAATTACTGGAGTGTGCTCAACACATCCTCTTTAATGCAGCGCTGTAGCTCACTTTTTTGGTAAGCACTTCTGCGCTTCTCCAAAAATGGCTTAAAAAGTGGAAGATGAACAATAGTTTTTAATTATAAATTTTTGTGATGCAGGTTTTGCATGGAGACCACGGATCTCAGCGCTTGCCAAACAGTGTATGCTTCAATTCGAACCCTAACAAATATTTTTTTATAACTGCTAAGTAATTTTTTTGAGACACATGGTAACTCGATGCCATTGATAACGAGGTTAGGCATACCTTAATCAGCCTTGAACATATGGTTGGTCAGCTCAAAGCTGGTATCGCCGCCCTGCTAGCAAAGTGGATAGTCACTTCGGTAAAGAAGGTTGTGCTCTGGAGCAGTAATCTACCGCCACTTTAAGTGTGGCAATCTCGGCTTTAAAAACTCCACAATAGTGCTTCGGTCCGATATTGAAGTTGATACAGAGCTCCTGACAATATACTCCTCTACCAACCTTCCTCTAAAGCTTTGAACTATCGGTAAAAAAAAACTCACCGCCTCTCTTCTCCAACACTCTATCCATACACAAATCACTCACAGATATGTAGGCGGAAAAAAAGTCGCCAGATTTTCATGATCCGACTTTATCACCCACAAGGTTCGTTATGAAAAAGTCGCCAGACTCTAATCATGTTCCACAAGGTGCGGTTTGAAGTTGTAACGTACTAGGATTTAGAAATGTTAAGGGACATATTCATTTATAAATCCAGATTCTCTGAGTCTGACAGCAACTTTCTCTATAATATACCTTCTGGCTATATGTATGTGCACTAGATGTATGCATGATGGCATTAAGAGCCGTAGTGGCTGAGAACCTTGTGCACCACAGATGCTGATTTGCTACATGCTCTCGAGGTTTCTTGGAAGTGTGACCTTTTCTGGACCCTCCATCACACAGAGACCCTATATAATATACTGAGCTTGGTTGTAGTCATAGAGCCAGAGACTACTTTCGGTGAGTGACCCTATCTTTTGGCAATGGGAGCGAGGACGAGTTCTAAATATTGCACCGTATCGACTGCCGCAAACTAATAAGACTGTATATGTAAACTGACGACGAGCAGTACCAAAAGCTCCGTCAGGATCCGGAAGGAAACAAGGTTTCTGACAATGCGACTCCTTATCGTGCGACTTCTTCAATCTACTGCTGGATAATTCGTGCTGCGTAGCTTAATCGAGAAGATACAATCTTCTATAAGAGCGTAGATAGAAATCGAACGCAGAATCTCTTGCCAATAGGTGCTATTTCGGACTGAGTGGTAATTGAGTGGTACTACTGTATGGTGCAGAGGCATGGACGATCCCAATAAGTGTGCAAGCCGTATCCTTAGCTTTCGATGAGGTATTAATCAAGGCTCGTCGAATATTCATAAGCTCTACTATTTACATATAAATAAAATAAAATTTCGTCTAAGTTTTTCGATCTGGAATCCCTTCTTGGATCAGGTATATTCCAGTTCTACACTTCTACGATGATTATTAGAAAGTTTGAATAACGGTGAACTTTATTACTATGTGAACCTTAAACACTCTATAATGAGTATCAATGGAGCAATGCTTCGTGGTACAAACCTCAGCCGCATAAAATTCTGGGTCCATGCCGGTGACGTAGACTCGACCGTCGTGGGAACGGAACTAACTATAGTCAGCCGTTTACGTCCTCTTTAATCATTTAATATGACTGATCCAAGGCATCCTAGCATTTCTAACTACATTTTAAAAAGCTTTTCACATCTGTCACAAATATTCCCACATATATCACGCTGTCACATTGGCTCTTACACCTTTATCAATTTAGTTTCCAGCTGGTAGCCCCCAAAAAGAGCAAAATCGTGCATTTTCGCAACCAAAAATTAAATAAATTCATGACATGACGTATAAAAGTAGTCAGAAAATGTTAGCAAAGTCGCACACCACTGCACTCCAACGGTGATTGATCGATTTGACGCTCACTCGCGACCGAACGCTGCAGCCAAATTTGTAGCGTGGCACTGGGTGCCAATTAAGATTCCATTTTGAGCGAAACATTTATACAATTTTGTCACCATGTCGGCGCGTATTTGTTTTGCATCAAACTCACTGTTGCCAACTGCACAAAAAAATTTCAATTTGACTTCCAATTCAAATTCAAATACACGAAGCAGACCGACGCGACGCCGTGCAACTCTGACTTCAATTTCAATTTGAATGCGGCGCAAAATCCAAATCCCCATCTAATCCAAATTGAATCGGCATGAAAATGAAATTGTAACTGTGGCAGGTACAAACTAACACATACAAACATTGCAGCAAATATAATTTTCGAAAAAAAAACTACAAACAGTAAGCCATGTATCTTTATATGCCCAGGCGCAGACCCCGCCGCGAAAGTGTCGCCGTTGACTTTGGTGGCAATTGTGGAGCAGCGGTCGGTCCCACTAGCTCATTGACTTCTGGCGCGGCGCAATGTAGTTGTCAAGTTGTGTTTTGGTTGACCATTTTTGACACTTGTATAAACATGAGGATGTCGAATTCGCTTGAAAACAAGTTGACAATTTGTTGAAATACGATTTGTGATCGTACGGATTGATATTCGGAGGTGAGCTGAGAGCAGATAAAGTCAAGAGATTGTGGAAATTTTTGTATGCAAATGCGATTATCGAATTTTGGGGGACATGCATTTGCGTGTATATTTACATGAAACTTATTAGATAAAATTGATCTGGTGTTTAACCCTCTGGCACAATGAACCATAAGTCGGGTCGAGGTATATACATACCTCATTTTCTAACTCTCTGGCAGTAAATGGTATAAAAGTGTTCAGAGCTGGAGCAGCTCATAGTGGATGATTCCTTTCCAGTTCCACCAAACACTCAGCATAACATTTCGGGGAGTCAATACGGACTTTGCGACCATTTGTTGAGCTTCACCGCGCTTGGACCATGATCTTTTTCTCACATTATTGTCGTATTTGATTCACTTTTCGTCTGCCACGAATAATCCCACTGAGACAGCTAGAGCAACTGTCTGGATGTCCGGAAGTCTTAATTATTGGATCAATAGACTGGACTTTTCCACCTCATAATCCTTCCTGCAGCTTTGATAAGTTACGTCCTTCAAAATCTTTAGTCTCACCGTGTGAGTGCCAATGAGACAGTGTCCAGTTAGGACAGTTAACATTGGGACCATATGAACTTTGCTAAGAGCTAGTAGTTCCATGACGTTTTGCGTTCCACTGTGGTGATGATGGCTTTCAAAACTTGGTTGCTGATTTGCTGATTAACGCTTACTAAGCTCGTGCGAAACCCATATACATAGAACTCGAATGTACGAAGACAGTGAAAAATTGATGGAAGACAGTGGAACAGAATAAGAACGAGTCATCCTAATGTGCTTTGGCTAATGGTGCTGTTTCTTTATCGACTTTGCAGTGTTCAACGATTTCGCAATTGCCGGGCTCCAAGACAAGTTGAATGTGGAAGTAACTTAATGCTACAGCTAGTGAGATCATATACTCTTTGACTAACTTTGAGTTCATTTTCAGCGAGCTCGAAGCCTGTATAGCAGCTCTGCTGTCGGAGTGGATGTATAGTTCCCTAAAAGAAACCACACTTCGTTGAAATAGATCCGCTGCTAACTCAATAGATGCTACTTCTGCTTGAAGGACAATATAGTGGTCTGAAACAGGGGTTGATTAAGAGCTCCCGACAGAAAACTCCTCCTCCAACAATGCACTTGGACTTCCATCCATGCGTGAAAAAGTTCATTGCACCTCTTCTCCAGCGAATACACCCCACCCACTTACACCTATGCTTCGAAGCTTTGGGCGTGCAGAAGATAAAAGTAGGCATCGCGGCGCAGTGATCCAAGGTTTATTTAAGAATTCTTCATTTACGAACTTTTTTTTAATCATTCCGTCCACGTCGTATATAATATTTAATTGGATCCACTCTTTTGTTACAGTTTTAACCCATTAGCCCTTGTTGTATATTGAAAAAATATTTTTTTTTTTTCTAAATTTGCATGTGTCTAAACGAATCCATATCTACAAGCGCCATGCGGACAATATTTTTGCATAACAACAAATTGTTGACAGCTGCTGTCATTGTCTGCCATCGCCCACAAAAGCCGCACACTTTTAAAATTTTCATGCTTACAAACATGCACACATACATACATCCATACGCAGACGGCTCACAGTGTGTGCCAATAAATTGCCTACATATTCGTGCAAATACGAACGACACAAGTACATACATTCATACACACAATGAGCATACGCATAATGACAGTCGCGTTTGCATCAATGCCAGCGTTGCCACCCCAGTCGAAAAGGTAGCGTCATAAAGCGTCACGCTCTCTTTAATTTCAGGCATGTCAACTTCATACAGAAATAGGTGCCCAGCGACAGACAGTTAGACATACGGAGCGACAGACTGATATTCGCCTATTTGCGTGCTCCATGCACACACAGCTATGTGTATGTGTGTGTGTGATATTCCAGTGTGTACTCGCACTCGTTGTTATTTTCGTATTCACTTCAATGACTCAGCGTCGCGTATGTTCTCGAATTGGCGTCATTAGAACCTCGTCTGTTCTTCGGCTGTGTCTGTAGTGGAGTTCTTGGTAAACTTCAGTCGGTTCCAAGTGTCACTTCAAAATTCAGTAAGTCAGTGGCGGTTGCTACTGCTCCTGCTCATATTTTGTACATAATTTAGTAAGTACATATTAGTATATGTGTGGGTGCGATTCGTTGTGACATTCCTTCACCTCCCATATGCATAAATATTTTTCAAATATGTTGCAAGTTGATTAATGCTTCCTGTGGCTGGAACAGACAACATTAGCGCAAATGAGTGAAATATTTTGAATTATTTAAATTCCGGCTTCCTCTTTTATTTAGTATAAATTATGGAAGGGAAGATAGGTGTCTGATAAATAACCTTGATTAATAAAAGAATAAAGAAAGTTTTCTGTTCGTCAGTCTTCCTTTCGAATGACTGGTCACTGCTCGAAAGTTCCCACATAAGAACATGATGGAATTCATAACCCTAATAAGAAGCTTATGTCTAGCGATAACTAGCCATTTCGAAGGTAATTTCATATGGCAACTCTCATAGATACCCATGAACCTATTAGCAAAACACTCTTGACAGTCGATTTTCACTAGCTTTTTTTCGCTATTAAAATCATTCGCTATAAACAACAGAAACCCTTGTTGCCCAATCCGGACCGGTGAGGTGGATGCATAGGAACCTTTCAGCCAAACTTCGGTAGCTTTTGGCGAGTAGCTATCTAATTGTGGCGTTGTCTTGATGGTACGCAATTTGTCTTGTTGGAACGCAATCTGTCTTATTGTGCGCTTCTAAAAGTACAGATCCGACTTAAAACTCGGCTTGAGGAGCATTTCATAGCAGATGATTTCTTAGCAATTACATCATATACATAGCAAAATAATCTTGACCATCAATATCGGCTTGGCTGCCGTTTTCGCTGGCTCGGCGGGATTCCAAAGTCAACTATGTTATTGGAAAAATTATTGATTCAGTTTTACTAGATGTAAGATAAAGTTAGAAGTTTTGCGGAATGTTCACAAATTTTATAAAACTTTAGAAACCCCAAAAACCATTAGTTGCTTAAGATCTAGGTGCAAACATTCTGGCCTTAGAATCTTCAGGTCTTTTATAAATAATACTACAAAGTCTTTGAAATTTTCATTGGTACCACTCAATTCGTCTCCTTCCTCATTTTGAACGATTAAAGTAACATAGACCGCTGATATTTTTACCGACATCGGCAATCTTTGGGTTCCAGTTGGTTTGGTTGGTCTTTTAAATCAACCGCAAGAGCGCCATAACGGGGCGACCACAGTTAGACCATCATGGCCCATCGGATTTTAAGTGGTTCAGGTTAGGTATATAGGCAAATTTTTCGTAAGGCCACGCATAATCTCTTGGAAAGCTAGAAACGCTTGTCCGTTATGATGGCCAGAAAAACTATGTAAGTACAGTTCGAAAAAACCGCCGCATATCTTTAACGCGTCCAGAAGCAGCCACAATTATAATGATCCAGTTAATATCTACTCCAGCGAAATTGCCGAGTCCTTGAAAGTATGATAACCGAAATGCTTCAACCTTGCCCTGCGAAGGCTGGGAAGTGAAGCAGAAAGTTTCTAAAGGTTTCCACCTTATCGTTCTCCCTGCCAAGTGGCATCTTCCAAATTCTTTAGCCTCACCTAAATCTTAAGCTGAACCATGCAAAGATCTAGTAGATCCACTGATATTTTACGTCCCACTTTGGACCAGAAGGATTTTGCAACCCTAGAAGTACTGATTGCTAAATAGGTGCTCGCTCGAGCCACTTAGATCCAGTTCCGGACTGCATGAAGGTAGGGGAACACTTACTCGCTCATAACCTGATGGTATTTAGGTAAGGTTGCTCTATCTTTCGAGCCCATCAGCTTTACAGTTTACGAATTCAACCTTATCAAGCAATTCAGTGGCTTATAATACCTGATTTTTTCCACCCCAGCTGCCCAATGACTGTTAAATTTAAAACTGAGTGCCGTGGAATATGTTACATCTCAGCTGGCTGAAGGTTGTGTTTTCACAAAAGGACTGTTTGAATGTCTCATGCTCTGCATTCCTAGAATTTCATTTCATTTAGCCTTTCAATATAGGATTCTATAAGTAGGTGCCCTGCGATGACATCTACAATGTTGCTCAGTAGAAGTTTTCGGTCTGTCCACAGTAAACACTACCCCAAAGTACTTTTGTACTCTTAACCTGAGATGTATCCTAGAGTCAATTCAAGTAACTCTTGAAATACCTTAATCATTGGAAAATCGTTTTCATATTCCGTCAGTTATAGATTGAGAGGTGCATGATCAGGTCATTTACCCAAGCTTCATGGAATATTTCAACTTTTGCGAGGAGTTAGTCTTCTACTAGGCTCCTTCATTCAAAGTTACATCAATCTAATTAAAAGGAAATAATATCCAGGGCACTAATCCCGAAGTTTCCTTAAGATAGACTTGGTATTATATTTTATTTGTGAATATAATCTTCTATAGGATCTTAGAGGTGGGCTGTAATTATCCCTACAGTACTACTTAGATCTGTCATGCTTAAAATAATATATTTTTGGTTTGTCCACCATCAACACTACACCAGTTAGTGTTTTAGGTTCTGATATGTTTCTCTGGAACCCATTAATATTTGGGATACAATTCTGATATTCACCCAAATAAATAGTTTATATAGCCAAGCTTCATGAAAAATTTCGACTTTTGCGAGGAGTTCGTCCTTGACTAAACTCCCTTATTCACGTTCACAATTTCTTTGTGAATTTCGACTACTGACAAACTTAGTTCTCTTCGCGGCTTGTTCTTCGGTGTACACAGCTCAAGGATAAGCTGTATCAACAAGCTTCCGGAAATTACTTTGTATATGTTATTCATAGTTTTCTGATAAAAAAAGGATGAAAAAAGTATTTTTCAAAACCGCTACTCTGGACTATCTTACGTCAAATATATATCAATACAACGCTGCTCTTATTTCTCACTCTAGCACTCCACTCAAGTCAATAACTAAAACAACTTTGCAATGTAAAGTTTGCATCAACTATTTGTTTTTGTACAACAACAAATTGAAAGCAAACACATTTCATACCGTTGCCACAACTGTCACTTACCACTTGTCAAAAGGCGCACAGTAGTGACATGCATGCCATGTCAGCACAATTCTTGTCAATTACAACAATAAATCTTCGAAAGCAACATTTTTGTTTTTACTTTGCTTTTGGCGGAAAATAAGAAAACCGATTTGTAGCGGGAATTAGTTAGAAACCAATATTAGATGTCATAAATTGACAAGCGGTATGTCAAAATTACAGAACGATAAATATTATAACGTCAATGGTGACAGCGCGCATGACTATGACTTCTTGCCGGACAGCGAGCAGTAATTTAAAAACTAATTGAAATAAATAAAGTAGAGAATTAAAAAAAATATATATTTAACGGTTTTGTCCGGCTCCTTTGCGTATTGCGCATTTCCTAACTTTGAACCCACAATTCTCGAGGCATTTAAATTGCTTCATTAATTTTTACCAAATTCGGCAATAAACCGTTAAAAAGTTTTGTTGCTTGGTTGGCGAAAAATTGTCCACACATTACAACAATACCAATGGGTAGAATAAAAACGTGCAACAACTGTAAAATTGGTCGATTGGTCGAGCTTTGACGCCAGCAGCGCCGCTGCCTTGCAGTCGGGAATGCTGCCACTGTGTTGCCATTTCGTAACTGTTCTTTTTCAAAAGCGCATGTTGTTTGACAAGTTGCACTCGTCGCTCACTGTCGCCGTAACAACAACAACAATGCCAAGCAATTGACGATCAACAGGCCAGTAAGTCAAAACAACAATCGGCGACAAAAGCGGGACCTCGTTGCAGTCGTCGACGTCATCGGTTGTTTGGCTGTTTAGCCGGCTGGCAGTCAGCAACAAGCCGTCAACAACATTTAACAGCCACAGCAATTATTTTAATGATCATTTTATTTACTTACTTAGCATTGCGGCTACTTTGCTTTGCTTTGCTTTTTCGTGCTTTTGCCTCTAAAAATTTCAATTGTTTATATTTTAGTTTAATTCGCTTTTTGTTTTTGCACTCTATTGCAATTCACATATCACGGCGTTGGTTCGCGTGTATGGCTAGAATTAATCCTGGTTGCATGCCACATGTTGTTGCAGCCACTTCAGTATGTGGCAGCTATGCATTTGCATATTGTTGTTTGCAGCACAAATCGAAAGGGGCGTGTGCCGGCTGAGGATGCCACACCGTCGTCACTTGTTGACTGCCTATTTGGCTTTAACTAACTGTAAACGGTTGTTAGCTAGTTTTTGAAACATTATTTCGGTGCTTAATTGAAGACAAATGGCTGTGTTGAAATTGATTGCGCTTAAACGGTTTTAATTGAATTTGTGTGTTTCTCGTTAAACCGTTAGCGCGTGGAGTTATTGGTGACTCCTCTTTGATTTTTGGAAGCTTCATCGATTGAGGAAAGACAATGTGTTGCTTTGTATACAAAGAAATCTAATATAACTCTTATTTGGGTACTTCTCTCTCATCTTCCTCCATACAACTCTGTAGTTCTGTCTTCAGCTATTTTTCCCTTATAGCAGTTGCTTATCGAAAATATTGCTAATTGTTCCCGAAAAAGAGCCGTTCATTAATGTTTATCTAGTCGACGAAATACTAGATTAGGCCAGGTTAGATCATAGAGTTGTTCCTATCGATGGATCTCACTTGAACATCTGTACAACACCTGCCTCGAATCCGGAATATTCTCTGAACCCTGGAAAAAGCAAAGGCTGATGCTAACCAGTAAGGGAAAAGGAGAGCCCAACTTATTGTCAGCATACTGTCCACTGTGTATGCTTGACACAGCCGAAAAGCTATATAAAAGGCTACTTAAACCCAGACTCGAAGTGGCTATCAAAAATGCTGGAGGACTTTTAGATGTCCGAAACGCCTTCAACAGCGCGAGGTGGATGGATATGATCGACGCTCTCAAAAAAAACTTTGAGATCCCTAACTACCTAAGGATTGTGGTGCGGAGCTACCTTAGGAATTGAGAACTGCTATACCAAAGAAGAGAGGCTTCACGACAGATAGCGGTCACGTCAGGATCAACAGAAGGTTTCATTCTAGGCCCACACTTGTGGAACATCAGTTAGGACACTATGTTGAAACTACAAATGCCAAACAAATTAATTGGCTACGCGGCCGACATTACAGCAGTAATTACAGCAAGAGATTCAAAATAAGCGCGAAGAAAGCTAAAGCAGGTCATGATACGGACGCAAATATGGCTCGACTCACACAACCTCTTGCTACTACTCTTTACAAATAAGCACATACCCCTCGAGATAATTATGCAAACAATTTCGTACATTCTTAGGACACAAAAACCTACCTAGGTGTAAGACTGGACTCCAGACTAACCTTCTGGGTACAAATCCAGCACGCCACATGTAAGGCAGTGAAGATCACTGAGCCGATTAATAGCCACCGAGATCCAGAAAGATCCCTTACGACCACACGTACTTTGTTAAGGGAAAGTAGTTCAGAGGATGGTCTGCATACTACCCTTAACCAAAAGGATCTCGCAGTAGCACAGGAACTGGTTGTCGAACAAAATATTTCAATTTCAGTCTGACAAGAGTCGGCCAAGAGAGGAGATAAGAAAAGATAATTTTACCTTGCCTTCTCCTAAGCAATTTTGGCAATTTACGTCCGATAAAATATGTAAGCTCACCGCGTGCGACAATGTCTGTGTCATAGACCTACATCATTTTTCATCGAAAGGTGTGATCTCTAAAGACCTAATTCGTTTCGGATTCAGTGTTTTTAGGTCTTTTATCAGAGCTTTTGAACTTGACAAAAAAAAAACTATTTCATATGAGACTACAGACTTAAAGATTTTGATATGCCTTAATGCTGTATTTTAAAAAATAGGGTTTATTTTAAAATTTTTCAGCACTTATGACACTGACTGATCAAACGAAACTTACTTGAATATTGTTCCCAAATGAACAGTTCCTTTCTCATACATATATTTTGGCTAACTTTAGGTTCTTAGCAAAAATACGAACCGAATGTTTTCATTTGTTTTTCATTTTGTGTTTTTTTTTTTAATCGCTCCCAACAGAAGTTCAATGTCATACAAATTTTCACACGCCCACCCTTTTCAATGCAGTGCGAGAGTGACACATGTGCATCGTCAATTCCGGAGACAACAAACCACACAAGAATACAAAAGTCAATACCGCAAACGTCAACGTTGACGCTTCGAGAACACTGAGGAATGTGTCTAATTGATAAGATCAACACGAAAACCATTTAAAGACTTTTCATTCGGCTGCTAAGTAGTCGAACTATTAATGAAAATTAGGGGGATTGGAGACAACAAGTTGAGTTATTTTTAATGGGGTCACAACGAAGTAAACTATGAAAACTATTTGGGGATGAGAAAGTAGGTATTTGAAGAGGAGAAGAAAATACTTTACATAGAGGTGGTCTGTAAAGTGATTCACCTAATTAGCTCTTCAAGTTGATGGTGTTTCTCAACAGATTGTTGGAAATTCCTGCTGTTACTTACCATAAGCGTATGAGAAACATCTTGTCTTGATAGTACAAATTTACGTGGGTGGGGAATGACGTGGGTATTTACATACTATATATGGTGGTAAAGAATGAATGCGTCCATTGTTTTGTAAATATTTTGAAAATATTTTTGAGTCGAAAATGGAAACCACATGTGTATGGAAAAACTAACAAGTGTGACTTCTTTCATTAATTGATGTTATTTGTTTTAAATAATTGATTGATGGATTTTCGGATTTTCTGAATACAATCTTATTAGTTCAAGAGATTCTTGATCGCTTCAATAGATATATATATGTATATAGCTTTCAAATATATTTTTGGTCACAAGTCATGTAGGGATGACTGTGCCAATTACGCAGAGGTATTTGGATTAGTACTGGTATTGGTATTGCTGTTAGGACTGGCATTGGTATTGGTACTAGTATTGGTATTGGTATTGGTATTGTTATTGTTATTGGTATTGGTATTGGTAATGGTATTGGTATTGGTATTGGTATTGGTATTGGTATTGTTATTGCTATTGGTATTGGTATTAGTATCAATATTGGTATTAGTGTTGGTACTGGTATTAGTATTGGTATTGGTATAGGTATTGATATTGGTATAGGTACTGGTATTAGTATTGGTATTAGTATTAATATTGGTATTAGTATTGGTATTGGGATTGGTATTGTTATTGATATTGGGGGTAATAGTATTGGTATTAGTATTGGTAATGGTATTTTTATAAGTATTAGGACAATTATATGTATTGAAATTGGAACTTGAATTGCTATTGAAATGATATTTAGTATAGATACTGGTATTGGAATTAGTACTTACACTAGTTTGATGTATAATATACAACATACAACAATACAATGCCTGTCAACTTATGTGCACAGCCAAGTTAACCTTGATTCGCAGCAAATACTTAATTGCAATCAGACCATAAAGAATTCAATACTCCAAATAAAAACAGCATGATTATAACAACAACACCAACAATCAGTGCGTTGTGTGAAAACAAGCTGCGCAGGCGATAAGAGCCCCCGACAACCAACGCAATTGGACGATGGCAACCGGCAAGCCGGCAGCAGCAAGTATGCGCGCAGCTGAGGCACAACAAAAACAACAAGCGCAATAAAAAACAAAAGTAAAGTTAAGAAAAAATTCCAATATGTGCAACGATAGACAACAAACAATTGCTGTTGTTGTAATTTGTTGCTGCTGCAAGTGTCGGTGGCAACATTAGCAAACATGTGGCTTCAAATAAAACAGATTTGCAAAAATAAATAAAAAGGCAATAACAACAAAAAGCATGTAACAAAACAACATGCACTAGATTGCGATTGCGATCGCTGAATATCAGCACTTTGGTGTCTGCAATGTGCCACTAGACAAACAACAACGTTCATAAGTATGTATGACATGTGCAAGCATAGTCAACAACAATAACAAATGCTTAATTTTATCAGCTGTTTGCATGCGGTTACGCTACTGTCCTTGTGGTTGTTGCTATCAGCGCTGTTGTCATTGTTGTTGTTGCTGTTGCTGCTTTTATAACGGTTGAGTGTTGCCTCTCTCACACTAACAACAAATTGCGTGAGGAAGCAAAAAGAAATGGTGCATCGCTGTCTTCAAGCAAATATATCCTAGTATTCCTAGCAAAAGTTGTTGATGTTGTTGTTGTTGATTGCCAGCAACAGCGTAGCTTGTACTTTTTTCGGCAGCAGCAATCCATATATCAGCAGCTTAAATATCATACACGAAAAATTACTAACCACATTTGACGGCAAGGCAACTGAGGAAGCTCTGCTGTGCTGTCTACTAGCAACATGTTGCCGCTCGGTTGCAGAACATTTTAAAAGCGATAATGTTTGATTTGAGTCGGCGATAAGCTACTCACTTGTTTAGACGACAGGTTGCTCAGATTCGCGGCAACAAAAACACTCACATACACACACACACATGTAGGTTTGTATGTGGCTAGGTGCTGGCGATTTTCACCATATCTTCGCGAGCAGGCACTTGCTTCGCAGACACGAAGAAAAATTATGAAATTGCTAGCTATGAAATTTAGCATCGTCTTATCTCTTTGTGTAATCAAGCTGAAAATTGAATTTTTTTCGTAATCATTGCTTGCCACCGATTACGTAGTGCTAGTAAAGCATTACTTTTGGTTGAGTGGTTTTACTGCCGTGTACGTGTTGGTCTAGTAGTTCCGCATTGGTGTTTAATGGTGTTATGGTTAGTAGTGATATTCACATATGTATGTACTAGTATTGGTATTTTTAATGATATTGGTATTGGTAATAATATTTGTAATGGTAGTGGTAATGGTAATGGTAATAATTGGGTTAAGAATATTAGTATGTACTGGCATATTGCATAGTTAAATTTTTATTTTAATATAAAATATGTAATTGGAATTTGTAATGATAATGATTACATTATTAGTATTTGTTTTTGTATTGAAAATGGAGATATTTTTGTTTCTGGTATACGAATTGGCAACGAACGAATGGTTCTTGTTTTCATGGTAATGGTAATGGGAATACTTGTACTAATGGTAATGATGTACTAGAATAAACCTTTTGTATTAATACTACATATATGTCCTGTTATTGGGACTTGTAATGGTAATGGATACGTTATGAGTATTAGTATTTGTTATAGCATTGAAAATAGTTTTATTACTAATGCTGATTTTCATATTGGTAATGGTAATGATATTTGTAATGGTAATGATAATTTTGGCGTTTACGGTATTAGTATGAACTAGTATTTATACAGTACAACTTTTGTATAGATATCATATATGTATGTTAGTAATGGTATTTGTAATGGTAATGATTGCACTGTTGGTACTCGTATACGTTTTAGTACTGAAAATAGATGTATTATAAAGGCTCACATTAATATAGGGAATGGTAATGTTAATTGTAATTGTACTGCTAATGGTAATTGAATTTGTAATGGTAATGATTACATAAATGGTAATGGTATGTACTGGTATACTTATTCTAAAGTGAAATTTTTGTGTTAATATTGCATATTATAGTACTAGGATTTGTAATGCTAATAGCGTCAGTAATGACATTATTTAAAGCTTTCGTATTAGATTTCATATTGATACCAGTATTCTTATTAGCATTTGGAATAGTAATGCAGTATTCATATTGCATTGTATTTCCAACTTTGATTGATTTTTGATTAAAAATGATATTGAGATTTTTGTTCGGAGAATCATTCGTAAAAGTATAGTTATATTTATTGGTATTTGCATTGAAACTTTTTCTGATATTTGTATGGTATTGATGTTGGCGAATTTCGAAATGGTATTGGTAATTATATTAAAATGGTATCTGATATGATAAAGGATTATATCAGTGAACAGATTCTAACAGTTATTGATGTTGAAACATGCATAAGTATTGGTAATGGGTAATTGAGTTGGCATTGACAAAAATTTAAATCCAATGCCATTCCATCAGAAATTAATGTATACATACCACTTCAATTTCGATGTTTATGAAAGTCCTTTGTCTTTAATAGCTCTCGAAAATCTAGTAAATGTTTTTAACAATTAAGATGGTATTTGTATTTGTAATCTAATTACTCTCTTAAATCCGTTCATTCTTAAGACATAAAGTTATTGTTAACACTCAAATTCGCTGACTTTTACATATTTATTTTTTATTTTTTTATTCTGTACTAGTTTCCATTCAATACCATATTAGACATGATTCCCAGTCATTAGATTTTAATTGAGACGCTTAAGACAGTAGTGATGCATTTAAGTATATACGTAACAACGAATACGCACATTACCACCACAATGTTCGTGTGTTTGTCATGTATGGCAACTCTCAAATGTCAAATTAGCGCACGTTGTACACAACCGAAAATGGCTCAATTGTAAAAAGCAACGCTTAGTGACAGTTGAAAGCTTTTAGGCGCCAAAGCTGCACGGCGAACAACAAGCATACTAACTTCATAGTATTTCCCAGGCTAACTGTTAAACTAAAATATATATATACATATGAACAACTGTCAGTGAATAATAGCAAGAGACATGGAACAGGTTTTATGTGAACTTCTGAGCCAGCGAAGACGACTTGGAGTAACAACGTGCTTGGCGGAGTAGCAGTGTAAAAAAAGAGAAAAACTTGCATGCCGTAGATAAACCATAATGAGCGCATGCCTGCAGACGAAACTGAGTACAATAATAGTAGGAAAATAATGCAGACTTTTACCCTCAAAGCTCAATTAAATAATAAAAAATATTTCACACCAAAAAATATAAGAATGAAAGGAAGAGAAAGAGTATAAAAAGTATACAGTAAACCCTTCCAAAACTTACCCAAAGCCGGGGTCCTACTGCCTTATCAAAAAATCTCAAAACTTTCAATCTTTTCTTTTTGCGCGTTTTAGTTTGCGACGCGCCAAAAATTCAAAAACTCGTGCGCTCACTTTTGCTTCCTTCACAAGTTTTGCTGTCCCAAAAAATTAGCAGTTAATTTCTTTTTATGCGAAATAAAGCAACAAAACGAAACACACTGCAAAATAAAGCAACAAATGCGCCGCTAAACAAATTGTTTGCACAACAAATTTTTGGGGGCATATAAAAATAAAGCGCAAGAAAGTGCCAAGTGTGAAAGATTTAGCACATTAGATAATGGCCGAGCTCGCGTGAGCGAAGACAGACAAGTGACTGACAGCAACAACGCGGCAACGCGCGGTTCGCCAAACCGAAATGGCAGCGGCCGCAAAACAAATCCCAAAAAAGAATCAAAAACAAAAGGAGGAAAAATATTTTGCACCAATAAAAGGCAGATAAATGCTCGGCAACAACAAAAACAATGCACTAAAATTCAGAAAACGCCGGGCAAAACAAACATTTCCTATAAATTTAAAAGTTTAAACTCGCACAGCGAAAAAACGCGGCCACAATTGGACGCCTGCGAATGACGGCACATGCGAACCGTTTAGACTGACACTCAGACAGCGTTGCAACAGACAGGCTGACGCGTCAGTGGTTTTTCGAAACAAAAGAAAAAAGCACAAAATTTTCAGCAAACAATGAAAGTGTGAAATTTTATCAGTGTTTATAGTTTTTCCGCTTAATTAACAGTTAATTTGGCTATTAAGAAACCCAGTACTCGTGACGCGCTGCAATAAAATACTTTTGCATTCGGACTTTATGAAAAGTCTCAAAAATATGAGAGCAAAGTGTACTGCGCAATGAATGTATATTTTCAGTATCCCGTTATTTTGAGAAACAAGATAAGAAAAGAGTTAAAGTGGGTCCCTAATCAAAAATAGGAAGCACTCACACAAACGATTCCACTCTCCCAAGGTTACTAAATCCACCTCCAAGGGACTGATTGAGCAGGACAGTAAAGGACCATCAGTTTCAGGGACCTGCAAGAAGATAGTCAACATTATTAGGTGAAATAGGAAGTCTTACGCAGAGACTACTCTAAAATCGACACTGGCACACCCGGAGGGCGAATGTTGGCGAGGCAAAGTACATGTTTGTGACTGCAGGGATGGTTAAATGGACACATTATTGTTGCCTGCCTCAAACACAACGGTGTTCAAAATTCACACGGCTCGCTTCGAAGGGAAGTTTTCCGGTTGGTCATAAACTCTGTGGAAGACGTTGCAGCCATCTGCTCTATAGTGGAGACTATGCCGGATCTCTGACATAATTCCATATTGTGTCTTGTGCTAGACTAGGAAGTTCATAGAGTCCTGAAAATGCATATTTTCGTTAGAGGTGGGATGGTAAAGTCCAAATGTCAATATTGACGATGCAGACGTTGCTGACTAAAGAAAAAGCGGAATTGAGAACGTGTCTATAGTAGATTTTTCATCGTGGCAGTACCCCATGAGGCGATGACATAGTTAATGGTACTCAGACTCGTATAAGTGAATTATGATACAATTTACGAGAAGTCTGGCTCATGGGCATGATTTTCGACCTTGGAGCCAGACTCGATGTCTCTGCTAGCAAGGTATTACGATATACTCGACCATGGTAATGAACTCACTTTAAGTTTGTAATGCGGCCGAGAAAAAGAAATCCATGAGGAAATAAACACAAAGTTATCAATCCGCAGTAGAGAAAAATGGACCAATGATCAACAGTTCCAGCGGCATAATCTACATATTCACCGATGATTTTCGGTAAAATCTCTTGAGAGGATCTTTACAAGTTTATTAAACTCCCAAAACTCTCTCTTTCGGAATATGGTTTCTGAACTAAATATTATGTTTTTTTTATCCCAAATCTAGTGTCGATAGTTCCCTTTTTTCTTTTGAAATAAATTTTGGAGTATAATCTTAAATCAAAAGTCTGTAAACCACTCTCCACCCCTTCCGAAATAAACGCTTGAATTACACAGCGTTGATTACATATTAGCGTAATTAATTTCTTTCACAGAAAATCACGCCGCTGAATAACTCAAGTATTCCTAGTTCATTTATCAAATATTCCGATTTCATTTCATTTACCCACCAAAAAACAGCTGGTCTTGCGCCAGCGCGGCCTTGAATGCCGACTATGAATAATAAATAACATTCTTACACAATAAAAGCGCAAAAAGGCATGACAAGAGTGCCATACAAAATAATTACGAGCGCAATGAATAAATATGTATTATATAACAAAGCCAGCAGCGGGTTCTAACGCAATGCTCACCGGTTTTTTTTTTCTTTGGTAATCTTATCGCCGCGTCGCATTTGGCGCTGGTGTCGCGTCAGCCCAGCCACTGCCGCGCCGGTGTTGCAAGTTGGCCAATTTTGGCGCATTGCGCACACTTGTTGAACTTTTGCTTGCGTGTCGGCATATCGATGCAGGAATAAAGATAACATTTTCGCGGCATTAGAAGTGTTTGGCCAGAGCCTCGGCGCTGTAGCACCGCTTGCTTCTAATGAGTGAGGGTAGCTTGAGGCGGTTGTTGTGGACGCAGGGGATTCTAACAAGTTGTGCCAAATCATTAATGCGCTTTAACTAACTGTCAGTTAATTGGTCAGTTATGTACGTGTATTTGCATTTGCGTGTTTAGATAATCTCATTGCCGCCGCAAAGCACTGTTTTCAGCGGATAATCTTGGCTCATAAATATAACTCATGATTAACTAACAAAGATAGCCATTGATTGAGTCGCAACCAAGCGATAACTAATGTATTTATGGCACATATTTATAATTATAATACAAATAAGCTGCGTTTTGAGGTTGCGTTGACCTGCAATTTTGACATGATTTTCAAGATTACTTACGATCGTTTTCAACTCATATTGTGGGAATTTTCGTTTACTAAAATTAATTTTGTTTCAAAATAATTTATTACAGAGCAGAAGTGGAACCTTAAGAAGTTATTAGTTATATTCAGCTGATCAAATTTGACCGGGACGGTGCTTTTAACAGCTTTTTACCATGATCAAATTTGACTCGGACTCGTGCTTTTAACAGTACTTTACCATGATCAAATTTGACTCGGACTGGTGCTTTTAACAGTACTTTACCATGATCAAATTTGACTCGGACGGTGCTTTTAACAGTACTTTACCATGATCAAATTTGACTCGGACTGGTGCTTTAAACAGTAATTTAGCATGAAAATAAATAGAACAACGAGTTAGATCGATGTTCTGTGTTTCCAATGAAATCACTATTACAGAAACTTTGAATTTGGGTTTAACATTGCTGGTAACGAGACATTTTATCAAGAAAGATAACAGCTAAAGACGTTCCAGCCGGTGAAATTTGTCCGCAAGGGTAAAGAAATAGGTCGTACTATTTATATGCGGCGACAATATGGATCCTGAAGCTAGACATTAAAGCAAAAACCTGTCGGCAGTAAGCGTAATGAGTACTTTTCGAACAATAACCAGCGAGGCTGCTAAAGCAATAGCCAGTATGCCGTCCTTAAATTCGAATTCGCGCGAGTATACAAGCTATCAGAGTCGTCTACAGGAAGAAGAAAAAGGAAAAAGAAAAAAAGAAGCATCATAAGCATCACAATGTGGCAGCAACGAATTCAGATAAAGGACGGTGGACCCAGAAACTGATACTGAACATTCACACTTTACTCGGACGACATGAAGACCTGGATTTTCACCTGACTCAGACACTAAGTGGGCAATATAGAGCCATGACTAGAAGTTTATTCAAGTGAGGAAAGTTTTGTGAGCCCCATTCACTTGGCAGTAACCAGAAATGAAATCTTTTACATTTGACCCAAGTAGCTCTCGACTTCAGGTACCATCTGAGTAGCCAAAAAATATTAGTTTTTAGAGATAAAAAAGCACCTCCCAATGAAAAGAACAAAACAGCCTCTGGAATCTCTAGACAAAGGAAAGGAGGAACGACCGACGCAAAGTTGTAAACTCGGATCTACGCCAATAAAGAAGAAGAAGAAATACTAAGTGATAATGTCTGCTTTAGAAGATACCTCTACTGATTCCACCAAGCTTCAGCTTCGGCACGGCAGCTTCAATTATGACCAAACTGAAGTATATATGTAGATAGGATTAGACTTCCGTCATGTTGTACCATAGAGGAGACTTACAATTTCTTGTCATTCCCTCGAATACTTAATCGGGTGGTTCCGTTGGAGAGTCTTCAGTTGGGACTAGATTAAGTTTATAGGATTAAAATGCCTTACTACAGCTTTCTGTGCCTCCATTTCCATAAAAACAAAAAAACAAATAATAGCAATAATAATTTTATGTGGATATACATACTCGTATATATGATGTCGAAACTGTAGAAACTGATCAACAATGTAGCGAATTAAGTCCCAAAAATGAGCTGAGACCGAAAGAAGCATGTCAAAGTCGGTCGAAAGTGAAGATAATTTTGATTTCCCTCGATATGGTTACCATGAATTTATTCTACTTGGTCCCTTTGAGGCCTCCTTCATGTAAAGCAATTCATCGTAAATGACCGGATTTGTGGGCAGAAAATTCATAGATTTCTTACCACGTTAATACGCCATCATAATGTTGCATGATTATGATTAACTTTTGGGCCAAACACGAAACGATCTCTTGTGAAGCCCAAAACTCCCCACTACAGACCACCAATCTCACAGATTGATTATTGACGAATTAATAGTGATTTAAGATAACCAAAAATTTGTTAAGTCAGTCGGTATCATGCGATGATGTGATATAAAAAAAATATATGTAGGTTTATATATAAAATCACCAACGTTTACTTTAAATGTAATTAAGTTTATTTGAAATTAACTGTTTGATTTAAAGTTACAAAGGTTTGTTTTAAATACAGTTATGAAAGTTTATTGAAATTATAGTTTATTTGAAGTAGTTTAGTTTACACTGAAATGAGAATACGTCTTACTGGTTTGATGACCATCAAAAGACTGTCGTTCTCGTCCAGTTACGCGATAGCGTCCCTTCGTTGTTCTTGTCTTTCTCTTTTATGTTTTTACGTTCGTCAGGTTTGAAGTGTTGCATTTGTTGGTAATACGTGTTTAAAAGTTGTGTCCACTTTTAGTTTTCTTGCGTCCGTCTGTCAGTCCCACATTCGGCCCTCCTGACTCAGGATTCGACCCGAATTCTGAACTCCATGGTTTGATGTACTCGGACACGGTCGAGGTCAAATTAGGTCCTTCAACTTCATCAAGCTTTTGTACTTTATAACGTCCATGTGATAACTTTTCGATGATTTTGTACGGTCCAAAGTATTTTCTTTTCAATTTTAGATTTGGTCCAAATTGAGTACGTTTTATAGCTACTAGATCATTTACTTTATAATTTCGATTTTCTTTGCGTTTTCGGTTATAATTTCTACGATTTTCTTCTTGAATTGCCGAAATGTTTTGTTTGGCTATTTGTCGTGCTTCGTTTCGATCTATCTCGAACGATTCAATAGCTTCCGTTTCCATAATTTCGTCTAATCGTGGTAAGTCCGAAAGTCTCATGTCACATCCGGTTAACAATTTGAATGGTGCTATCTTTGTGCTTCTCGGAGGAGAGTTATTTATGTATTGTTGGACTTTGCCAATAAATTTATACCATTGATCTGGATTATCTTTCGAAAGCTTTGATAGCATGGGAATTACTATCTTATGTATGCGCTCTACTTGGCCATTTCCCCTTGGTACTCCAGTAGTAATAAGTAAATGCTGAATATGATTATTTGTGCAATAATCCTCAAAGGCGTGCGATGTAAATGCTGAACCTCTGTCTGTAATGATTCTTCTTGGATTGCCAAACGTGGTTTCTTGCTTCGTCAATCGATCGATCACTGCTTCAGTGCCCGTATCTTTTGTGGGATAAAGCCACACAAATTTCGAAAATGCATCCACAACTACAAGTATATAATTATACTGCTTTCGTGTCGCCGTGAGAGGACCAACGTGATCTATATGGAACGTCAACAAAGGCTTATCCTCCTTATCAATGGGTGCTAAAAAGCCATCTTTTTTACCACATTTCGAATTTACGACAATGCAGGCAATGCAACTATTCACAATTTCCGTAACTTTCTTTTCTAGTTGAGGAATGTAAAAATCCTTTTCTAAGCAGTCCTTTGTTTTCTTCACTGAAAAATGTCCTTGACGATGTGCAATCTCAATTATCTCTTTCTCCATCTGTGATGGCACCACAATCAGTTGTAAATCTGGGTCTTTATGCAGAATATCATTATAGATGTAAAAATCTTCGTAGCTCTTTTCTTCCAAAATCTTTCGAACCGCTTTTGTCCACATATCTCTCATTTGTGCTTCTTTAAGTCGATGCCTTAATGAATCCTCGATCATTAAACAAGAAATTCTGCTAAGAGCGTCTACATGCCTCATCTGTGTCCCTCGTCTGTGTTCAATCAGGTAATCATATTCCTGAAGATACATAGCCCATCGGGCTACACGTAAAGGTACGTCTCTTTTTTGCAAAGTCATCGTAAAAGCGTTACAGTCAGTAATAATTTTGAACTTTGACCCCAACACATACACGCGCCACTTCTTAAGTGCTTCGACTATAGCTAGTACTTCCAGCTCATACGAATGGTATTTCTGTTCTGCAGGTGTTGTTTTGCGGCTCATGAATTGAACTGGGTGAAACTGTTGATCTTCGGAGTTCTTTTGGAGAAGAATTGCTCCGTAACCGTACATTGATGCGTCTGTATGAATCTCTGTCGTTGCTTTAGGATTGAATAGTCCAAGAACTGGTGCCTGAATAAGAGCTGTCTTCAGTTGTTTGAACGAAATTAAGTGTTCGTCACCCATTTTAAACTCTGCGTCTTTCTTCATTAAGTCTGATAAAGGTTTTGCGATTAATGCGAAATTTTTAATAAAACGACGAAAATAAGACATTAAGCCTAAGAATCTCTGTAGCGCCTTTTTGGTCTGTGGTAACGGAAACTTTTCAACGGCTTTTGTTTTAACTTCACTCGGTCTAATGGTGCCATTTTCAATAGTATAGCCTAAAAATTCTATCTTCTTCTTAAGGAATTGACATTTTTCCCATTTTATCCTCAGTCCCTTATCAGAAGCTAACTTCAATACTTTTCCTAACTTCTCTAGAGCTTCTTCTTCAGATTTCGCTGGGATTACTAAATCATCCATATATGTAACAACTGTTCCATCTCGAATATAATCTTTTAATATGGCATGAATGTAGCGACAGAAAACAGCGGGTGAATTACATATACCAAAGGGTACATACTGAAATTCATATTGGCCACTATGAGTTACGAATGATGTGTATTTGCGAGAACTCTCATCTACCGGTACATGTAGGAAACCATTTGCTAAATCTAACGTCGTGAATATGTTTGCTTCTCTAAGCCTTTCTAGGGCGTCGTCAATTAAGGTCATCGGGAAATTATCCCGTACGATTTTCAAATTTAGTTTACGATAATCACAACAAAGTCGTTTTGTGCCATTTTTCTTTGATACTAGTACAACAGGCGAAGCGTAGTTTGAGCAACTAGGACGTATTATACCTTCATCTAACCACTGTGCGACTTGCTTATCTATGATTTGTTGCTCCTCATAACATACCCTTCGTGGTGGTTGGTAAACTGGAACCTCGTCGGTAAGAATAATTTTCATATTCACCGGAGAACTATCGTCTTTCTTTGGTATATACTGTTTTATCATTTGCTTCACTGCCTCTGCTGATTTTTTATTTAAATGAGTTAAATCGTAGTCTTGTTCATTCATATCAACGTTAAAACATAAATTTGAAAAAATATTAGTCATCAAATCATCATCGTTTGTTAAATTATCTTTGACTCTCATTGTATTATTAATCGGCACGGACAACTTTTCTTTAAATTCAACCCCATTTTCACGAACCAACATATCGAAATGTTTCAATATTAAATTACCCAAAATCACTTCATAACTAATGTCGGTTGTTGCTACTACATGAAACGTCAGGTCAACGATACTCTTATCAATTTCTACTTCTATATCAAAGCTTCCTATTGTTGATATTTTCGCTGCACCAATGCCAAATAACTGCTTTTGTTCCGTTGTCAGCTTTATATATCTGTCCAACTTATTAAATGTGTCGTACCTCATTAAACACAAGTTACAACCAGTATCGATAAGCGCGCTCACGTTTACATTACAAATCCGTATATTTTTAAATTTTAAATTAAATTTTGCAAGTTCGTCAATTGAATTTACACGACTGTGTTCCCGCTCAGTGTTCCCACCTTTTATTACTTTACACTCAAAAGATCTGTGTCCCATCTTCTGGCACTTAAAGCATTTGAATTGCTTCGACGGACAATCTCTAGCTATGTGCGAAGGTTCACCACATTTATAACATCTCTTATCGATTGTTAATGGTAACGAATTCTCCTGTTTTATTTTATCATTTATATCCGCTTTCTTCAGATTTTCAACTTTTGGTTCCTGCTTGATTTTTTCGTAAACTACTAACTGTTCTTTTAGTTCTGTCACAGTTTTGGCTTGGTAGAGAATAGCTTTACTATACTTAGATCCCGGAATGCCATCTATAAAATACTCTAACAAACTTTCTTCATCCAAGTGGATTGATTTGCCTATCTCCATCAAAGCATATAGGTATTCACGATACGATTCACATGGCTTCTTCTGTCTTTTCCCTAACATCTTATGCACATCGGCTGCTGATAACGTATTTCCGAATTCATTAGTTAGTGCTAATTTTAAAGAATTCCAATCACGCAACCCGGTTTGACTACCCACATAAACTTTTGCAGCACCCCTCAATAACTGTTTCGTATAAACGAATTTTTGTACATCATTCCAATTTACAATTTCTGCATTTTCTTCTATTTGTTCGATCCATTTCTGTATATCAGACGTATCTGTTCCATCAAAAGTAGAAAGGCTTTCTTCAATATCTTTAAGCGTGAAATGTGCACAACCTTTAGGTGCAGATGGTTCAGTTCGTTTTTGTATAAAATCACATTCAGACTGATTGGACTGAAAATCACTCTCTTCATTTTCGTCATCGTCACCGTCGTCAATCAGGCCTAAATGTTGGAGAAGTCTTTCCCTCAGTTCATGTTTCCGTCCACTTACTCCTAGTCCCAATTCCCTTAGTTTGTGTTTTAAAGTCGTCACTGTCATTTTTAAAATAGCGTCTGCATCCATGTTTACAATATTAGAATATATGTTAATCAACTATATAAAATACGTATAAAGTAATTTTAAAATATATCTTAGTTTAAGGCACCGTAAGTATTTTCTCTAGAATTACATCAAAATTATTTAGTAGTTCAACTGACAATTCGAACAGAATGTACTCGTATGAATACAGTGAAGTTTAGTGTTCGTAAATTACACACAAATTCAAATATTATTAATGAGAATGAATTAATTCACAAGTTTTCAATTTTCAATTTAAAATACAAATATTTTGGAAATTTACATCAATCGGATATTACAAATGTATATTACATTTTACAAAATTTCATTTCGTTTCATTCAGTTATGTACATGAATTAATTATACAAAAAGATTTTTCAATTAGATTTTGATATTCTTTAACATTCACTTTGTCTAGCTTAATTTCTACAATGAAATTTTTTACATTTACACTTTTTGCTTATATCGTATTTCGGGTTCTTACAAATTTACGTTTACCATTGTCCAATTACTTTATCTTAACTTTCTCTTATTAGATTTTCCGCCTCTTTCGTCTTTAACTTATCTTCCTCTTCTTCGTTTGCGTTGTGTTACTTTACCTCAACTGCTTCTTATTAGATTTTCCGTCTTCTTCGTCTTTAACTTATTTTCTTCTTCTTCGTTTGCGTTGTGTTACTTTACCTCAACTGCTTCTTATTAGATTTTCCGTCTTCTTCGTCTTTAGATAGTTTTCCTTCTTCAGCTTCTTTTCGTCTTCGGATAGTTTTCCTTCTTCAGCTTCTTTTCGTCTTCGGATAGTTTTTTATACTAAGTTTCCTTCTTCAGCGTCTATTCCTCTTCTTTCAGCAAAATTTCAAAATATTGTACAACGGCTATGCTGTTGCTGCTGTTGCGGCTGACGTAAACTGCTCTGCTGGTGTTTTGACTAACAATCGCTGCGGCACTCTGCTACAACTGCTGCGTTCACATTCGCACTTATAATGCTTGATGCTGCTGCTCATAGAAGATTCGCGAAGGCAAAAAATTGTTCTTGTACAGTTGCGCCACTAAACACTTTCTTGTACTATGATCTGTCGGTTGATGCCACTGGATCACTTTCATAGAAGGTTCGCGAAAAAGACAATTTTCTTGCACATTTGCGATACGTAGATTGACGCCACCAAACACTATTGTTTTTTGTACTGTGATCTGTCGGTTGATGCCACTGGATCACTTTTTATGTAAGAAAACGCGTTGTTGGTGCAACACAAATGTTTTCTGGTTGGCTTAAATTCAATTCCGGGCGAGCCCCCAAATGTAGGTTTATATATAAAATCACCAACGTTTACTTTAAATGTAATTAAGTTTATTTGAAATTAACTGTTTGATTTAAAGTTACAAAGGTTTGTTTTAAATACAGTTATGAAAGTTTATTGAAATTATAGTTTATTTGAAGTAGTTTAGTTTACACTGAAATGAGAATACGTCTTACTGGTTTGATGACCATCAAAAGACTGTCGTTCTCGTCCAGTTACGCGATAGCGTCCCTTCGTTGTTCTTGTCTTTCTCTTTTATGTTTTTACGTTCGTCAGGTTTGAAGTGTTGCATTTGTTGGTAATACGTGTTTAAAAGTTGTGTCCACTTTTAGTTTTCTTGCGTCCGTCTGTCAGTCCCACATATATATCCCTTGTAAGAAACCTCAACCTAGTTGTCATATAAGTATAGTCATTGCACGCTCAAGAAATACCTTTTCAACATGGATATAGTCCTTTGTACAAAACTGTCGATTTTGTGACGTGGAGCCAGAAACTTCGGAGCACTTGCTTCTAGAATGCGCAGCAATCTACAGTCGAAGGAATGTATGATTCTTTGGAACTATATATACAATTATGAATCATATTGCCTCTATAAAACCCAGCAGGATGCTAAAACTCATCACAGAGCTAAACACTCTAGTCGCAGAGCAATTCTTAACATACTTATAGTTTTTTGGAAACACAAGTAAATTACTCCCAACTGAGAACAACCAATATGCACAAATGACGAAGCTTAGAGTAGAAAGTACACAGATGATTCCATTTGTCTTCCTTCATACGGCTTTAGTAAAAAGCATCCCCAAAGATATTTAGGTAGTCTCATTACCAACAATCACGGCCAAATGCATTTTGCTAAGGCCAAGCAATTTGGATAGCCTCTTAACGTTCCACTATGAGCCAGAAATATCTCACAAGTTTTGGTTCTTGATCAGCACTTGACAAGCTTCGGGTGGTCCATAGATCCAGTGCAAGAGAGCAAACGGAAAACTGAGTACCAACTCGCTCCCAATCTGATGAAGTTTAATTAGAAAGAAAATTTTCTATAACTATTTATTATTAAAGATCATATGAATTTCATACTGTGCTACGACAAAACTAAAAGCCACTACGCCTGTATGTATGCCCCATAAATGCACCACCCGAAATTCCGCTCTTTACCTCACGCTTGAGTAAAATTGGTCGCACTGCTTGCTAACACATGTGGAGAACGCTTTTATCTTTCGAATGCCTCTTTTTCGCGCCGAAAATTGTCTCTAAATGGTAAATAAATACAACGACAACAAACAATGCAATCAAAATAATCAAGAAAATCGTGTAGATAATTTTCCGCCGCCAAGGTGCAGCCACACAAAATGACATTTATGACCGCAAACATTGCGTCGCTGTCGAACGAGTGAGCATTTCGTGTTGTTGCCGTTATTGTTGCTTGGAATTTTATTTACTTTTGAACGACAAAATTATTTATATGCATGCACATTTAAAGATTTTAAGAAGCTTTTTCGTTTTTGTATTGTGCAGCCATCGAATAACCTAGCCCAATGCGCCGGCGTGCGGCGGTGTCGACTGCCGACTGTCACAGTCATAAATTTTATTTGAATTTTCCAATTCTATGAAAATCGACCTTCGAGTTTCCTTATTTAGATAAATAATACACGAAATTTTCATATTGGTGCCGTTTTATGTTTGCCATGCGATAATCAGTTGGTGTGGTGCGGTATTTACATTTAATTGTTTGACGACATGTTCACGCTTTTGAAAATGTGGCGCTTGCGCGTGGCGAATGACTGGTGTGTATATACATATTATGTACTATATATGTTTGGCTTTTATTTGTTTTCTTTGCTATTTGTTCTATGAGCGGGGTTTGTTGGAGCGCTGATCTGTGAATTTGTTTTTCTAAAAATAATAAAGGAATTACAGTGCGACTTAGCATTCGCTTGAGGCAATGACTTGACTTCCTTACCCTAACTTCTTTAAAAATTTCTAGTCTTACTCTTGCTTCTAGGACACATTTACTAGAATTATCATATTATAAATCTTTCCTTCCAATTATTTTAATAGAACTCTAGGTATATAATATTCGAATCTCTTTTCTCTCTTCTCCGAAATCAGTTAGTGAGTGATCCATTAAGAGTTTCCCACTTTTTTTATAGAAAAACCACAAACTTCAAATTTAATGTTTATTATCACTCGAAATAATATTCTTTGGCATTTATTTTTTGAAGATTATCTCTTTCAAATATTGGCCGCGGCTACGTCTCAGATGGTCCATCCGTTTGAGTACAATTTTAGATGGCTCGCATTTCGACTGGTAACGCCTTGATGGACGCCATTGACGGTTACGTTCTCACCGCCATCATTTTTGAAGAAATATGGATCGATGATTCCACCGACCTACAAATCAGACCAAACCGTTGTTTTTTCGGGATGATGGTAAGCAGCTTTTGAATCTCTTCAGGTTGCTCTTCGTCCCAAATGTGGCAATTTTGCTAGTTTGCCTACCCATTGAGTCAGGAATGGGTATCATCGCTGAACAAAATTTGGCTTGGAATTTTTCAAGAGCCCATAAGGCGATGCGATGACGCTTGGGAAGGTCAAGCGGTTTCGGTTCTTGTACAAGCTGTATCTAGATGTAAAATGCGCCAAGTCGTTCCATAAGTCAGTCCGAGCTGCTGCGAACGGCAAAGAATCGACTCTTCACGGATGTTATAGACTTCTATAAATGTCTCTTATGCAAATTATAAGATAATAGTAACCCAACTTAGAAAACTCAACCCGAAATAAATACCAAGCTTCTGCCATCGTCGGCTTCTCCAATCCATCTTAATCGTGGTTTTTCTTTCGAAGATTTGCTGTTAGGTTTTTTCTTTTTCGAAAAGCGTCCATGATTCTGATCCTTATTACAATACTGATCGAATACTGGCTCTATGCTATCACATTGTCATTGCTACATTGCCTATCGTGTAACTTTGATTTAACAATTCCATCAGGGACACTTATCGCTACTGAGTTCGATGTCCAAGGAAGTAAAGACTTTTACAATTTCAAATTCGTATTGATCTATTCTCACTTATGCTGATTTGTTTTCCTGGAAATCATATATAATATGTATCTCGATTTATCGTCATTGATTTTGGCCCAATTAGGTCAGCTGCCATTTCAATATTAGCGAAAGCTTTGAATAGGCCAAAGATGTTTTTGATGACAATGGTTTTATTTAACATGTGTCAATCAAATTTGAGCTCCTAGCATATCTCCATGGACTGTTTGAGCGAAAAAAATAGTCTACTGTTGAACCTCCGGGTCTACAACCGCATTGATATTCAGGGAGGACGTTTTCTGCATGATTTATGGGTTCACTGTTTACCATCCTCGCAAATATGTTGTATATCGTGCTAAGAAGAAAAATTCCGTGGATATCCATAACAAGTCAGTTCCCTAACAGTAGTTTCGGATGAGGTAGGATTTATTGAATATAATTATGTTGCCCGAGAGTAAGACTACTTCGGCAAATCAGAAAAATGACAGTGTTCTTACTACCGTCAGCGTGTTCCGATCCTCGTTTTATGAATCATGTTCCAGAACTATTATGCCATGATTACATGGTCCCGCTTACCATATCTTTTAATCAACTTTTGAACCAACACTTTTGTAAAATGATGCATTTTCATTATTCCGCATAACTATTTACCAATTGTTTTTCAAAATCTTACTTCCAGATATATCAAGTCTTCTTTGTCATGCTTAAGTCGGCAAACTCACCGAGACCCGCCTCTTGGGTATTGGAGAAATCGCTGGACGGTTTCACTTACGAACCTTGGCAGTATTTTGGACTCAGCGACGCAGATTGTCAGCGACGTTACGGTTTGGCTGGACAAAATGGCAAATATGTTTTCGAAAATGATACCGAAGTCATATGCACGACACAATTCTCAAAAGCGCTACCACTCGAAAACGGTGAATTACATGTTTCGCTGCTGAAAAACCGCCCCGGTGCTATGGATCAAAGCGAAGAACTAATGAACTTCATAACAGCGCGTTACATACGCATACGTTTGCAGGGTATGCACACAACAGCGAACTTGGATAACAGCGTCGATTGGCTGCTGGATGCGCAATCGCTGGAGAAACGCTCTTTCTACTCACTTAAACAGATACGCGTAAGTGCGCGCCTCGATTGCCACGGTCATGCTGATAAGACTATTGAGTTGGCGGAGAAGCGCGCCGATGAGTTGGAGTATGCGCAACTCGCATCCACGCTGCAATGTGTCTGTCAGCATAATACCTGCGGCGCCGATTGCGGCGAATGCTGTGCGCTCTATCAGGACAAACCATTTCGCAACGGCACCGCGCGTGAGCCAAACGAATGCGCGCTGTGCCAGTGTAACGGACATGCGGAGTCTTGCATCTATGATGCATTTCTGGACCGCGGCATCTGTCAGCAGTGTCAAAACAACACCGCCGGCAATGAGTGTGAGTTTTGTGTAAACGGCCACTATCGCGCCATAAATGAAACGCTTGCGACGCCCTGCCTGCGCTGCGAATGTGATGGACGCGGCGCTGCAGGCACCTGTGATCCCGTGAGTGGTCAATGCCACTGCCGCGAGGGCTTTCAGGGTGTGCGTTGTGACGAATGCGCTAGTGGTTATTATGGGGACGAGTGTCGTCGCTGTGAGTGTGATGTGCGCGGCACCATACCGGACACAGAATGTGCGGGTGTGTGTAAATGTAAGGCACATGTGACCGGCGATAGCTGTGCTGATTGCTTACCAGGCTATTATGATCTTAGCGCCGAGCATCCAGATGGCTGTGCGCCCTGCTGGTGTTCGGGTGTGGGCTTGTCATGCAGTAGCGCTGTGCTGCAAACGCTCGCCTTCGAGACGCTGAACGATTGGAAGGTAACGGACATGACGCGCTCACAAGTAGTCGCTGCCACTGTGGATCACGATACAAATTATCTAGTTTATAGTATGGACGATCTGAATGATGTGGAAGCTATTTATTGGCAAGCGCCACAAGGTTATCTCGGTAATCGCCTCACCAGCTATGGCTCGCGTCTCACCATACAAATTAACTGGGTTACCATACGTGGCGATACTTCTGGCAAACCTACCGCTGGACCCGATATCATACTTTTCGGACGCAACGGTCTTAAAATTGCTCACGGTGACACCACATATACGCATGGCTCAGCGGCTACCATTAACATTACGCTCGAAGAGTCGGGTTGGTATCACGTGCCGCCAGCTGTGCGCGATATTAAGACGCGCCTGAGACGTACTGAATATCACGGATCGGCGGTAACGCACGCTCAAATGCTCTCAGTTCTTTCGGCGCTGGATGCTTTACTGGTGCGCGGCACTTTTCACACAGATCAGGTTGAAACCTCGTTGGAACGCGTAATTATTTACTCCGGTGGCACAGAGTTAGGCGCCGCGAAGGCCAGCACGCGCGTTGAAGAATGCGTTTGTCCCATCGGCTATGCAGGCCTTTCCTGTGAGAGCTGCGATTTTGGCTTCATACGGATCTGGGAGAACGCAACTGATCATCAGCTGGTAGCCAAGTGTATACCTTGCCCGTGCAATGGCCACTCGAACTCATGTGACTTGCAGAGCGGCGGCTGTGGCAACTGCATGCACAACACCTATGGCGAGCGGTGAGTAAATAATTGGAATTTCATTAAATTTTATTTATTTTTGTTAGGGAAAAAGAATTTGTGTTACTCTTGCCAATTCTTAGATATTTTTAAGTATTATTATTCACTGGGCTCTATTACCTGGTCACCTTAAACTATCCACTCCACCACTAGGTGTATGTCTCTACTAAAACACAAATATTTCACCACACTCACCACAATGGCATTAACGCACACTCTTTTCTCTCATTCGACCAGTTGTGAGCGTTGTAAAGTGGGCTTTTACGGCAATCCGCTGCAAGGCACCGAACACGACTGCAAACGCTGCGCTTGCCCTCTACTGGCGGATAGCAACAACTTTTCGCCCAGTTGTCAGTTGAAAACATATAGCATCATGGACTTGAACCCGATATACGGTGTTGTGGAGAACTCCGAATACATTTGCACGCAGTGTCCGCCCGGCTACACTGGTGACCACTGCGAGATGTGCGACGACGGCTACTATGGCAATCCAACGGAGTTGGGCTCACAGTGCCGGCCATGCGATTGCAATGGTGGACCATGTGATGTCTTCACCGGGCAGTGCATCATATGCGAGTGAGTAGAAAGCGAGAAAATATAAAAATCCATTACTCTAATTTTATGTTCCTTACCCAACCCTTAGCGGCAACACGGAGGGCTGGCGTTGTGAGCGCTGCAAGCTTGGTTACTGGGGTGATCCCTCGGCGGGTTGTGAGCCATGCGATTGCTATATTGACGGCTCGGATAGTGATTATTGTGACAGCACGAATGGTCAGTGTTTGTGTAAACCGCGTTTCGCCGGTCAAAAGTGTGACGAATGTGACGCGGGTTTCGCGAATGTCGATTTGAAGTGTTTACCGTGTAATTGTAATCCATTCGGCGCGGAGGATATAGACTTTTGTGATCCTGATAGTGGTCAGTGTCAGTGTAAACCTGGTGTGACTGGACTAAAATGTGATGAATGCGCCGAGGGACATTTTGGACTGAAGGAGGAATCCGATGGATGTGAGGGTGAGTGATCAGTTTTATCCTTTACTTATGTATATCCTTTACTTATATTTAATTTTAGATAAACGAGATTAATAGAGGTGTATAATTTGATAATGCATAAAATATTCAGTATTGCTCTTTATTCAAACTTCTGTATTTATTCGATTTAAAACATTGTATGAGTTTTATACTCAAGGGTATTTTGATGGGTTCGATTTGGACTTCTTGTTTATAATTATATTTTCTACAAATTGTGGCTCTTCTCTGCACTAGATTTACATATACCTATACATAAACCGACTCTAAGCTACATATACCCAGTTCATATTTTATTCCATGACTTTGATTAGAGAGGTCCCAGTATATGACCTTTCTTTATCTAGCAAGAGAAAAGTATTAAATTCTTTTTCCGCAGTATACTCCATATTTAATGTGGAGGCCTAGCCTAGCCTGTGGGAGCATACATTAGTTACGGAAGTCGTTATGATACTTTGGTAAACTGGAAGTCTCGGCATTCTCGAAGCAACTTAATTTTATTCTTAATCAGCTTATTCAGTATATCAAATTAATTTATTCAAGATGACAAATTTTTGTGATAACAAAACAAGCACCGCTCTAAGTCTTGCCAAATCAGGTATTTTTTTTGCGAAACTTATAACTAGTAAAATCAGACTGTGACTGGATAAACATACGTAAAGCCGACTAGTATATAAACGAGCTTATATTAACTCGTTTAGAAGGAGAGTTTGGTCTTCTGCTTGTTCGGCTAGGAGCTGCGTTGGCTTCTTCCAGTTCATTACTGGATGGTAGGATCTCGAACCAGCCCAACAAGCATTGGTCAGCTACTAGCAGCTGTGCAGCCGCAAGATCCTTCTGGGCCACGGTAAATACTAAAGGTATAGTGAGCTACTCGCTCTCATCAAAGTCCGCTTTTAAATAGTTGTAGGAGTTTTAATTGGACTCTGTCCGATCGGGATTCATGAGGTCAAACAACCCGACGGTAATCGTAAGTGGTCTAGTGAGCTCTTCGCTGTCAGCAAAGTTCAGCTTTAAATGATTGAATGAGTTCTTATTGGACACTGTCCGTTCGGGATTCATAAAGTTAAACATTTTGGCGGATGACAGTTACATCGGAAGCTTGGAAGAAGAGGAGATAGAATAATCTAAACATTACTTCACAAATGTTCCACTTTTGGCAATTCAGGGCAAAAATAAATCGGGTCTGACATTTTTAGAGATCCAGATGAAATAGCGGAGGTAGCAATAAGCAGTTTTGTGATAGGTCCAAGGCGCATTATCGAAAGCAGATATTCAATAATCTCAGTTTTTCATTTGCCTTCAAAAAGCACTAAATAGTATGTCCTCACTATGCTGAAGCATTAACCATATAACCTTACCTATCTTGACCACTTGGTCTCATTTTCTTCACGAAGTATTTCTAATGAGTAGTTATTTTAACGAGAAATTTTCCTGGGAATATCAAATATTTTTTAGTTTGTGAGTTTGGACTTTGGCTCTTATGTTTCAGTTTTAGCTACATATTCTGGATTTTCCAATGAAGTACGAACTCGTTGACTTGAGGTCAAATGGATTTCATTTACATGTATATTACGGGGAACTATGACAAGGAATTGAGAGAGTAAGAAGCTGTTTCATTTGTGAATTTCAGATTTTCAAATAGATTTTCCATAAAAGTTCAGCTCTGCAACAAAACTTTTGGAACTTACTTAATTGTCTGAAATCTGATTTCAGAGCTCAGAACGCCCGATCCCTCGGTACTCTCCCTTAAACCGTTAACTGTAATGCATACTTTTCGCTCCAACAACAACTAAAAACACTTGTGATTCTTGCCAAGCATGCATCAAAGTAAATCCATCAACTTTTCTTTTCGTATACGACACAGTGATCACTTAAAAATCTCATATCTTTATTAAAAGCTCTTTAATAAAACATTTACGACACGCACACGCACGCGCACACACACTTGCATGCAAACATATTATAGTTTAAATCATATACTTTAAAGTATCAACCTACTCACCTCTTCAAAACGCAACTTCATGAGTATTGCACATGCCACATTTTAAAGTACTTGCAACAACAACAAATGGCATGCATATAGTATATGCAATTGCGTTGCACGAGTGAAATATAACATGAATTGTTTGATGGAACATTTTGTGGCACGTCTGCTGCTGCACTCGTGCCGCGCGCACTATAATAACAACAACGATAGCAATAAGAAGAACTCTCACCGCTGGATGCGTGAGCGAACGCGTGATTGCTTGCATTCAATGCATGCAATTAAGCTTAAGTGTTTTTCGAAAATGCAATGATGCATGAGTACTTGCGTACCAAATATATTTACATACATAAGGTACAAGCACACATACATATCTAGTTTGTATAGGTGAAGAGCTGTAAAGCCACAAAATATTTATACCCTGAACGGGGTGTATTAGGTTGAGATATCGATATGAAATTTAGCACACCTGCTTTTCTCTCCAAGATGCCACTCATTGGTTGGAATCGCCGATATCGGACTATTATAGCATATAGCTGCCTTACAAACTGATTAATCAAAATCGAGTTCCTGTATGGAAAACTTTTTTATTTGATAAGATATCTTCACGAAATTTGGCACAAGTTATTCTTCAAAGCAACGCTACAATATCTGAATATATTGTTTCGATCGGACTACTATAGCATATAGCTGCCATACAAACTGACCGTTCCAACTGCAGTCTTTGTAAGGAAAACTTTATTATTGGATTAGATATCCTCACACAATGTTGAGCAGATTATTGTCAAAGGCAACGCTACATTCTCTAAATATATTCTTCAGATCGGATCACTATAGCATATAGCTGCCATACAAACTGACCGTTCAAAATCAAGCTAAAGAGCTTTTTATATCCTTTTACGCTATAAAAAGTGCAGCTGTTAAGGGTATTATGGCTTTGGTGTAACTTTTTTTTTTTGCCTTTCTTCAATTTATCTTCTTATTTAACTGTTTCATGCACACACTCACTTGTTATAGTTGGTTTTTTCACCCACTGCGTATCTCATTTTCGGAAAATATGCTTGTATGTATGCATGTTTCTCGGTGAGATGAAAAGCAGATGAGCCGTCCATCGGCAGCAGCATTGAAGACATCACTGTCGACCTTAGGAAATAAAGCGAGCGATAAAGCAGGCGTGCGATACAAAAACAAGTGCAAGCAACTACACAAAACCATATACAGAGACATACATAACGGGTGATTTTTTTGAGGTTAGGATTTTCATGCAGTAGTATTTGACAGATCACGTGGGATGTCAGACATGGTGTCAAAGAGAAAGATGCTCAGTATGCTTTGACATTTCATCATGAATAGACTTACTAACGAGCAACGCTTGCAAATCATTGAATTTTATTACCAAAATCAGTGTTCGGTTCGAAATGTGTTTCGCGTCCGTGTCCGATGAGCGATGAGGCTCATTTCTGGTTGAATGGCTACGTAAATAAGCAAAATTGCCGCATTTGGGGTGAAGAGCAACCAGAAGCCGTTCAAGAACTGCCCATGCATCCCGAAAAATGCACTGTTTGGTGTGGTTTGTACGCTGGTGGAATCATTGGACCGTATTTTTTCAAAGATGCTGTTGGACGCAACGTTACGGTGAATGGCGATCGCTATCGTTCGATGCTAACAAACTTTTTGTTGCCAAAAATGGAAGAACTGAACTTGGTTGACATGTGGTTTCAACAAGATGGCGCTACATGCCACACAGCTCGCGATTCTATGGCCATTTTGAGGGAAAACTTCGGACAACAATTCATCTCAAGAAATGGACCCGTAAGTTGGCCACCAAGATCATGCGATTTAACGCCTTTAGACTATTTTTTGTGGGGCTACGTCAAGTCTAAAGTCTACAGAAATAAGCCAGCAACTATTCCAGCTTTGGAAGACAACATTTCCGAAGAAATTCGGGCTATTCCGGCCGAAATGCTCGAAAAAGTTGCCCAAAATTGGACTTTCCGAATGGACCACCTAAGACGCAGCCGCGGTCAACATTTAAATGAAATTATCTTCAAAAAGTAAATGTCATGAACCAATCTAACGTTTCAAATAAAGAACCGATGAGATTTTGCAAATTTTATGCGTTTTTTTTTTTAAAAAAGTTATCAAGCTCTTAAAAAATCACCCGTTATGTGTATGTATATGCCCCAAAAAGCACCAACGCCTTTCTACGTTTATTGCAGTACCTTCAAACATTCATAAAAATTCTTACCTCTCCAACAACCATAAGCACACTTAATATTTTTTTTTTGTTGTTGTTATTATAGTCAAATGCTGCTACGTGTTCCAATTGACCTGTTGCACCAGACGCATATTCATATTTGGTCGAGCAAGTAGCTATAAACATTTTTGTTTTCCTTTCTTTATAATTTTCTATGCTTCTTCTTTTTCGTCGAAACAAAAACAAAAAGTTCTACCGAATGTGCAGGCAAAGGTATGAGGGTAGTTTGATAAGTACGCTTGAGATTATGCTATACATAAGTATGAACATGAGTTAATAGCTGTAAAACTAATTGGCGTTAATTTGTTCATATAGTTTTTAGGAGATTAATAGTTACTTTTGACCCATGGTTTCCAGTGCATTATGATGGATCTATGTATATCAGTACAGCGGTAATTGAACTTTGCAAAATTCGGGAGATGTAAGTTTAAGTATCCCAGAAAGCTTCAAGAAGCTCTTTCTTGGACTTATTGACAGAAGCAGAGGATGGATTCTAGCATCTCAATCATGTCTGCTTCCCAGATTTATCTGCAAGTGTCATCGTGATGATTATCACTAGGCCAAGAACATTCCTGCAGTCCTTTCGAGACAGTATGAGTAAAAAGCATGCGTGTTTATCTTCCATTCCATTTTTAAGGCATTCCACCTCTTCTTGATCCGCCCCTTTGAGAAGTTTTATTGTAAATCGTTTTTAGCGAGTTCTTGTACTGGTTTGGCTATCAACTGATGGAACTTTTGAGAATTTCATCAGCTTTTACGTTTCCAGAAACATTACTGCGGTCGGGAACCTAACCTTTCTCGTCTCGTTGATATCAGATTTTTAGGAGCTCATCTATTTCGTTTCTATATTTCGGGTTAACAGACACTCCTACTCGTTCAATATAATAGGCACATAAACACAAAGGGAGATTATTTTGGACTCATCATACTAAGATCTCTTAGATACTTAAAAGCTTACTGTCAGCACTTCGTATTCAATTATACTCCACTAAGTGTAGCTATAGAGACTTTCAAATATGATTTCATTTATATGTTCCCATACTGACTGACTATGATATCGGTTTAAAATCGCATATATGGTATGGTTAGATGTTTTCACAACGTATACTCACACCTCTTCTCTTCACACTTCCACCTGTCTGTTATGCACTTTTGTTCCTACAAGTACCGTCAGAATGTAGCAACTTGCCTTTTTAGCCCTCTGTTGCAACTTTCACTGTTGCTTTAATTATTTTCCGTTTTCTTTTTGATCGACTCACTGTCGTGGCGAGTAGCGCTACTCTTGAATTCTTATTTTCATGATTGTAATTTAATTTTCTTTTTTCGTTTATTTACTTTTCTCATTTCGTATTCTTTCACTTGAATTTAAAAGCTTTTGAAGTGTCTTCAATGGGATTATTATGAAATTAATCAGGTTTATTAGAGCCAGAGCAATTTAAATGGGAAACAATTTGAACTCATTTTATTTGCTCAAACACTTAAATGGTTAAAACAAAGCACTCCAGGCCATAAGTGCATATTCTTTTGCCAAATATTCAAAGAGAAAAGGAAAATTTTTAAAAAAGGAGGGTAAATAGTTTTCATATATTTAATTGGTACTTTGAAAAACTACAAGTAGTTATTTGGTCTACTTAAAATATTTCATCGAGTTGTTTCAATATTTTTTCTTGATCTTCTTAGTTTTAATGGCAATGAAATTGTTTAAAAAATGATTTTATAACATAAAACGATCAGCACAGACAACAAAAAAGATAAAATAATACATTTATCTGTATCCAAAATTATGTAGTACTGATCGCTTTAAGATAAAATAATACATTTATCTGTATCCAAAATTATGTAGTACTGATCGCTTTAAGATTGTCAACCTCTGCGCGAGGAAGAGGGTACTATTTCCCTGCAACCAAAGGCGGAAATGCCTTTTTAATCAGTTCTCATCACAAAATACATTTTTTACAAGTTCAGTCAAAGCTTAAAATCTCACCTTGCGAACTCCATATGGTATGACTCAATGTGATTGGTAACACCGGAGATATACGACATCTATTAAGACTTATATATTATATATTTATATAGATACATTTATGCCATACAAACTACAAAAACTTCAAAAAATTAGTTCAAAAAATAAGTTAATCTACATAAAGGTTTAGAGCAAGAAATTATAGATGTATAGCCTTTTTAATTAATTTTTCAGTGAAGACAAGATCAAAATATAATGCTTTCGATCCATGATCGGTCTGTTTGAATTTCTAAAAATGGTCAGTCTAAAACGTCAGTCATATGAGAAATTAAACAGCAGATCTGACCACTTTGTAAAGGAAATAGTATGTGAGTTCGCAATAATATACTTAGAATATAAGAATTGGAGTTTAACCAAAAACACTATGCGACACTTGGAGCTCGAACAATCATTTTTAAGAGATGCTTGCTATACCACAATATTGGTGATAAGTTATCATATCATGTTTCATGCGTTGGGGATCAGGCTTTGTGGCTTTACGCAGTCAGTGTTGACTAAAGGGTAGATAAAAACAAATACCAAATTTTTGTATAGTGCATAGATTCCCTGGACCTGAGTTACCTTTTTCGATAAGTTTCCATTTTTCGAATACATTTCCTAATACCCTGTGAAAGTCAGTTTTTTCTTTAATATACTAACCAAAATCAACGCTATTATAGATAAATCGGAAAGATAAACGCAAGTCTTCAATTTATTTGAATATAGTTAAGATTATTCGGTCTACGATTCATTAGATCTAAGTTCATTCAGCTAAACCAGTCAAAAATGACAGCATACGAAATTGGTTCCAGGAAAGAACAAACAACATTTTCACGTAGTTTAATAAAAATCTATATTGTCGTCTTCAAAATAGATTCCTGAGCCAATATAGGCATACCAATGCTTAATCAAATTTTTCATACACTTGTTATCACCGTCAACTTCGTTAATTTTTGGAACGCCATTCGCTAGATTGTTAAACGGTGTATGACGTCGATATTCATTAATCCACGTCTCGCCAACTGAAATGATGTGTTTGATGAATGAAAGTTCCTGAGCAACGATGCAACAATATCCTTTTCGATTGCTACTAGACGTTGTTTTTGATTTGATTTTCATGTCTTTCAGTCGAGTCAAGAATTGACATGATTCAACCCAAAACATTAACCAAAATGTATTGAGTCAATCCATGAGAGATGTTGAGATCCTCCACTATCTCTCCGCTGCCAACACGACGATTTTAAAGCGCTGTTTTTTTTTACATTTTTCGATCTTACGATCATTAACAGAGGTGGTTGGATTACTCGAATGAGGCAAGTTTTCGATGACTTAACCACCTGCACTGAATGCTTTTGGACGCTCAAATACTTGTGTTCCTGATAAAGTACCTCTAAAATATTTCGGTTTTGTACTGTGATTTGAGCCTATTTCTTTATTGGCGTAGACATCGCTTACACGGTTATGGGCGAGTTTACAACAGCCAGTCGTTCTTCCTTTTCACTGTTTGGCGCCAATTGGAGATTCCAAGTGTAGCCAGGTCCTTCTCCACCAGGTCTAACGAAGTGGAGGTCTTCTTCTTCCTTCTATTCACCATAAAGCAGGATGGGGATGATAAGTGACTTGTAGAATTTGGTTTTTGTTCGTCCGGAGAGGACTTTACTTCAAGAAGACTTTAGAAGATTTTGATAAGCTAGGAAAAAAACTGTATCGATTACGTTTGTGCGCGTGGTGAAATGGATCAATCCGGGTCAAATTTGATCAGATACTATTTTATTATTTTCTGTTAAAATAAGCATATCTTCGAAGATAAAGTCTCTTCCACTATTTCGACGTCATTAAACAGCTGAAAATGTTAAAATTTATTTCAAAAAATTAAGATTTTTTTACCAAGATTTCAGTTTACATAAGTATTGTTAATACTTGTTCATGTAAAAAGTTGTAAACTAATGCTTCTGGTGTACTTAACAACTACTAAGAAGCGCTCACATTTATTGAATCATTTGGTGTGATGTCTGCAACAAACTCATAACATTGATAAGAAATTTTTGAGGAATGAAACATTTGAAGATTTGAAACTAATTTACTATAAAAACTGTACACAAAACCCAATTGCTTTCGAGTCACTTAAAAGCGCACAACACCGTATTCTATATACACGAGCATAAATGCGCATAAACACACTTGACATCGTCATAAGCAAATTTTCTGTGAATATGAACAACTGTGCGCCAACAAAGCCTAGCCATGTCGAGTTAACAGACAACTTACTGTTGCTGCCACTGCCACAGTTGTGTTGCCTCCTGTGGCACCTTGGCTATGCGCCATTGTTATTTTATTATTACTATTGTTATTATGCACTAAAGCATAATGCCACCTTAAACACACATTTCGAGTATATATGTGCACAGGTGACATTGTTACTCGACGATTTGACCAGCACATAGACCCACAAGCAACTAATTTTATTGCCGCAGGCGCCCGCTCACTGCCATTTTGCTTGCAATATTTCCATGTAAAACGGTTTGGTCAGTAGCACTTTTGCAACTTGGCTCCCTGATTGAGCAGCATTAATGGGCTAAGCAAAGGCTGTCAAATTGCTATTCGGTAGCTTAGGCTTTTGTGGATTTGTAAAGACTTTTTATTGAGGTTATGGTCGGTTAAAATCGTTGTATAGTCACTTAAAAACGCTTGGTATTCGTAGGAGAATCATAAATGCCTTTCTGTTGAATTTTCGGAAATCTTTTGAGTTTTTGAGCATGTAATTGACTGGGTAGGAGTGCATATTTCTCAGAACCTATTTTAAAAAGTTAATGACGGAAGTTGTTACAAATTGAGCTGCATTAAGCAATAGTAATTTGAAGTGTCGAACAAATAACTTTGAGTCATTTGCTTTGTAGTGATTGCAGTTTGAAGTACTTTAATGTTGCATAAAGTCAAATTTAAGGTTTAAGGTGCTCTTTGGGAACTCGGGGTTTAAGTTGACACATTCTACACCATCAAACCATAGTACCCTTCTCAGATGCATTTCCTATCGCATATAAGGTTACAAAAAGCTCTTTTTCTTAATTTTATTCGGTTTATTCTGATCTGAACAATATATTGGTATATTATATCGTTGTCTCAGACAATAAGCCATGCCAAATTTCATGAAGATATCTCCTCAAATAAAGAAGTTTTCCATACAAGCACTTGATTCCGATCGTTTAGTTTGTAGGGCAGCTATATCCTATAGTGGTCCGAAGTCGCCGGTTTCGACAAATGAACAACTTCTTAGGGGGAAAAAATGTGTGTGCAAAATTTCAGATCGATATCTCAAAAACTGAGGGACGTGTTTGCCTATATACAGGCAGGCGAAAGGACATGGCTAAATTGGCCCGGCTAGCTAAGCTTATCTTTAAATGTATGTAGTTTACAGGGTTTCAACGGTTTCTTCTGGGTTTTGCAAAATTTATGATATACTTAATATAGCCGATTCTTGATATAAAAAAAATACGATTTCAGATGCACGATTGCTTTGATAATTTTCCGAAATTGTAAAATCGAGTAACGCTAACAATTTTTTTTTGGAAGGAAAAGTAAAAAAGTATCGGTTTATAGGTATCTGGAAATCATCTCTAGATTTACTATATATTTCTGGAAGATTTGAAATTTTTATTTTATATTTTGTTATTATATTTTTTAGTTATGAGTATAAAGCTCCCTTCAAATGGTTTTATTCATCAACATAGCTTAGCAACATTGTTGCGCAATATATCCATATACTTAAAAATCTTCGAAAAACAAAAACATAATTCCTTTGCACAGTATTTCATCATCCATTACAAAACCAAATACATTCAAGTAACACTTAACACCCGCAACATTGTTGCGCAACATACACAAAACAAAGTGGCATCGTTCAACCAAGCAGTCTTAGGCACAAAGTACCAGCAACTTGGTCACTCGCCTCGAATTACTCACCTAGAATAGTTCGTTGTGATAAAAAAATACTTTCAAAAGAGACAACAAAGAATTGTGGCTTCAAATACATACAACTTACAGACAGATAGGCAACAAACATACACGTACCGGCAGGCAGGCAGACAGTCACACCGGTGTAGGAAGATTTATGTGAGCATATAGAGTGACTTGTTGCTACACATTCTCTACATTGCTTTGTCCATAATGGCATTGCCAGCATTTTTTTGCCGTTTTGTCACAGCGACAATGTCCTCTGTGTGCAACCAAAGAACCAAAGTGACTTTCTATTCCATTGTCTATCAAATGAAAAGATCTACTATCAACACTTAACGAGTTGTACTAGGGTGGGTTGGAAAACTAATAGGAAGTGGGGGAAATTTTTAAATATTTTTTTTTTAAGAATATTGAAAAAAATTAAGAAAATGATGTGAAAATTAGAAAAAAAAACTTAAATCGCATATAAACTATTAAAAGAAAATTTAATAAAAAATATTTCGAGCAAAAAACATCAAAAAATATGTTTAATATTATATAATAAATAAATAGATACAAGAAAATATATTTAAAATTAAAAAAAAAAATAACAAATTTATTTAAAAAGTTTCAGAGTTTGAAAAAATAATTTATGTATATAAAAAAAAATTAATTTTTTTGATCTATTTAAAAATATATTTGAGTAAAAAACTATATTCCACGTATTTAACTTCTTCTTAAGAAAAAAGTTAAAAAAAAAAATAATAAACTTATATAAAAAGTTAAAAAATGAACAAAAAATTATTTGGAAATTGATATAAAAAATTTTAGTTATATTTTCAAAAAAAAAAAAAGTAAAAACTAATATTCTACATACTAAAAAATTACTACGAAAAAAGTTAAAAAAAGTATAAATTTATACAAAAAGTTTGAAATTTTGAAAAAATAGTTTTATAAATTTTTTATAAAAAAAGAACATTTTTTTGTTTTATATAAAAAAAATTACAGTTAAAACTAATATTTCGCATACTAAAAAATTATTAAGAAAAAAATATTTTAAAAAATGTGTGAACAATTCAAAATTTAGAAATTTTTCAAAAAAAAAAAATAATAAATTTCGAGTTTTTTCTCAAAACAAAAAGAAAAAATTTATTTCGTTTTAATTCCAAATGAGTGCATTGTTGGATGAAAAAATAGATCATTAAAAATTTAAAATTTGTAGTTAAAAAAAATAATTTTTTAGTTTTTTTAAAACTAACCTAGTTGGTTCAAAAAATTTAAATTTTTATAATAAAAAATTCTAATTAAAAAAAATTCTAATTATATAAAAAATTTTAATTTTTTAAAAATAAAAATTTAAAAAACTTTATTTTTTAAAAATATTTTTTTTTTTAATAAATGTTTTTTTTATTTTTAATTAAAAAAAATGTTAATTTACCATCTATCTCTTCTTTTTACATTTTACATTTTCTACTTTTATTATTTCATTTTTGCTATGTACTTCCTTCCTTTTTTTGTATATTTTTTTGCTTTTTTGTTTATCTTTTTCGCTGCGGCATGCATTGTGTGGGTGTTGATTATTATTGTTATTGCCATGGCCTAGTGGCTTCCGTTTGTTGCATCAACCAGCAGCTCGCTGGCACAGTGGTTCAACAGAATGGCCAACCCACAACAATCGGCGCCGCAATACAGTAGCTATTCGGGTTGTCATTCTCATTGTCACGGTTGCATTGCTTTCTTAACAGATAAGATATCTGCTGTGGTAGCGGCAGCAGCTTGTGTGATTGCAAGAAAAAATTCAGTTATTTTTTTCAATATTACTTCGACACAGGAATTTAGAGGTGATGGGATAAAAAATGTCAGGGAAAATTTTGATTCAAAGCTAAATATTTAAGTGTGTTGTTTGCTTATGTATATGGCGTAAAGGGGGTTAGGAAATTTTGTTATTCCTCTATTTGCAAATACTGTATCAATCACTATTTCTATAACTCACAGCTCCTTATTGTCCTTCAACCTTCTATGGTAGCTTTACAAAACCATTAAGCGGATCTTATTCTCAATATTTATTCTTTTATCAATAATGAATTATGTTGATTTTATTGTGTCAATAAATCCATACGAATGTTGCCATCGACCGCTATATATATTTCATCTGAGAACTGGTCAAGTCAATGGCCATCACTGTGGTTACCCTCTTTGATTGATAATAGTTTTGAATTCTTTTTTAGAATAATCTTTGATACATCTTTTCCTAATATTCGATTGTACTAGACTTCCTATGCCGAAATTCAATGGCTGTTAGCAAAGTTTTTACTATATTTTATGAGTTAGAGAAACGAATATTAAATACTCTCGTTATCATGTGTACTTTTGGCTGCGGAAAACACATACTGAAAAGAGAGGAGTTAACAAAAACTTTCCTATCTTTATGACCCTATCGATTTTTTACTTTAACGTTAATAACAATTATTTCCTGCTTGAAATTGTGACCATTCTAAATCGTTTTCCTAGGAGGGTTTAAGAACATTTCAATGTCTATTAATTAACCCCACTTGGATGTTAACCATTCGCAAACAAAAATTCCTCAGTGCTTTGGGTTTTTCAAACAAAGATTCATACAACATACTTCTGATCAAAATTACCCGTTTTACGGTTTACTTCGGAGTAAAAATACTCAAGAAATGATTTCTGAAAAATTTTGATGAATATAAATTTCAGTGCCATTCACTTTTCCCCAAGCTCGGCACTAAACGTCATTTTACATTTACTGCCAACAAACTTGATCGGAAAGCAACTGACAAAAATTCAGCTTTTAAACTGAGGGTATCTTCCTTATTAGTGGACTGTTATAAGGAGATTTTAAGATAGATACTCAGTAAGTTCCCGTTTCTTCTTCTTTTTTCGAAATCATGTAGGATTGAACCCAACTCGGTTAACAATATTACTTTCTGAGGAGAACAGAAATACAAGGATAAACAGCTTTACGGTTGGATACAAATTAGATAATCGAGTGGGAGGTGATGTATTTTCAGCAAAAGAAATTCAAAAAGAAAGAATTTTTGTTCCGACAGAGAACCGCTATTTTCATTAAAATAGATAAAAGTGTACTCACAACAAACAAAAAATTACACAGATAGCCAAGCGGCTTTAAAATCACTAAAATCTCTGAGAGTTTCATCAAAGACAAGATTGTAGTGGATCTAAGATCTTATTAAACCTTCAATGGATTCCAGGACATACTGATATCCGTGGTAACTGTGAAGCAGATGAAACAGCCAGAACAGGTGCTGCCCTACAATTAGGCTCCAAAAAAGAAAGAATTTATATGCTTTTGTCTGCCTTTAAGAGAAAGAAGGCTACTTGTGGATATTTAAAGATAAATTTATAGTAAAAATAGTTGAGTAAGGGTAAAGTCAAATTTAGAATAAGTTATTATATTAAATCCTATAATTCCCAGACACATTGAGCCTGTCAAGGTAGCCGTATAACTTTACTAGGACTTTTGTGTAAATTTTTAGATCTTTAAAGTTCTCATTTCTGCATTCGTCTAAAATTCATTTGAGACTTAAATTTTTCTCCAAAAATCTGCGCTTCTAAAAAAATCTTATATCATTAAGCGACTTTATTACGTGCGGTTAAAATAACACTAACTCTTTCATATCTTAGTGGCGAGTGCGTTGTAAATCATAAATATTTTCAGTCAAAGCTGACAGTTGGCCCAATTAAAACGCGCCAGCAAACAACTAGTGCAACATTGTTACAAAATCTTCATGACAAGCAATAACCGAGCGTGTTGACAGCAAATATAAAGTTTTATAAATAGGTGTGCGGCTGGAAATATATGTTTTTGCAGTTACATATATAGCTACATGTACATATATATATTTTTACATATGGTATGTATATGGTATATACGCATATGTCTTTATGTAGACACTAATATCTTCGTATTCATACATACCTTCAGTAACCGAAAAAGCAAGAAAAGGCGCAAAAATAGTAAAACAAACCTATGTCAGCCCACTTGAAAAGCATGAAGAAGCTGCAACGGCCGCACTGGTGCTAGATTTCAACATGCCACTTACGTAGAAACAGTGCGAAGAATCGCCGAAAAGTATCGCATTACTAATAAATTTTACGCAAAGCTGCATTTGAGCAGCGGCAGCACAAAATAGAGAAAAACACTCAGAAGAAGTTGTGGAAAATGCGCGCCATATGCAAGCAGCAACAATTTGAATGTCAAACAGCAAGCGCGAGAGCTGCGCGCATGCGTGTCAAGAGGCGGCAACACTCAGTGCTTGGCGAGCAACACACATGACTACTTTTTTATGTATATTATATACAGACACATGCGCTTATGAACTCACATGCAGTGGCGGTTGTAAACACCAGCAAATGTGCCCGCAGCATCTCGCCAAGCATGTCAACATGTTGCCGGTTTCATGTTTTGTTGCTTTGTGTTGCTAGCGCTAACGCGGCTCATTACAGCCATTGCACAAACACATGCACACAGACAAACATTTGTAGCGTGGAAATCATTGCTGCAACAACATAATGTAGTTGTTGTTGTTGGCGTACAGCTGCGTGATCTACGATGACATTTTGCGGCATCACGCAGACGCAATAAATTCGCGCTGTTGTCATCGCTTGTTTGCTTATTTGTTGCTTGGCATTTGTTGTTGTTGTTGTTGTTTTTCCAAATAAAACTTTTCCCGCTGACTTTTCAAATGTTGTTTGTGGTTTTTGTTTTTGCGCGCAATATTACACATTTTTTCGCTGTCACGCTGTCTGTCTGTCTGTTTATCTGCCGCTGTGAGCACAACTTGTTGGCAGCCACTTCCTTTTACGCTTAAGGTGACAAATTTTTACATGGCACACCGTGTTGCGCGCTGCGCGTTTTTCTGCACGGCGCATGCGTCACGCGTCCGCTTGTCTGGCGCAGCTGTGCGCCACAACAACAGCAACAGCGCTGATGGCAATGCGGTTGACATAATTTAAAATGTGAGCGCGCGCGCTGCCAGCAACGAATTTTCATTTATAAATATGTTTTTTATAACAAATATTTTTTATAAATATGTATTTTTTATAAAAAAAATATATTTTTTTTGTCAAATATTTGTGTCGCTCTGCCACTCAGCGCTTTGTCATGCGGTTGCGACCTGAGCGATACGCTGACACTTATGACAGCGTTTGACAACGAATTGCACATATAGTGTCAACGCCAGCTGGCGCCACTGCTGCTGTTGTCGCATTTATCCATCTTTCGCGCGCGCGCGCTATTTATGACAGTAAAATGTTAGCTGCCGCGCGTTGCTGACGCTGTCGCGCGTTGCTGACGTTGCTGCGCAGACAGTGCGCGCGCCTGTGTTGACAAATGTAGTACGCGCCATGCACGCGGCACCTTAACCCCGCGCATATGCTTGCGCGCTATCGACGCGGCGGCGCAGCATAATTTCCATCAATAAAATCTAATTTTATGCCCATAATTTATCGGCTTGCAATAAATTTGTTGCAAGCGAGCGAGCCTATCAGTGACTTTCAAAACTTTCAATTTGACTAGCGGACGCACTGCTACGATGTAGCGACTGATGGGGCGTATGCAACATGTTGTAGCAATGACACTTTCGATTAGAAATCAAGTAATTATCGGCGCGCTTTTTCACTCAATTTTCTACGTATGTGTGAGCGTGCGTGTTTTTACTTGATTTGCATTTTCCTGTGTTTCGCATAGCCTCCGCGACGCGGGGCGTTCTCGTATTGACGACTCACGCGTAATTTATGGCTTACACAGCAGCCGCAGAGCAAGGTACGTGGAGTTTTGGCTTGTCACTTAACGCGCGCGTTCTCGGAAAATCTTCTCCTGTTGTTTGTATGTATGTGTGCGTGTCAAGTCCTTGTAGACGCCTCGCTTTCATATTAATTGCAACAAAATGTTCTGCAACCGAGTGCAAAGCGCTGTTCGCCACAACTTTGCTAAACTTGCAACATGTCCTTGCAAGTTGTTTTTGTCTTTCGTAGACTTCCTTTGCTTGCATTAAAATGTAATTTAAGCGTGCAGCTGTGAAATTTATTGTGTTGCCAATAATTGCCGTTGGTGTTTTAGGTATTTTTCAGGTGTGGTGAGAAGGAAAGTTGTTTAAGAGAGTGCGAAAACTTCTCGAGGCATTTGTAATGACCTTACAAGATTTTCTCTAAGCCTGCATTTTTGTTAGCGTCACAAAAAATTTTGTCTTCTATTTTTATTCATCTCATATGAACCAAAATTCCTTCTCCTCTCCACTTTCAAGTCTATCTCATTTTATTTTATACCGACTCATAAATTATTTAATTATCATAATTAAGTAAACAATCTAAAAACATCTTTCAACAACTGTTTTCACTTGCTATCCGACAATTTGAAATCATTAGCCCACTATTGTTTGTCCAAACAATACAATGCAATCGTATATTTACAAGCTAATCAGTGCAAAGCAATTCATCGCTGAAAGAACGACAAAAGTGAAAACGCACAGCAGCAGCAACCGATAATCAAACCGGTGCACGCACTCACATCTTCGTTTTCGTGGGCGCAATTAAAATTTGTAACACCGTTAAAACTCGTCAACGACGGCGCTACGCACGCCCACTTACGAAATTAACATAAATACCCGAGATAAATCGGTTAGTCGCAGCAGCCAAACGAGCTTGTTTATATGCAGCGGCAGTAAATACTTTTGTTGCTGTTGTTGTTGTTTGTTTTTTTTATTGAAAAATGCATTCATAAAATGAAAAGTGGTGCGTTGGATTCATTCATCCAATTTGTTTTGGTTAATTTATTTCAGTCAAGTCGTTACCGGAGTCTGCAAACATTCGACAATTTTTTTATTTTCGAGATTACATATGTTAATGTTTGGAAATTAAATACTTTTTCATGCTTGAAATTTTATAATGATGTATTTATTGAACAAGAGAAACTGAAATGACATTTCTGTTATATTCTTAATATCCTAACATATAATAAAATAGAGGAGCTCACATATAATATAAAATAGTACATATCGTCAAATGCAATACAGGGAATCATAAAAAATCGAAATTTTGTTTTTTTTTCCCTTATGATTCACTACATCATAATATCTATGTAATATTGTAAAATTTCAAGGTTTAGCTCTCAGATATAACCAATATATAACCATTTTATAATCAAAACTGAAATTTTGTTTCAATATGAGTGAATGGTAACCAATATATAACCATTTTATAACCAAAACTGAAATTTTATTTTATCCTTTTTTCTTCACTTGCAAACTTATGAAAAGTGTTGTTATGTTATTTTGCATTTTATGTGGGGATATGTATGCTATACTGACAATAGTTAGTTCCCGCCTTATATCTAATGATGATTTTTAACCTGTTTTACGATCATATAGTGTTATGCACTCTACCTCAAAAAATACTATTTTACAAACAGGTCCCTCTTGTGATATTTTTTTTTTTAACTTTTTCTACCCAGGTCCCTTATATGACGTTGTTTTTTTTTACTTTCCATCATCGTTACTCTGCCTTCTGCTTAACCAAATTTCAAACTAATAATGTCAACATTCAACCTAGAGCCCATATTTGTTTCCTGTCTCGAAATTACTGAAAAAATCCATTCTGTTCATTCCATGGCGCAAATGACCATAAATCTTCCGCAAAACCTTTCTCTCGAAAATTTGGTACGCTGGCTTATCAGATGATGTCATCGTCCATGTTTCTGCAACATATAGTAGGACAGGGCTGATGAGTGAATTGTTGAATTTAGTCTTAGTTTGTCTCCTTTACTTTACTTCTCAATTGCCTACTCTGTTGGCATGAGTTATACTGTGTCGGATATCGAAGGTGACATTGTTGTTGGTGTTAATGCTGGTTCCAAGATAAACAAAATTATGTACGACTTCAAAGTTCTGACTGTCCACATTGATGTGGGAGCCAAATTGCGAGTGAGACGACTGATTGAATTGATTGAGAGGAGATATTTCGTTGGCATAGGTACTTCCTGATATTAACGAAGCTTATGGTATTGCTCAACATCAGTTTCCACAGCCGTATTAGTTTTGCGGGAATACCAAATTCAAGCTTAGCGGAATAAAGGTAACAACTGTCGTCGTATATCTCAATCCAAAAAGCAGTTTTAAAAGAGGTGGTGTGTGTCTTTCACTTATATGCGATGTTGAGGAGGCTTAACCCAGGGAAGTAGGATAAGAAAAATAGTATTCAAGAGGAGATCCTGCGGAAGGTCTGTTTTAGTAAGTAGAATTTAAGATAGAACTTTAGAGTTTACGATAGAACTCGATTTTGAACTCACATTGGATTTTTTAAAAAGACTATCTACAGCATTGATTTATATTTATTTAATTTTTTTTTTTTCAAGATAAAAAACAATGTTTCAAAAGTTGCATTTTTTAAACAAATAATTGATTCAATTGAAGATCATTTTTGAAAGCCATTTCCATATTCTAAATCTCTTGAATAAACCGGCGTTTACTTTTACACAATAATTGAGCAATTCAACAAATTCAAATTTAATAAGGTGATTTAGGGCTTAAGAAACTCCAGATATTTTTGAAAAACAAAAATAACTGGTATTGGAGACAGATATTTCCGAGCACTGTTTAATGCTAAACGCTGAAATTTTCAATAAACTCGTTGTTATGGTACAATGTATTTATAAGGCTATCACACGTGTAACTTTGTACTCACACTAAGATGTCAAAATAAGCTTTCATTGTACCAAAACCTGCAGTTTAATTCTACGATTTGATGTTTAGAAAACTCTAGAGTTTATTATGAAAACTTGTGTCTTCTTAAAAAATAAAAAAGAGTGTTCGAGACAAGTTTTTCTAAGTAGAGTTGAATCTGACACCAAAATTGTCAGTGAACTCGAGTTTGTGGCGTAAGGTGCTTTTATCATGAAGGTTCCTTTAGACGCTTTCTGAGAAAAATAGTCTTAACAACGAAACTGCTTTCCTATCAAATTAGGTATATGCATAAGTGTACAGTTATTTACGCCAAATATACCGAGAGTAGCCCACATGACTATCTAATTCACAAATGCTGTTAATCAATTAAAAACGTCAATGAGACACTGCGATATTTCTGCGCGAATGCTTAATTAATGCCAACACTATTTATGTAGGCAATTAAATGCACATGTATGTATGTATGTAGTATGTATATGTATGAGTGGATATACGCATTTACGACGCACAGTTAATTAACGCCACAAGATTTGGCTGGTTAATGGTGACAACTTCCATGTAGCAAGCAAAAAGTCTTGCAATTCGCGTCAAAAGATTCTCACTGGAGGGAGCTGGGGCCCACCAGAGACACACACACACACACACACAAACATTTAAGCATGTTGCCTAGCAGCATTCAACTGTAAACATATTCTATGCATTTTTTCATTTATTTCGTGCGGTTTTCGATTACAAAATTCACACGCCGATTTGCTTTTTTAACGGTATTTGCAGCTAAACCCCGGTTCGGCTGTAGAATTTCATGCTTATTAGCCAATATGAGGATTTTATTATCAATTCGCACACGCACACATACAAATAAATTTATACAGTCGCTGCATATCTCATAGTTTCTTTGTGTCATTCCACGAATTTGCATAAACTGGCATGTCATTTTTAATTGCTCAACCCCCTGCTGACAAAGTTGACAGTTGTTGGGTGCCGCAATTTGCTACTGATTTCAGGAGTGTCGCGCTCGTTGCCGCTGCCGGTGCCGCTGCCGCTGCTGCGTCTGTTGCAGCAACAACATTTGACAATTGCGTGATGTCGCAATCAGTGTTGGTCTAAGCGTCTAACTGTCTGTCTGCCCGTGTCTATTTGTCTGTCGCTGCTCAGCGCTTGTCTATGCGCTGATTGAACAGCATGCCATGGATTCATGCTCGTCGAGCAATATGTTGTGGTTAATATTTTTGTGCAACAATTGGCAAATGGTGACCAAGTGTCTGCTCGCCGCAAAGTGCGTTCATGTGCAGTTATGCAAATGTATATGTGTGTATGTGTTTATGCTTTACTTATGTAAATTTTATTGCTGTTAATTTGTCAAAGTTATTTATTTAGCATTTATTTGTGTGATTCGTTGCAGTCGGCATGCACAACAGCGAAAACTCGAGTTCAGACACAATTGGGTGATTGACAAGTCATACACTTTTTTAATAATGTCAGTAAAAAATATAAAAAATTCAGCAATATTTACTTCCAAACGCATAAAAATTATACGAGAATCATCTTTAACCGTTATGGATTAGTTATATTTCCTTCAATGAAACGATGTTGCTCAGACTTCGAATCCAAAATATCTAAAACAAGACCGCAATTCATTCACTGCTGTTACAAGAGTTGCCTTTATACGAGGGCTGCTATATATATTTCTGGTCTAATAATGAAAGTAGGATTATTTATCAACGAAAATGGTTTTATTGTTTTTCAAAATATTCTCCATCAAGATTTATACACTTTTGCATGCGCTCAAACCAATTTTCGAAGCACTTTTTCCACTCCGATTGAGACACCTCCAAAACATGGCTTTTGAATGCTTCAACAGCATCTTCTGGCGACGGAAATCGTTGACCACGCATTATTTTCTTGATGTGTGGGAAATAAAAAGAATTGGGTGCCAAGTCAGGGCTGTACGTCGGATGACCCATCAATTCGACGCTTTTGCCGGTCAAAAAGGCGCTGGTTGAGAGCTCGCATTGTCATGGTGCACAATGATTCGTCTTCTCTTGTTCGTTTTTCGAATTTATCAGAAGACTTCAGGCCAACAAATGGTGGTGTACCACTCAGATTTGACCGTCCTACGTTGCTCAAGCGGAACAGTTGCCACATGATCAGTTTTGCCGAAGAAACAGCCGACCATTTTCTTCGAAGTGCTTCTTCCACGAACAACTTTCGTTGGATTTGGCCCGTCTTGAAAGACCCACACGGTCGATTGCTGTTTTGTTTCGGGCTCATACGCATAGATCCATGATTCGTCACCTGTGACGATCTTATAAACGTCTTTTGAAGCACCGCGATCGCATTTTTTCAGCATTTCTTTACACCAATCCACACGAGCCTTTTTTTGAGCGATTGTCAAATTGTACGGGATCCAAAAAGAACAAACCTTTTTTACGGCCAGGTGTTCATGAAATATTGAATGTATTCTGGTGGGAGAAATGCATAGGCATGCCTCTATCTGAAGGTATGTTACATGACGGTCTTGCATTATCAGTTCACGTACGGCATCGATGTTTTCTGGCACAACGGCTGTTTTTGGACGACCTTCACGGAATTCGTCTTTGAGCGAGCGTCGGTCACGATTGAATTCGTTGTAACAGTTTTTCACAGTGCTATAGGATGGTGCTTCATAGCCATACAAAGACTTTAGTTCATCGATGCACTCTTGTCGTGATAATCCACGTCGAATGTTGTGAAAAATGATCGCACGAAAATGTTCACGAGTTAATTCCATTTTTTGGCCGAGATGAATTTTTTAATTCCCTGTAAATAAAACAATTCACGATTAAATGACAAAACGTTCTGAGTGATGTTATGCTAAAAAATGTCAAACTTTCCAATGTAAGATTGCACTAAGTGTTGCCTAGGCAAGAAATATATATAGCGTATTTCGGTATTAG